>CM055114.1:4634176-4903960 GCA_029204225.1 Diphasiastrum complanatum
GTGCATGGTTTTTGCACAGAAGTAGCAGGCTAAATCATCCATAAATAGGGATGGAGGCTATCTGGATCAATTCGATCTTTTGGGTTGAACTTCAATCCTTTGATGCGATTCGACTCGTGAAGATTTGACTCACTATTTGAGTCGATATCGATTTTTTGATGTTCAATCCTAGGTTCGGAGCTAGTTTTGACTCTGGTATCGGAATTTTCTGGAGCTTTTTTCTTGTGGTCAAAAAACTGCTCTTTCACAAAAATGATGTCTCTACTTGTGAATGACTTTTTTGTGTTTGGATTGTAGAGTTTATAAGCCTTGTGATTTGGAGAATAGCCAATGAAAATCGCTTTTTTGCTAGTATCGTCTAGCTTCCTCCGTAAATCAGTATAGGGATCTGAAAGTAAGCAATGCATCCAAAAACTCGAATGTGCTTGAGTGAGGGTTTTGATCATGTCCATACCTCATAATGTGTTTTTCCGTTTAGAGCTTTTGTAATGGATCGATTCTGTAAATAGGCAGCAATCGTGATAGCTTTTTCCCAACATTTATATGGAAGAGAGGCATGGGCCGGCAGGCTCTTGGCACTTTCAATCAGTGTCTGATTCTTCCTTTCAGCTATACCATTGGACTACCATTGACTGAGGTGAATACTTGGTTTAAATTGTTGGTTTATTCCATTTGCCTTGCATAAATTCTTGAATTCGATGGAGATAAATTCTCCCTATTTTGATCGCCAAGTGAAGATCTTCAAGGATCTTGTCACATGCAAACCAAAAGGACACCTATGGAGCATAATGTCACAAATCAATAATAAACTTCATTGTTACACTTTTTAGTTATTGTTTACGATGTACTTTATTACTAGTTGTAACTAGTCGTTGGCTAGTCTAGTAGTCTACTCCTAGGTTCTCCCTCTCTATCAGGGTTTAGGGTTTATATGTACATTTTACATTCAGTATGTAGTAGTGTGATAGAGTGATATTGTGTGTTCTTCTTCCACCTCCCTACTTGGTGATTGCTTATGGTGAATGCTTGATGTTACATATCTGATTCTCGACATGGTATCAGAGCTACGATAGTCCTGCGTGCTTGATCAGTGGATACAACTTGTTGTTAAAATTGGAAAAACAAATCATATTGATTTCTTGGCTTGCTACAAATGTTGTACCATGCAAGTATGTAGCTCGTAAATGCAAAATGCCAAGTTTGGCCTACATAGAACTCGAGCTACATGGTTATGTAATGTCTAGATTGAAGAACACAACTTGCATATAGTTTGTAGACATAGAATTGGCAAAGTCATGCTTGTAGAAACTCATGGAAATTCACATGCATTAATTGTAAGTGATCCATAGTGACATGCAAGGCATGCACAAAGTGTAATGGACACATGCATGATGATTTGTACTTTGTTAGTTAGAACTAGCACACTTGTAAAAAAGCTGGTAGAATTTCATGCATGGCAAGTGACAAATGTCACGTAGACTCTAGATGTCACTTTGGTAGTCATTTTGAAATGGATGGATGTGGTTCTACCTCGAGCTACCTCAAAACTCCATAAATATAGCTCTCCACAATCAATGATGAAGAACCAAAGTTTTGTAGCTACCTCATGCCATTTTGGATCTAAACTATTTTGCCTGTTATCTCTCTAGCTTTCTCTCTCTAACTCGTGTTGAAGCTAATGCTAATACACTGAAATCTTGTGCTCTTATTCATTCTTTGATTAGTTGCTATCATATTTTGATGCTTAGCATGCTAGATTGTGGTTAAGCCATTTCTTCTGAACTAGATCTTGCTAAACAATCTAGAATTAGGTTACTGTGCTAATCACAAAGCTTAATCAAGATCAATCATACTTGTGGACATTTCTCACATGTGTGAATTTCGGAAATCTTGTCATGGTATCAGAGCCAAATTAAGCTTTCATGCTAACATCTCTGTTGTACAAGAAACTGAGAGCTAAATCAAGCAAAAAAGTAATTTTGCACTTTTTCTCACCTTTCTCTGAAGTGTATTTGGATCAAATTGGATTGGAACTAAATTTTCAGACCTGAAAAGTGGTAGTACGGAATTATGGAATTTCGCACATGTGAGAATCAGAGATTTTCAATCCCTTTGTTCTCCTTGCTTATAATCCAAAGATAGCAGTGTTATAGCTTAGTGGAAAGTTTATGATCTGTACTTTCCATAGAAACTAAAACCAAATCAATTTGATGTGTATAGCAAGAGTTATAAGCTCTTAAAGAGGATAGGGATAGGTCCAAAATTCGAGTGACAGCCTTTTGATTTGATTCAATCTTGCTTTGTTCTGAATCCATTGTTTTGAGCATCCTACACAAGAAACTAAAGATCAAGACTGAGTTTGAAGTAATGAATACCTTTTGATCCTTCTGAGAGTCAATGGTGTTTTCTTTTTAAGCATTTCACACGTGCCAAAAGTAGGATTCAAACTAGCCAAAGTGTCTCAATCCACTTTATGTGTCTGATCTAGATAACTTGTTTTGTGGAATATTTGAGAGTCATCTCAAATGCAGTTGCAAGTGTTTCACATAGGAAGGTAGTACATCCTTAAAAATACCTATAGTGAAAGAGAGTAGCAACTTTAAATCTAATTGGAACAAGCTCAAACATATCTCAGTCCAATAACTAAGAAGTCTTCATTAAAATGGCATCTCAAGGAGGATATTTTCTAGAAGCCAGTGAAAGACTAAACACTTCTAATTACTCAATTTGGAAGTTCAGAATGGAGTCTATTTTGATCTCCAGGATGTTATGGATATTGTGCTTGGTGTTGAGGAGGAGCCTCAAGCACAGGCTGAAATTCTTAAGTACAAGAAAAGAGCTAGAATGGCCCTACATTTCATTAAGATGAATGTATCTAATGAAATTTTGAGAGAGATAGGATCTTGCACTACAGCCAAAGAAGCTTGGGATGCATTAAAGACCATCTATGAAGCAAAGAATACTTCTAGAATACTCACTCTTACAAATCAGATTTTCCAAAGTTTCCAAAGAAGTGAAGAGAGTGCATCTAACTATGTTTTGAGAGTTAAAGATTTACATAGAGAGCTTTCCTGTGTTGGTGTTACTATTAACCAAGATGAGCTAGTTCAAGTCATACTTAATGGCTTGAGAGATGACTATGATAATCTTGTTCAGTCTTTTGCTATTAAAGAGGAGTTGCCTAAAAGATGGAGCTTGGTACATAGACAGTGGAGCTTCTTTACATATGTGTTGTTCAAAGGAGTCATTTGACTCACTCTTACCATTCAAAGGACTCAAGAGATCTATTTACACATCTAATAATCATGAGTGCCCAATAGAAGGAATTGGTAACATTCCATTGAAACTTGCTTCTTCAAAAGTTCTTGCACTTTCTAATGTTCTTTTCATTCCAAAGCTTACAAAGAACTTCATCAGTGTGGGAAAGTTGCTATGGTTGTGATGTAAAGTTCAACTCCCATGCTTGTTTTATCAAGAGAAATGATGAGATTCTTGTTGATGGATCTAGACGTGGTGGAGTTTTTAAGTTGAATTCTTATGAGAATGCAAACCTTTGTGAAGTTGCTTTGGTATCTAAGGAGGAGCTGTGGCATAGAAGGTTGGGTCATCCTAACTTTAAATCTATGTCTTCTATGGTTAAGAAGGTGAAGGCTATTGGTCTTCCAAAATCCCTTTCTAAAGATTTCAAGCCTTGTGAGGCTTGTGCCATTGCAAAGTCACAAAGAAAGCCATATCAGAAGTCTTTTATAAATACTACTCATCCTTTTGAGCTTATACACTCATATGTACATTTTTCCTCTTCTAAAAGTATTGGTGGTGCAACATGTTTTGTCACCTTTATTGATGACTTTACTACATATACCTGGATGTATCTACTTTATTCAAAGGCTATGGTTTTTTATCACTTCCTAATCTTCAAAGCCTACGTTGAGAAATAATTTTCTTTTAAAGTTAAAGCTTTAAGATGTGATGGAAGAGGTGAATACATCTCCAACACGTTTCATGAATACTGTGAAGGTGAAGGAATAAAGAGAGAGTTTTCTTGTGCTTATTCTCCATCTCAAAATGGAGTGAGAGGAAAAATAGATCTTTATGTGAATGTGCTAAAGCAATTCGAGTTGAAGCTTCTTTGCCTATTGAATATTGGGGTGAAGCTATAAATTGTGCAAACTATTTGTGCAATAGATTATCTCACAATGCACTTGCTGGAAAATCACCTTTTGAAGTCTTGTTTAAGAAGAATCCTAAGGTAGATCACCTTAGAGTTTTTGGTTGTGCTTGCTTTGTTCATGTGCCCTTGGAAACAAGGAAAAGAGATGATCCTAATTCTTGTAAAGGGATCATGGTTGGATATGCATCCAACAAGAAAGCTTACAGAATCTATGTTCTCTCTACCTCAACTACAATTGAGAGTAGGGATGTAATATTCCATGAGGATCAAAATTACATTCTTGAGGAGGTTGACTTCAAAGATTCTCACAAAGATACTCCAATCATCACCCTTGAAGACTATCATGGAGAGATGGGGTCGAGAATTGAGGAGGAGTCACCTCAAATATTTTCACCAAGGAGATCTCAAAGAGAAAGATCCGAGCCTAGGAGGCTTACTTATGAAGATAGAGGCAAACAAGTGGAAATCAACTCCACTAATTATGCTTATTTTATTTCACATGAGGAGCCGAAGGATGTACATGATGCACTCAACTCGAAGAAATGGTACCTTGCCATGAAGGAGGAATATGATGCTTTAATGGCCAAAAAAACATGGGAGCTTGTGGATCTTCCATCCAAGAAGCACACCATTGGTTGCAAGTGGGTTTTTCGAGTCAAGTATAATCAAGATGGCACAATCAACAAGTACAAGGCTAGGCTTTGTGCTAAAGGTTTTGCTCAAGTTTATGGACTTGATTATGAGGAGACCTTTGCTCCAGTTGCAAAGATGAATTAGAATCATAATTTCTCTTGCTTGTTTTTTCAATTGGGATATCAAGAATCACTACAAAGTGATTGCTATAGGAGCTAGAGTCAGCAGGAATCGATTCTACAAATTGAATGCGAGATCTTTTGCCCAAGCTATGGTAAGCACGGTTGATAGTCGAAGTGATCTTTGGCATCAACGATTTGGTCATGTTAGTGCTCAAAGTTTATAGATTCTCAAAAGAGGTAATCTAGTTAAAGGATTGCTTGATATTTCTTTTGAAGGAAAAATTTGTGAAGGTTGCATTATGGGAAAACAACACAGAGAGAGGTTTTCCAAAAGTGGAGCAAGGAGAGCCAGTGGCGTCCTAGATCTTGTCCACAGTGATCTATGTGGACCTATGCAGACTAGATCTCTTAGTGGCTACTATTACTTTATCACCTTCATTGATGATTATAGTAGATGCATTTGGATTTATTTCATAAGCAAGAAATCAGATGCTTTTGCTAAGCTTAGGGAATTCAAGGCATTAGTTGAAAAGCAAACAGGATGTTGCATCAAAACTTTGAGATCTGATGGAGGTGGTGAGTATTTTCTGACAGAATTTGTTGATTTCTACAAAGATCAAGGGATCAAGAGGCAGATGACAACACCTTATTCACCACAGTAAAATGGAGTTGCAGAACGAAAGAACAGATCTATTGTTGAGATGGCCAAGGCGATGCTCAAAAGCAAGGGTCTGCCAAACACCTTTTGGACAGAAGCTTGTAGCACAGCTACGCACATCTTGAATCGGTGTCCTACAAAATCCATGGAAGGTAAGACACCTCATGAAGTTGTTATTGGAAATAAACCTAATATTTCTCATTTGAGAGCATTTGGTTGGGATGCTTATGCTCATATTTTTGATGAGAAACGAAAGAAATTGGATGCAAAAGCTATCAAGTGTATTTTCCTTGGATATGATGAGAAGGCCAGGGCATACAGGATGCATGAAACAAATGCACAAAAGCTTGTAATTTTTAGAGATGCTACATTTGACGAGATGGGCCGAGGTGAACAATCTGAAGTAATCACTGAACCTTTTGATGAGGGAGCGAAAGTACAAGTCAAGAAGGAAGTGGATTTTGATATAGAAAATCCATTGGACAAAGACAAGTTTGATGCTGAAATTCCCAAGAGAGTACCTAAAATGGTACTTATCAGTCATAGATGGTGCAAAAAAGGGAGATACTCCCGAATCTAGTGAGCAGGGAGAGCTTAGAAAATCACGTAGAAATCAAAAATCTCCTACAAGATTAGAGATGAATCTAGCCCTAATGGGTTCTATGCTCAAGGCTCAAAAACCAAAAACTTTTGATAAAGCAAAGGAGCACGAGGAGTGGCATGAAGCTATGGAAACAGAAATGGAAGCTATATCAAAAAATAGGACTTGAAACTTGGTTGAGCTACCTGATGGTAAGACGCCTATCAAATATGGAGCTGATGGGCAACTCAACAAATACAAAGCACGGTTGGTTGCGAGAAGATTTGAGCAGCAGGAAGGTATTGATTTTGAGGAAACCTTTGCATTCGTAGCTAAGATGGTAGCTATACGTTCTGTCATTGTTATTTCTGCTTTCTATGGTTGGAAGATCCAGCAAATGGATGTTAAATCTGCTTTTCTTAATGGAGTGCTGGATGAAGAGGTGTACTTAGTACAACCTCAAGGATTTATTGAACCAGGGAGAGAGCACCTTGTTTGTAAGCTCAACAAAGCTATTTATGGATTGAAGCAAGCACCACGGTTGTGGTACTCTTGCATTGATGAATACTTTAAGCGAAGGGGAATGGTAAAGAGTGATGCTAATTCTAATCTTTACATTCTAAGGCAAGATTCAGATATAGTGTTCACTGTGCTGTACATGGATGATTTGATTATTACAAGAAGTAATGAGTGCTTAATTGATGAAATCAAATCAGATCTTTCCAATGCTTTTGACATGAGCGATCTAGGATTGATGCACTATTGTCTTGGCATTGAAGTATGGCAAAAGAAAAATGTGGTCTTTCTTACACAAAACATATATGCACGAGATTTGCTTTATAAGTTCAATATGCAGGATTGTAAGCCTTTGAGTACACCTATGGATGTCAACACGAAGCTTACTGCATATGATGAATCTGAGAAAGTGGATGCTTATTTGTATAGACGGTTGGTGGGTAGTTTGATTTATTTGACACACATACGACCTAATATTTCTTATGTTGATGGTGTTGTTAGTCAATTTATGCAAGATCCTAGTCAAACACACTGGAAGTCTGCTAAACGTATTCTTAGATACATTTGAGGGACATTGAATTTTGGTTTGAAGTATGATCAACTTAAAGTGCCAATATTGATAGGATACAGATGCTGATTGGGCAGGTAATATCGATGACAGAAGGTCTACCAGTGGTCATACATTCAGTTATGGTATAGCTGTAGTTTCATGGAGCAGCAAAAGGCAACCTACAGTAGTCTTATCCTCGACGGAAGCTGAATATCGAGCACTCAGCAATGCTGCACAAGAAGTGGTATGGTTACGAAGATTGCTTGCGGATTTAGGTCAACCACAGGTGGATGCAACTACTATATCTTGCGACAATCAAAGCCGCATTTACCTTGCCAAAAATCTAGTTTTACATGCTCGAACCAAGCACATCGAAATACATTATCATTTTGTTCGAGAGAAAATTCTTGATGGAGCCATTGATCTTGTTTTCTGTAAATCTGAAGATCAAGTGGCAGATATTTTTACTAAGTCATTAGGTAGATGTAAATTTGAAAAGTTTTGTACTCTACTAGGAATAGAAGAATGTAATTTTATCATTGAGGGAGAGTGTGAGAAATCAATGATAAACTTCATTGTTACACTTCTTAGTTACTGTTTACGATGTACTTTATTACTAGCTATAACTAGCCGTTGGCTAGTCTAGTAGTCTACTCCTAGGTTCTCCCTCTCTATCAGGGTTCAGGGTTTATATGTACATTTTACATTCAGTATGTAGTAGTGTAATAGAGTGATATTGTGTGTTCTTCTTTTGCCTCCCTACTTGGTGATTGCTTATGGTGAATGCTTGATGTTGCATATCTGATTCTTGACACATAAACAATCCAACCAACTCCCCAAGCCATAATGAAGGAATACAAGAGAGGAGAGAAAAACCTAGCTCAAGAATCTGAAATTCCAATAGGGAGATGGGCGAGTTTCCATAGTAAGTATTCTCTTCAAGAGAAGAAAATATTCCCCTTAGGATCCCCATGCAGTCTATATTAAGCTATTGACCTCATGTTCTTGCATTAAAGACACTCGATTGATAGGTAAGTCAGTTGAAAGTGGGTCGGGTTGGTTGACAAGTGATTCGGATGATGGAGGAGTTGGATTATTCGGCTGATGGGAGTGCACTAGTTCGGTTGATGAAGGTGTGAACTGGTTCAGCTAACAAAGGAGTGCTCTGTGGTCCGGTTGATGCAGGAGTGAGTTGTGAGTCGATTGATGCAGGAGTTGAACTATTCAGTTGATGAGGGAATCATATTGTTCGGTTGATGAGGGAGTTGTGTTGTTCGGTGCGGTTGATGGAGAATTCAATGATGGTTCAGTTCGATTGATGGAGAAGCAAATGATGGTTCGGTTCGGTTGATGGAGAATTCAATGATGGCTTATGGAAAATTCATGTGTCTTGACTGAAGGAGGAGTTAATGATGGTTCAACTCGGTTGATGAAGATGTCATGTGGTTCGGCTGAAGGAGGAGTTAAGGATGGTTCGGCTCGGTTGATGAACGAGGGCACATTCGGTTGATGAAGAAGTCATGTGGTTTAACTAAAGGAGTGAATTGTGGTTTGGTTGAACTTGCAAGGAATGCGAAAACTTTGAATAGGGACGTTTTACTAGAATTCTGAACAACATAAACATTGTAGACTCTACAAGGTTTGCAATGAATGCGAGTACAGGGTTGTGTGTTGCGATGTTTGCACACAAGTTATATATTCAAATCTCATGCAAAAAAAGTAGTTTATACTCTGCGAGCTTTGCGAGTATGGCGCACATTGTTGTCATGTGAGGAACAGCTGATGACTCAGTTAGCATAAACAAACTTTAAAATATGAACGTAAAAATTTTACAACAAGCCAAATTTTTTTCTTATCCTATGGTGGTCATGGAAAAAGTTAAACAGGCTATGCTAACAATTATAGAAGGAGACACTGAAATTCACAAAGAGCACATTTAACCTGAAATCAACAATAGCAATGATAATTGCCACGCACAAAATACATCTCTTAAATAAACTATTAGATTTAGGGTTCGGGTCAGGTATAGGGTTAGGGTTAGGGTATCGTTCTAGAAGCAGGGTTAAAGTTGATAAACTTGACATGTTGCCAATTAGCGTTGAAAAACATGACACGTTGGTAAACCGTGAGGGTTGGTGATAGTACCGGTATTTTGTGAAAAATGAGTCTCGTTAAAGTTCAGTGGTCAACTTTTTCTATTTAAGGACCCACAGAGAAGGACAAGGCACTTCATTTGCAATTTTACGTTAAAGGTTGTCATCAGAGCGATTTAAGAGTTCATTTGATGATCTTCTATAATCTCGCAGATAGCTTTCAGTGAGCCTTTTTTAACTAAGGTGACATTTCTATTTTTTTTTGTTTTTCAAAGTTTTTCTTTATGCTCAACATAGTATTACAAACATTTAGTTTATTTAAATAGCAAGAGATTATATGCTAAGCATAGAGTAGACCAAGACTTTTATTTTATTTTGTAACTATTGGTTATGCTCAGCATAGGAACCTAGCTTTCTCTCGTCTGAGTCTTATGATGAGCATAACATCTTCTCTTTCTATAAGAGCTAATGTTATGTTCAACATAAGATATTATCATCATTTTTCCTGACTACTATGCTGAGCATAGCATTCCTACTCACTCAACGTGTTTATGTTATGTTGAGCATAAGATCTCCTCATCGCAAATGAGGAGATCTTATGCTCAACATAACATAAACACGTTGAGTGAGTAGGAATGCTATGCTCAGCATAGAAGTCGGGAGAGAGGATGATAATATCTTATGTTGAGTATAACATTAGCTCTTAAAGAAAGAGAAGATGTTATGCTCAGCATAAGAATCGGACGAGAGAAAGCTAGGTTCTTATGCTGAGCATAGCCAATAGTTACAAAATTATAAAAGAACTTCCTATTCTCTCATTAAAGATACTTATTTTTTGGCTTATATACAAAAAAAAATTTAAAAACCTCCAAAGTTTACAGAAAAATGTTGGTTTCTAATTATATTTATTGTCAAAATTTTAAGAATCAAACTCGAATTCTACTGGATTTGTTTGATAAAATTGTACTAAAATGGCAATAATAATTGTATTTTTGCATATTTTTAGAGTGAGAGCTTCGCAAAATTAAGGATGTCAAAAATTTCTTTTCGGATGTCGTCCCAATCCCAAGATGTTTCTTTAAAGGACAAGAAAATTCACATGTTTTATTTTACAAAAGGTGTAAATAACATGAAACTTGATGAACTATTTATCCATGTTGCTGAGAAGAGCGGAATTAGTGTCCTCTCGAGGGTTGCTGATGGTCAGCTCTCCCTTGTTAAAATGGGTAAGGAATTTCAAAGGTTAGATTTTTTTTATGAACTTTTAACTAGCATTTCTTTAATAGTAATTGCAAGTTTTGTTTTTTTTTTGTGATACTGATCATTAATTTGTTTTATTACTACAGACATAAATTATTCATGAAAGTTCAAGAGGCCCTAGTAGCAGGGTTGAATTGTAATAATTTTGAGGAGTGCCAGAGGCTTTATCCTTTGAACAGTAAAAATGAAGCTCTCAGTCTTTTTTTTACATTATTTAGAGATATGGCATTCACTTCACTCATGCAAGTTGGCATTCATATCTTAATTTTTATTTTGAACATTCATATCTTATGCTAAGCATAGTAATTATATTCTATTTGCTAGCTTGATCTCAAGCCTAGCATAGATTTAATTTACTAATTATTTATTATGTTCATCTCTAGTACCTTTCTTAAAATCGAATTTTTCTAATTACTTGTTTTGTACATCTTATGCAAAGCATAGTTGCATTCTCTCTTCTTTCAGTCGGCTGAAGACAAGAAAAATAAAGTCCTTCCAGAGCAATTTAAATGACATATTCTTAAAGCAAAGGCAGAAAAAATAGATAGAGAAACATTGACACGGGGTGAGACTATTGTCGAGGAGGATTCAACGGAGACTTTCCTCCTGAAATGTGTTGATGATCAACCGTGTTTTTACACTATGAAAGAAGGAGATTGTAGAGAAATTTCAAAAAATTTAAAGAAAAGACCCTACACTCTTTGCATTGCAGACATTCCCTATGGATTTTGGAGAGTTGTAATATTCCATTCAAGTTGGTAGTTGCTTTCAATGCAAAAAGCTCTTCTAACTTTTTGCAATGTTGGGATTGAAAATGATGTATGGTATGTCTTTAACTTTCTTAAAACTTAATTTTATTTGTTTTATTTTTAAATAGTCTATGCTTAGCATAGATCATTGTTTAAAATAATAATTTACTTTTTTTTTGTAGGTACAAGCCCAATGTTTGCAATGTTGGTGGTGCACGGTTGTGCAACGAGATTGAATACATAACCATTGATTATTATTCACTCGATGGCAAACGTTCAATGCTGCACTATAACACCACCGGACTGACCAACTTTGCAAACTTGTTCCAATTTTCAACAGTAACAAAGAAGTTGAAAAATCTGATGACATGTGTTGTGGCTTGTCTTATCAAAAGCCACAACAATGAATTAATCATCTTGTTGAAATTTTTTCACACCCAACAGATTGGGTTTTGGATTTGTTTAGCGGTAGCGGCACTACAAGCGCATGCACTGTGCAAAAAGACAAACATGTTGCTGTTGTAGAATTAGATTCTAGCTTAGTAAAATTTATAAGAACGTGAATGAAGTCAATCTCAGTTTTGCCGAATGAATTAGTTCAAGTAGAAAAGTCTACAGAATCTGACGGAAACTTTGTAATTTCATTGTCGAAAGAACCACAACCTCCCGCTAGTTGGAAAGTGGGTGACACAAGGGAGTTTGCAGATGTACTAGTTCAAGATTACAATGTTGTAATTGCAGAGGAATTCGTCGAAGAGTTTGTCATTGTTTCTATTGAGGCTCCTCCAAAAAAGCCCAAAGATGTCAATGACCTTGATGACTTTTGGGAATAGTGTACTCAACTGACTATTTTGACCATATGAATATCAAACTTTTTTGGCATGAAGTTTCTAAAATCATTTACATTTTTTAATATTTTTTGCTACTTGAAATATTTTTAGATATTTTAAAATCTATATTTCAATGTTATTCTATAAGATAGATTATTAAATGTTTATTTTAATGAATGTTGCTCTAAAATGACAATTTTGTTTTGAATTTGTTCTAAAATCATATTTTTTAAAAAATCAATGAATATTATTGAAATCATTAATACATTTCATCTTTTGAAAAATATAAAAAAATTAATAAAATTTCAAGTTATTAATTATGATGATACTAAGAACAAAATTCTTTTAAAATAATTTTAGTATTTTCAAAAGTCATGTAATTTTAAATGTATGTTTAAGTAAATATTTTTATGTTGTAGACCTAAATTGTGAAAATCTTTTTGAATATGTACAAATTAGTACTTTAATTAAAAAAAAATTTAAAAATATTGATTTGAATTTTTATAGTATTCATGCAAAATTATTTCATACAAAAATATTTTAATATTTTAAGATATTTGCTAGTAAATAATTTCTCAAATAAGTAAAATAATTATTTTTGTTGATTTTAGTAATTATTATATTTAATAATTTTATTTATTATTAATTAATTTAAAATTTGTGCAAAATTCAATATGTTGTTGTTTGCAAGGAAAAAGACCCTTTTTTCAAGTTATTTTTGAAGAAAAATCATCGCCATGCGCTATTACGCCAATGCGGAACTGCTTAAAACTGGTGCGTAAAAGGCCCATTATGGCCAGTTGCACTTTTATTAAAACTCTGTCTATTTATCAATTTACACTGGACTTATATTTATTTAAGAGGCCTATGCCCCTAGTTCTCGGGTTTGTCGGGACTAGGAGGTGCGGGTTCGTCTTGAAACCAATTAAACTTTATTCACCGTAGGCCACTTTAGTGATTTAAAACCAAATCTGGGGCTCATCCCCTGAGTTTGGGCCCAACTGCAAAAAGCCCCTATTGGTGCCCATTCATGAAGAGGTGCACCTCTTTGGGCCCCAACCTTCCGTAGCATTAGAGAGGGCCAGCCTCTACGTGGAACATTCATTCATCTTCTTGGGAGAGAGAGAGAGAGAGAGAGAGAGAGAGAGAGAGAGAGAGAGAGAGAGAGAGAGAGAGAGAGAGAGAGAGGAGTAGAAGCATGGTGCTGTCAAAATATTAAAAAATCTATCTAATGTTATGAGTATGGGTCCTAAAAATGCAAAGATGAATTGAGCTCTTTTGGCTTAGTAAAGACCCATCTTAGAATATTATATTCAAGGTAGGTAGAAGTAGAAACTCGAGCTACCATAGGAATTGTCATTTGTACTTTACATGCCACAT
The DNA here is from genome assembly GCA_029204225.1 of Diphasiastrum complanatum. Classification (NCBI taxonomy): domain Eukaryota; kingdom Viridiplantae; phylum Streptophyta; class Lycopodiopsida; order Lycopodiales; family Lycopodiaceae; genus Diphasiastrum; species Diphasiastrum complanatum. Next base: position 4,647,719 of record CM055114.1, read on the forward strand.
TTAATGCATGAAAAGACTATGTGGCACAATTAGACATAATGAGATGGCTTGGATAAGTCTAGATAGCTTGAGAGGTGGATCCACAACTCCAATTCAACTTCAAGTAGGAGAAGAGTCCATGGATCTATATATATGTGATATACTCTCATTGAAAATATGATGAAATTTGTGTGTAATGCAAATTTGGAGACAAACTCTTTGTGCCCTCTCTCTCTCCTCGAGTCTTATACTTGCTATTTTCTCTCTCTAGCCGAGTAGAGGCATTTATGATGTTTTGTCTTATGTTTTGTTGACAGATCTTGCTTGTAACACAATAATATTGCTTGTATGATCAGCTTTCCTATTGACAACCAATGCTAGTCTGATCTTTATGATGTTATTGTGCTTAGGAGATCAAAAATACATGTGTAGGGCATCCCACACGTGTGAATTCATCATGGTATCAGAGCCTACCTAAGTTTTATAAGCAAATCTAATCAAAAAGTTTGCAGATCTGATCGGATTTCAAGCTAGGAATTGTCTAGATTCTACCTTCTAGCTAGTTTGCAGTTTTCTTGTGATTCTGAGCTACAAACCACATTGAATGGGCCAGATCAGGTACTGTACAGAATTTTAGGTGCTGGCACATGTGAAATCTGCCCATTTTCAGATTGGTGGTTCTCTCTCACCTCAAATCCAAATTTCAAGCAAATTAGCCCACTAGAAAGCTAGAAATGTGTAGAATCTGATGCAATTTGAGTCATGACAGTTGGATAAGCCAATCAGAAGTTATAAGCTTTTGAAGAGTCGTAGGTAGGGCGCCTAGACCTGTGGCAAATCGTGTGTACATGTCATTTATTGCTTGAATGATCACAAAAATCTTCCATAAGCTACACAATCTCATCTATATGTGATTTAAACAAAACTTATAGGTTCTAGGCAAATTGTTTCATACAAATAGATTGTATTTGAGTCAATTTGACATTCTTGGAATATTTCACACGTGTGAAATTCAGAGAGCCATAACTTTTGCCATACTTCATCTTTTTTTATGATTCAAATCTTGTTTTAGAGAGATTGTCAAGCTAGTGAGATCTATCTCACAGTTTTTTGCTAAGTCTTACATAGGATTTGGTTCCGTACCCTTGATTGGTTCCTATAGTGAGAAGATAAGCAATTCTTTCATCCATCTTTTTTTATTTCCATCATTCTTTATGACTTCAATGGGTGTCTTTCTATTAGAAGCAAGTGAAAGATTGTCAACCTCCAATTGCTCAATTTGGAAGGTTAGAATGTAATCTGTCTTAATACTACAAGATGTGATGGATATTGTACTTGGCATTGAAGAAGAACCACAAATTCTTCAAGAAATTCCAAAGTACAAAAAGAGAGCCAGGATGGCTCTGCATTATATTAAGATGAATGTCTCAAATGATATCTTAAGAGAAATTGGTGCCTATACTAATGCCAAAGATGCTTGGGATACTCTCAAGTCTATCTATGAGGCAAAAAATACTTCTAGACTTCTAACACTAAGAAACCAAATTTTTCAAAGTGTACAGAGAAGTGATGAATGTGCTTCAGCTTATGTAATGAGAGTTAAAGATCTCCATAGAGAATTGTCATGCATAGGAGACTCCATCAACCAAAATAAACTTGTTCAAGTCATACTTAATGGGTTAAAGGAGGAATATGACAACCTTGTTCAGAGTTATGCCATTAAGGAGGAGCTACCAAGTTTGGAAGCACTCGAAAGTGTGCTCATTTCTGAAGAATCAAGACAAGAGTATAAACTTTTGAAAATGGAGAGACTGTCTCTCAACATTGATGGTAAAGCTCTCTTTACCAAAGACAAGCACAAGACAAGAAGTAAGAATCAACATTGATTCTCTTCAAGCAAGAACAATCTTATTTTCAAGGAGAAAGGAGATGAGGATGAGTCCTCTCAAGCTTCCACATCCAATAATAAGAAGAAAAACATCAAGTGTTTCTTTTGTGGCAAGAAGGGGCATTATGCCACCAATTGCTTCAAGAAGAAGAGTCAATTCAAGCAAGCCAACATTTCTAATGAAGAGAAGGAAGATGCTCATGCAAGTGATGAAGAGGGATCTCTTATGGTTTCGAGTTTTTTTTCATCACCTTTCAAGAAGGATGGTTCGTGGTATATCGACAGTGGAGCTTCCTCACATATGTGTAGCTCCAAGTATTCTTTTTCATCCATGTCATCTTATGAAGGAGCCAAGAAGTCCATCTACACAACAAATGATCATGAGTGTGCTATTGAAGGCATAGGGACCATTCCCTTAAAGCTTTCTTCATCAAAAGTTTTTTCTTTGTCTAATGTACTTTTTGTTCCCAAGCTAACAAAAAATCTTATTGGTGTTGGGCAATTGTTGATAGTGGACTAGATGTGAATTTCAATGTTGATACATGTACAATCAAGAAGCATGATGAAATTCTTGCATTTGGTTCTAGATATGGTGAAATTTACAAGCTTGATCCCAAAGAGTATGCTAACTCTTGTGATAGTGCTTTTGCTACTCATATGTCTTTGGAGGAACTATGGCATAGAAGTTTGGGACATCCTAACTATAATTCTATGGTGTCCATGGTCAAAAAAGCCAAGATATTGGCTTGCCTAATCTTATCTCCAAGAATTTCAAGCCATGTGAGGCTTGTGCCATATCTAAGTCTCATAAGATGCCTTTTTCAAAGTCATCTATCAAGACTACACATCCATTGGAGCTCATACACTCGGATGTGCACTTTTCATCTTCAAAGAGCAAGGGTGGTGCTACTTGCTTTGTAACTTTCATTGATGATTTCACTAGATTTACTTGGGTATATCTTCTAGGTTCAAAATCTATGGTGTTTGACTATTTCCTAAAGTTCAAAGCTCTAGTTGAAAAGCAATTTTCTTAAAAAATCAAGATTCTTATAAGTGATGGAGGTGGTGAGTACACTTCCAATAAATTTCATGATTATTGTGAGCTTGAAGGCATTAAAAGGGAGTTTTCTTGTGCATATTCACCATCTCAAAATGGGGTGGCTGAAAGAAAGAATAGAACATTGTGTGAATTGAGGCATCTTTGCCAAAAGACTTTTGGCACTGCTTTGATCTCTAGCACTGTGTTATCACCATTTCTTTTGTTGGATCAGATTTGGTGTTGTCTCTAATGGCTTCTAACATTTGGTTGCAGATTTTGAGAGGTTGGAAGTAAGATTACTACCTCTAATATTGTTACTACAGGCATGTGAAACTATGGGCACTTTGTTGTTCTCTACTTGATAAGCACTTATGGTTCTTGGTTTCATTATGCTCTATAGATGAATGCTTGCATGCTTTCTCATTTGTATAGGCTTTGTGGATAGAATGATAGATGTTTGTTTGATGTTGTGGATGATCTAAAGACTAGACATTGTGAGACATACAAAATAATGAAAGTTCTTTATATCTAAAGGAAGACTCATGAACGATTGTAGTATTGTCTAAGCAAAGTTGTGTAGCAATAAACTTATTTTTTGAAGTGTGTAGAAACACACGATACAGGTAGTTAGAGTTTGGGTGTGCATTCTATCTAAAGCCTTCTTGAGAAAGACGATAGATTTGAATGCCTGTCTGCACGAATTTGTTCTCTTGCATGGTCTGTGAAACACATCTCTCTTCTAAAATCTGTCTGCGGGACTGATTTACAAGTAATCCTGCCTGTGGCTTAATACCCTGTGAAGCATTGATCTTCTAGCAATCTTCCTTGTCCTGACAGGCATTGAAATACTACTTGTGCCATCTGCCCACAACCTATTGAGGCCTGTTGCCTACCTCTTTACTCTATTGACCTGCGGATCCTTGCTGCAAAAATCTGATTTGCAGCCATCATCCCAAATTCTGCCCTTGTTGGCTGCAGGCCCTCTCTCTGGCTTTCATTTTACCCTGATCCACAGTCGCTGCTCCCTCACGCACTTCTGGCCATCACCCTTTCTCCTGCCTACGTAGAAGAGAAGACCTGAGAGCGGCCTCCATACCTACATTTTGTAATCAGCGGCCCATTCTTCTTACTTTTGGACCTGCTGCGTTCATCTCACAAGCTACTGCATGCCCTGCTATGGCTCGATCCTCTTCCTGGTCCTCGCTTAGCCGTGCTCCTCCTGCTTTGGCCAATCGGCCCTCTGTTGGTTGCTCGTTATGACCTGCTCCTCTGCCCTCGCTTGCTTGCTCGCTATTTGCTGGCCGCGCCCTATTGCCATCTGCTGCCCACAGATCTAGTTGCGGCCCCTCTATCTAATTCTAATCTTCAAACCCTTACTCGTCAGCCATTGTAGCTCGCTCATAACGACTTGCTATTCGCGCCCACCTATTCCTGCCTCATCCTAATTTGCGCCTTGCTGAGGCCCTTCATCTGCGGCCTATTATCGCCTTTACCTACTGCCAGTACCTTTTTATTTCTATGATCTCATTCTGCTTACATCCTGATCTGCGACCATCTATCTACTTCTATCAGTGGCCCTTCTTTATCTTGACCATGTTTAAAACCATTCCATAATCTCCCTGGGTGTGGGTTACAAACCCTAAATCCAAGAGACATCTTCATTAGGACTAAGTGATGATTAGACTGTCACCCATCGGTTAAACACTAGAGTCATATCCTTATTAGTGACAAATCCCAATCTGATTATTCGACTTAATTCGGGAATGACCCTCGCTGGAGACGCATGGCCTATTAATAACATGAACCCTAAAAGCCCTATCCTTGCCTACGGATTTGTTTGAAACCTTACCTGTGGTAATTCCTTGCTGCCTGCCCATTGTTGCCCGGAGTGTGACTTATCGAAGTTTGGCCTTACGGTCTTTGATAGTGGTTGCAGCTCTCAGCTTTGGAGATTCGCATGACTCCAAACTTGTGAAGTTTTATACCATCTTTATGGTCCAATCGCAGATCATACTACCACTAGTAACAAATATTCTCGAAGCTTATGCAAATAATTCAGATGAAGATTAGGCATTTATTCAAGATCTAACCCTATTTTGCCTTACTTGTTAAGTGATTTTTAGCTCATACACGAGTTATGCTTGTACGTCCTATCGGTATCTCAAAAGCCAGAGCTTACACGCATGTAGACTAGGCTACCTGAAAATTGCCTATAGGCTATTTGAATTTGCCTAGTTGATGGCCATTGAAAGTGTCGGTGGTCAACGCCAGTGGTCAACGCCATATTTTCGACTCCATACCCAATGGAGCTTGAGCTGTAATTGTGGTATAGACCGACTTCCAATAGAATTCCTTTAGATTGGTAGCCTATTTAGGGGTCGTTTTATAATCCTTCAGTGGTGCGTCTGCCGGGAGGAGCACGAGTTCCTTCCGGACTTCGAGTCCATTGTATTTGGAAGTTGATTATCCTTCTCTGGACTTAGCATTTGTTGAAGTTCTGTGAGCCCTGTGAAAATTGTCAACATTTCCTAGCTAGTTTGAGGCCTAAATTGGCTAAAATTGTAAATAGTTTTGGTTCTGGAGTTTCACACGTGTGAACCAGGCCACAATGTTTTTATTTACTGTATTTTTTCAGTATGATGAAGTGTCAAACTTCATACCCTTCAAAATGAGACCATTTTGATGTATTTTGGTCATATAAGCCATTTTTAGCTATTTTTCCTATATAGGGAATATCTAGGGTCAAGTACCTTCTAGAGAGAGGAGAGAGAGTCATCTTCCTCATCCATAAATAGTAGGGAAGTCGTGGAGAACAGGTTGGAGAAACCTTTTGTATGCTTCATTGAGATCAATAGATCATTGTCATTGTTTCTTCCTCCATTGAGAGCATTGTTGTGTGTATTGTCTTCAAGCTATTGTGTATGATCTTAGGTGCTTTCCAAAAGTGGTAGGCTGATGTATTATGGACTGTATAATGCTATTTTGGGCCGCACTTGATGTTTATGAAAGTTTCCATTTGTGATAAATGCTTTTTGATCAAGTTCTTTGCATTCTAGGTAGCATAGAATGTGTTGCCAATTCCTAGCTTATGTAGTTTGGAGTGCAAGCATTCAAGCCAATGATCTTGGAGTTTAGATCCACTTAGGATCTGTATTTTTCACATGGTATCAGAGCTGGTTGGCTTCTATTTACAGTAAGTATTCCATTTTTGGTGATATTTGGATGTTTGATCAAGTTCTAGCATGATTTTGCATTGCTTTGTTGATCAAATCTTACTAACCTTTGTTTTGTGAGTTGAACTTGTGGATCAAAAGCATATTTCAGGTCTATTGAAGATCAGAGGCTGAAAAGAAACTATTTTGGATCAGATCATAACACCTAATCATTTGTGATTGTGAGGCTTGTGCATATTCAATACTAACAATGTTCTTTTCAATCCTATTGTTGACAATCTCCATTCTTGGATGAACACTCTCCTTAAGTGGATGAAACTTCTCCTTAAGTGGATGACAAATGCTCTTTTGAGTGAGTTGTAATTCTCCTAAAGGCTGAGCAAAGCTCCCATTTGGATGAAAGATCCCCTTTTTTTGGGTGAACATATTGTAAGCTCCATTGTGAAGAGCATATTGTAAAGATTGTCATCAATTTTGGCATAAATTTTGGTGTACTTTGTTGAGCATGTAAGTAACTCTCCTTATGTAATTTGATTGGAGCATTTGCTGGAAGGTGTTAACCATTATGCAAGTGTGTTTTCAGGTTCTTAACAGGTTGAGGAACATTCTCATGTGAAGTGATCTTAGATCTACATCTAAACACCAAGATTTGACAAGATAGTGAAGCTAGTCTTGTGATTCACTAAGTGTGCTCATTCATTCACCTCTAAATCTTGTATTTATCACTTGCTGGAGTTTATAAACTTTTAGAAGTGTGGTTTACATGTGGTTTTACAGGTTGAATCAATATCTTAGTGTGTTGATCATATGTTGATCAAGTTTGTTCATTACTAGGTAATCTTGGCATCCTAGTTTTGGGTATTTTCTAAGAATGCAAGTAACTCTTCACACCATAACTTGATTTGGTCACTTGCTGGAAAGTTTGAGAGCTTAAGCAAGAGTGTGTTCAGGTTGGTTTGATTTTGTAATCCATTCTTAGTGTGTGCAAAGTGTTGCATGTGTTTCAATCTTCCTTTCTATGCTTGGAAACCATCTAGGTTCAAGATAGAAGTGTTTTAGGGTCCTAAATCTTCATAGATCTCTTTATCTATCATTTGTTGAGAGAAAAGTGAGTGCTAAGTGCTTTAGGACAGAACCTAAAAGTTGAAGAAACATTAGAATCATGGCTTCCAATGGTGGGATCATGCTAGAGTCTAGTGAAAGGTTGAGTTCATCAAACTACTCTACTTGGAAAGTGAGGATGGAGTCCTTACTTGAGTTGAATGAACTCATGGACATAGTTGCAGAAATTGAAGAGAGACCTCTCACACTTCAAGAGCAACAAAGGTTTGATAAGAAGGCCAAAAGGGCTCTTCATATCATTAAAATGAATGTTACAAATGAACTTCTCAAGGAAGTTGGAAAGTGTCAAAGTGCAAGTGAGGCATGGAATGCCTTAAAGAAGCTCTTTGAATCAAAGTCCACATCTAGGGTATTGACCCTAAGGAGACAAATATTTTCTAGTAGGCAAAGAGAGGGTGAAAGTGCTCATGCATTTATCTTGAGAGTTAAGTCCCTAAGTGATGATTTAGCATGCATTGATGAGAACATAAAAGATGGTGAAATAGTCCAAGTTATGTTGAATGGTTTGCTAAATGAACATGCTAACCTTGTGCAAAATTTTGCCATTCAAAGAGTCTTGCCAAGTGTGGTTGACTTGCAAGAAATCTTATTGGCTGAAGAACATAGGTTGCAATCAAAGCTTGATGGTGCATCCTTGCAAGGTGGAGGTGAAGAGGCTTTCTTCACAAAAGGCAAATTCAAGGGCAAAGGTAAAGGCAAAGGGAAATGGTCCAAAGGTGGTAACTTTGATCATGATGATCACTCTTCCTCTTCCTCTTCTACTGAGAACAATAAGTCAAAGTTCAAGTGCTTTTATTGTGGGATAAAAGGTCATTTTGCAAATGAATGTTATAAGAAGAAAAGAGAGCAAGGAGAGAGGCAAGGAAATCTTACAATAGATGAGGAAGAACATAACACATGTGAATCACTTGTTATGACTTCAAGTTTGTTAGCCAACATAGATGATAATGATCCTTGGTGGATTGATAGTGGAGCCTCATCTCACATGACAAGACATAAGGAATACTTTACATCCTTATTGTCTTATGAGGGAGAAGGTAACATCATCTACACTGCAAATCATGGTCAATGTGACATCAAAGGCATAGGCACTATTCCTATTTCCCTTTCAACAAATAGGAAAGCAAATCTTGAAAATGTTTTGTACATTCCTTCAATCACTAAGAATTTGCTTAGTGTAAGTCAAATGATTGACAAAGGACTTGATGTGGAGTTCATTGGAGATGCATGTTTGATAAGTAAATGTGGATCCTTGATTGCTCAAGGTAGGAGGCATGGTAAACTTTTCAAGCTTGATGCATGTGTGATCTCTAATCATGAAGGATGTATGGCTAGGGAGCAATTGACAAACCAAGAAGTTTGGCACAAGAGGTTGGGCCATCCCAAATTCAAATCTTTGGAGGTAATGGCAAAGAAAGAGCTTGTTCTTGGTCTCCCTAAAAGTCTTGTTGCAAACAATAGTGTTTGTGAACATTGTGCCTTGTCCAAATCTCATAGACTTGCTTATTCTAGATCTACTTCTAGATCTAAAGAAGCTTTTCAACTTGTGCATTCTGATATTCATTCTTCTAGTACAACTAGCAATGGTGGGGCAAAGATGTATGCAACTTTCATTGATGACTTTAGTAGGTATACTTGGATCTATCTTCTTAAAAGTAAGGATGAAGTGTTTGCTGCATTTGTCAAGTTCAAGAATGAAATGGAAAACCAATTCAATACAAAGATCAAATGCTTAAGATCTGATAATGGAGGGGAATACACCTCAAATAGGTTCAAAGACTTTTGTATAGCACATGGGATTAAGAGGGAGATGTCTAGTCCTAGGACTCCACAACAGAATGGAGTGGCCGAGAGGAAGAATAGAACCCTTTGTGAATGTGCCAAGGCAATGAGACTACATGCTAATCTTGCTAAGTCTTTTTGGGGGGAAGCTTTAGCATGTGATAACTATCTATGTAATAGATGGACAAGTGCTTCCTTGGATGGTAAAACTCCTCATGAGGTTCTTTATGGTAGAAGACCGAGTGTCAAGCATTGTAGGATCTTTGGATGTACATGTTTTGTCAATATCACACTTGATGATAGAACTAAAGAAGATCCTTCATCAAAGAAGGGTGTGTTTGTTGGCTATAGTGAAGTAAGCAAGGCTTACAAAGTGTACATTCCTTCTACAAAGAAAGTTGTCATAAGTAGGGATGTCATCTTTCATGAAGAGAATGTTTCCAATGTTGTTGATGTTGATGTTGATGTGCCTACTAATCATCATGATGTGCAAGATGTCTTGGATGAAGATGGAGATTCCACTCCAAAGCAAACTTCAAGGAAGACTCAAAGGCAAAGGGCTAAGCCATCAAGGCTAACCTATGATGAGAAAGGAAAGCAAGTGGTGGACAACTCTAACCTTGCTTTTCTTACCTCTTTTGATGAACCAACTTGTGTAGGTGAAGCAATTCAAAAGAAGGAATGGATCCAAGCCATGGATCATGAGCATCAAGCACTCATCAAAAGCAACACATGGAGGTTGGTAAAGCTTCCAAAGGACAAGAAGGCAATTGGTTGTAAGTGGATCTTCAAGATCAAGACAAATCAAGATGGATCAATCAACAAGTACAAGGCAAGGTTGGTGGCAAAGGGGTATGCTCAAGAATATGGTATTGACTATGATGAGACCTTTGCACCCGTGGCAAAGATGGTAACTATTCGAATCCTAATCTCTCTTGCAACTCTTTATGATTGGGATATGTGGCAAATGGATGTTACTAATGCCTTCTTGAATGGTGATCTTGAAGAAGATATTTACATGGAGCAACCCGAGGGCTATGTTTCACATGATGAGCCTAATCATGTGTGCTATCTCCAAAAGAGTTTGTATGGGCTAAAGCAAGCACCAAGGAGTTGGTATGCTAAGCTCAATTCCTTCTTACTTTCTCAAAACTTTGTTATGAGTGAGTATGATCATTCTCTCTACTTTAGATTGAATGAAAATGATATCACTTTACTTTTGATCTATGTTGATGACATTATCTTAAGTGGTGGTAACAATCTAGATATAGATGAAATCAAGATGGCACTCAAAAGAGAGTTTGAAATTCAAGATCTTGGTAAACTTCATTATATCTTAGGAATAGAGATTATTAGAACTTCTAAATCTACATTCATATGTCAAGAAAAGTATGTTAACTCTATTCTAAAAAGGTTTCATATGGAAGATTGTAAAGTTGTTTCTACTCCTATGGAATCAAATGTAAAGCTAACTACAAGAAGTAATGAAAGATCCTTCAAGGACATTACTCTCTATAGAAAGCTAATAGGATCTCTTATATGGTTAACCATCACAAGACCTGATCTAAGCTTTGTGGTTGGTAAACTAAGTCAATTTATGCAAGATTCTAGTGAGGCTCATTGGAAGCTAGGAAAGAGAGTACTTAGATACATCTCGGGATCTAGAGATTTTGGCATCTTGTATGGAGGTACTACACCTAACCTTTGTGGATTTTCAGATTCAGATTTTGCAGGTGATCAAATGGATAGGAAGTCAACAAGTGCCTTTGCAATCTATCTTGGAGATGGAGTGGTCTCATGGCTATCAAAGAAGCAACCAACTATCTCTCTATCTTCCACCGAAGCCGAGTACAAGGCATTAACAACATGCACCAAGGAGATTCTTTGGATCAAGAGGATGTTATTGGATCTTCACTTGCTGGAACCAGAGAAGACTCCAATCATACTTTGTGATAACCTTTCAGCCCAAAGCTTGGCAAGCAATCCTGTTTTTCATGCAAGGAGCAAGCACATTGAGATTGCTCACCATTTTGTGAGAGATCAAGTCATTGCCAAAGAGGTGGAGCTTCAACATGTCTCTTCAAAGGAGTGTGTGGCTGATATCTTCACCAAACCATTGGGAAAGGACCTATATTTAATGCATAGATCTAATCTTGGAATGTGCTCAAAGACTATGTTGAAACTAGCATCCAATGTTGAAGAGGGAGTGTGAAAATTGTCAACATTTTCTAGCTAGTTTGAGGCCTAAATTGGCTAAAATTGTAAATAGTTTTGGTTCTGGAGTTTCACACGTGTGAACCAGGCCACAATGTTTTTATTTACTGTATTTTTTCAGTATGATGAAGTGTCAAACTTCATACCCTTCAAAATGAGACCATTTTGATGTATTTTGGTCATATAAGCCATTTTTAGCTATTTTTCCTATATAGGGAATATCTAGGGTGAAGTACCTTCTAGAGAGAGGAGAGAGAGTCATCTTCCTCATCCATAAATAGTAGGGAAGTCGTGGAGAACAGGCTGGAGAAACCTTTTGTATGCTTCATTGAGATCAATAGATCATTGTCATTGTTTCTTCCTCCATTGAGAGCATTGTTGTGTGTATTGTCTTCAAGCTATTGTGTATGATCTTAGGTGCTTTCCAAAAGTGGTAGGCTGATGTATTATGGACTGTATAATGCTATTTTGGGCCGCACTTGATGTTTATGGAAGTTTCCATTTGTGATAAATGCTTTTTGATCAAGTTCTTTGCATTCTAGGTAGCATAGAATGTGTTGCCAATTCCTAGCTTATGTAGTTTGGAGTGCAAGCATTCAAGCCAATGATCTTGGAGTTTAGATCCACTTAGGATCTGTATTTTTCACAAGCCCTACATTGGTTGACATAGATGGAGAGAATCATGGGATTTCTGCCATTTAGGCACTTGACCCCCCGTGTTGCATTTGAAGCCATTGTATATTTCATGATGAAATTCATTGGCTATGCACTCGAAGGTGTGTATGCATTTCTTTTAGAATCACTTGTAGGCGAGGTGTTGTGTTAGAAGCACTTGGGTTACGAAGAATATGACCTAGTGATTTCAGAATTCCTTAGCCACCTACGCACTGACTCTGATACCTTGAGGCCTGTAAGTGCCCAACATGATCGAAGTTGTCCCAATGATGATAACCTGGAGATTCAAAAAGAGTATATGGCACTACATGGCAATTATTTTGTGACTATTAACCATAGTCCTATTGTGATTCAAAATCCAATTCTTGGAGTTGATAAAACCCTAGCAGAAATTGGTTGTGTGCTAAACTATGACCATGAAAAGCCTAATACTCATGAGGTGAGTGTTGGCACCGATATTGAAATGATAAACATTTATACCCAAAGCCCTGAAATTGATATTCAGTGGTCCCAGGAGGTAGATGTGTCAAGAATAAGACATGAATGTCATGTTGATAGTGAGGGTGACGTTCTTACTGACCTTGAAGAGTTGGATTACAATGTTGAAAAATCAAGAGCTAAACCTAATCGTAATATTGTGCAACCTGTGTTGGTTGCTGGTGACTCCCTCTATGTTAGACCAAAGTCTGTGTACCTATTGAAGATTGATCATTATGATGGAGAGAGAGGTGATAAAGCTGATGTCAGAAATGATGAACTCCTGCAACTTTGCCGCAACACAAACTCAAAGTGAAGGTCGAACAAGAATAATTCACGAAAGTCAACGTCCCTTTACTCAAAGCACAAACGATTCACGAATCATTCGTGAATCGTAAACATACCTCCAAGACCGCAACCGCAAAGGGACGCAAAACGAAAGGTTATGAAAGAAACGAAAAGAACGAAAGCAAACGGAGGAAATGAAACAAACGAAGGGGAATCTTTTACGTTGCTAGTTGGCAGCTCAATGGGCTTGAAGTCCTAGACTTCACACCCAACTGAAATGAGTGGCAACAATGGAGAGTAACTGATTAGTTGATAAGCGTTAACTAGTCTTGAGATTCTGCGTTTAGCTATCTTGTAAACTCCACACTGTGAAGATATAAACTATCCTTTCTAGATCAAAAGATGAGAGAATAGAATAGACAAAATTTATGTAAGAGACGTAGCGAGTAGACATGAAAGTCTGCCAACGAGCAGAACACAGCGAAAGAGCAGAGTGTCATTCTGCCAACGAGCGAGACACTGACGATTTCGCTCTCAAATCAAACTGGTAATACAGTTGTTCTATATTTCGTGCATCTCCTTGTCTTGCGTCGTCTGTCTTGATTTCTAGAATAGAATGTGTTTTGTGATGTGCAGTCACGTGTCTAGGTTCCTGTGAAGTTTTCGCACAAAAGAAAAATCAAAGACACAAAATCATTCGCGAATACGAAAACGAAATCAACGAAAAAGACACAGTTTTGCTTTAGCGACATGGTATCAGGGCCCACAAGTTATCACTACTGATATTTGAGTAGTGATTCTCTAGACAACACAATATGGCTACAACAATCCAGACAAGAGTAGGAATCAGTCTTGATGGTGCAAATTATAGAATCTGGAAATTCAAAATCAAAACGCTTCTGAAGGGCAAAGGCATCTGGTCGGTGACCAAACTCTCAGAGGTGCAGTCTCGAGAGGGAGATCCGAGGAGAGCTAAATGGATCAGAAAAGATGAGGCACAATGGTGATCATTGTTTCGTTCATAAATGAAGATCTACTCATGCAGATTGAAGACTGCAAAAGCAGCCATGCAGCGTGGAAAATATTAAAGCAGAAGTATGAAGTGAGGTTTGCAGCTTCAGTCATGCACCTTCACAATCAGCTGCAATCCATACAATGAGATGGCAACCAATTAAATTATCACGTTGAGAAGATCAGAACAATCTTCGCTCAGCTCGCTGCATCAAGACAGGAGCACCAGGTCCCAACACCACAGCAACTGATGTACTTCATGAAATCTCTACCAACATCCTATCAACCACTGAGAATGCCCATACTGAGTCTACCAGATATGACATTCGACAAAGCAGTCAGTCTTGTCGCTGATGAGAGACTGATGAGAGATGAAAGAGAGAGAAGCAGTGATCAAGAGAAGGCTCTCTTCACAAAAGGAAAGAAGAAGAACAAGAACAAGCCGAGATTCGATAAGACGAAGTCCTCGAATCAACAATCTTCTTTCTGTGATCACTGCCACAAACCAGGCCATACGGTCAACAAATGCTAGTTCAATCTAGCAATACCTTGCATGCATTGCAAGAAGAAAGGGCAATCTGCATACAATTGCAGATTCAACCCAAAAACAAAGCTGAAAAGGCAAATGTTGTAGAGTCATCCAAAGATGTAGACAGAGGTGACGAAGCCTTCACGATATGAGATGAAGCTTCAAGCAACTACACTGAACATGACTACGATGTACTCATTGATTCAGGAGCAACAACACACATCACCTGCAACAAGAAGATCTTGATCGACTTCAGAGAGCTCGAAAACAATAGAGCAGTGACTCTAGGTGATGGGAGCAGACATGATGTCAAGAGCATCCGCACTCTATAGCTGCAAACACTGTCAGGCCAAGCTAAACTGCCAGGAGCACTCTATGTGTCCTCACTCAGAAAAGATCTGCTATCAGTTTCCAAGATGGCAGATCTTGGCATTCGAGTTTTGTTCGACGGCAACACATGTCGCATGATCGAGAAAATGACAAACAAGTTGCTGACGGTCGAATGCAGAGAAAGAAACCTCTACCAGGCCAAAATAATCAGCAACTCTGATAGCATATTAAATGCATCAAAAAATGAAGGTCAGCTTTGGCATAGGAGAATGTATCATCTGAACATGCAGAGCCTGCATGACATGTACAAGAAAGACATAGTGATAGGTCTCAAGATTTCAAGGCCCAAAACTAAATTCTGCCAAGCTTGCCAGGAAGGCAATCAACATCAGAATCCATTCACACATGAGGGAAGAAGAGCTAAGGAAGTTCTTGAGCTCGTCCACTCTGATGTCTGTGGACCGATGAAGATGGATTCGCTCTCAGATTCAAGGTACTTTTTGATGTTCATAGATGATTACAGCCGGATGACCACGATCTACTATTTAAAGAGGAAATCCGAAGTGTTTGATTCCTTCAAGAAGTTCGTGGCATATGCAGAGCGACACACCTCAAAAAAGATATAGATCCTCAAATCTGACAACAGAGGTGAATACAAAAGCAAAGAATTTTCAAGATTCTACGAAGAACAAGGGATTGAACACCAGTTCACTCTTGCATACACACCAGAATACAATGGTGTTGCAGAAAGAAGAAACAGAATGCTAGTCGAAGGAGCCAGATGCATGATGACATAGGCTCAATTGCCAGGTCAATTCTAGACTGAGGCGATAGCTGCAACTATACACCTGTAGAATAGATCAACAATGACAATGTTGGATAACAAGACACCATACAAAATGTGGACAAGTAGAAAGCCTGATCTCACATACGTACGAGTGTTTGGATGTGCATCATACAAGCACATTCCAAAAGAAAAAAGAAATAAGCTTGATGACAAATTAGAGCAAACAATCATGGTCGGCTACTCAAACGGAACACAAGTGTACAGGCTCTACAACTCAACCACGAAAAAGGTTGTTTTGGGCAGAGATGTGAAGTTCGATGAGTCCACATTTCTTGTACTGAAAGACGAAAGAGGCCATGAAATCTTCACACTGCTGCTCATTCAAGAGGGATATCGAGGACAAACATCAAATCAAAATGCAGAGCCCCTGACTCCAGAGTAGTAGGAAGAAGAAGATCAACTCCACGAACAAGAAACGTTCGAGAAGCGACGAAACGAACCTAGAAGGTCAACAAGACAAAGAAGACCTCCAGACCACTACTCTGACAATCTTCAATGGAGCGAAGACGCAATTTTAATACTGTAGCTTCACAGAAGAGCCAACAACATATCAAGAAGCTATCAGAGTCCAGAGGGAGAATTTTGGAAGCAGACAATGTTAGAGGAGATCAAGTCGATGAGGCGAAACAAGGCATGGACATTAGAGCCACTGCCAGAAAACATAAAAATAGTCGACTACAAGTGGGTATACAAGAAAAAGATGAAATCAAATGGCACCATTGGCTGTTACAAAGCAAGGCTTGTCACGAAGGACTACACAAAGAGATATGGTGTTGATTATTTCGACACATATTCGTCGATGGTCAAGATGACAAACATACGACTACTCCTTGCATACGCCACACACCACAATCTGAAAATTCACCACATTGATGTGAAAATTGCCTTTCTCTATGGAGATCTAGAAGAGAAAATCTTCATGAAGTATTCTGAAGGTTTTGAAGACCCTGACAATCGAGAATATGTCTGTCGGTTGTAGAGATGCATCTATGGTCTAAAACAAGCATCACGAGCTTGGTATAAGAAGTTCTAGGGAACACAGACAGGTCAGATACCACAGTCAGGGTCGTGTCCAGCGTACATGACCAACAGTCTCTAGACTTCAATCCTACACAACCAGACTGCAATGTCTACATAAAAAGAGTAGGAAAAGATTTTGTGATATTGACTATCTTCGTGGATGATTCCCTAATGATAGGAAATTCCTTGATGCTGATCAAAGACACAAAGAATCTGATTTCTGAAAATTACAAAATCACAGATCTTGGAGAAACAAGAAAGTGCCTTGGGCTGGAGATCAAAAGAGATCGAACAAAGGGCGAAATGCACTTGAGTCAGTCAGATACACCAGAAAGGTGCTCAAGCAGTACCACATAATGGATTGCAAAGAAAAAGCCACACCAATGATAGCTGGAGCGAAGCACACGAAGCAGGATTGTCCAAAAACAGAAGAGGAAGAATAGAAGATGGCAAGTATACCCTACCAAAACTTAATCCATAGTCTGATGTACCTTACAACTTGTACCAGACCCGATCTAGCGTTCTCTATTTACACCTTGAGCCAATTCTCTTCCAATCCTGGCATGGCTCATTGGCAAATGGCAAAATGAATCCTACAGTATCTGAAGGGTACCCAAAATATGGAATTAACCTATAGAGCTGAAAACAAAGAAAATGGATTCGAGCTGCACCACTATAGTGATGCGAGCTGGGCGAGCTGCAAAGATTACAGCAAGCCCATAATTGGAGGATGTACAATAGCGTGCAGAACTGCAATCAGCTGGATATGAAAAAAGCAAACCTTGGTGGTTCAATCCTCTTGCGAAGCTGAATACGTCGCAGCTTTAAAGGTGGCGAATGAGGTAGTGTGGCTGCCGATGATGCTGGAAGCAATCGGAATACCAGGAGAAGGGCCAAGTCTCTTCTACCCTCATCCTGTTGTTTGATTCCATAGAGGCAAGAAGGAGGAAACGAGAAGAGGCTAATCTGCTTGGTGCCTTCCACTCTAACTTCTTTGTTGGATCTTTGTTGCAAACTGCTTATATTTCATTGCTATTGATTCACTGCTTTGATCTCTAGCACTGTGTTATCACCATTTCTTTTGTTGGATCAGATTTGGTGTTGTCTCTTGTGGCTTCTAACATTTGGTTGTAGATTTTGAGAGGTTGGAAGTCAAATTACTACCTCTAACATTGTTACTGCAGGCCTGTGAAACTGTGGGCACTTTGCTGTTCTCTGCTTGATAAGCACTTATGGTTCTTGGTTTCATTATGTTCTATAGATGAATGCTTGCATGCTTTCTCATTTGTATAGGCTCTGTGGATAGAATGATAGATGTTTGCTTGATGTTGTGGATGATCTAAAGATTAGACATTGTGAGACATACAAGATAATGAAAGTTCTTTATATCTAAAGGAAGACTGAATTTCCATTTCATAAATGATTGTAGTATTGTCTAAGCAAAGTTGCTTCATTGTAAAACAATAAACTTATTTCTTGAAGTGTGTAGAAACACAGAATACAGGCAGTTAGCGTTTGGGTGTGCATTCTATCTAAAGCCTTCTTGAGAAAGACGATAGATTTGAATGCTTGTCTGCACGAATTTGTTCTCTTGCATGGTCTGTGAAACACATCTCTCTTCTAGAATCTGTCTGCGGGACTGATTTACAAGTAATCCTGCCTGTGGCTTAATATCCTGTGAAGCATTGATCTTCTAGCAATCTTCCTTGCCCTGACAGGCATTGAAATACTACTTGTGTCATCTGCCCACAACCTGTTGAGGCCTGTTGCCTACCTCTTTACCCTATTGACCTGCGGATCCTTGCTGCAAAAACCTGATTTGTAGCCATCATCCCAAATTCTACCCTTGGTGGCTGCAGGCCCTCTCTCTGGCTTTCATTTTACCTCGATCCACGGTCGCTGCTCCCTCACGCACTTCTGGCCATCACTCTTTCTCCTGCCTGCGTAGAAGAGAAGACCTGAGAGCGGCCCCGTAGTCAACAGCCCATGCTTCTTACTTTTGGACCTGCTGCGTTCATCTCACAAGCTACTGCGTGCCCTGCTATGGCTCGATCCTCTTCCTGGCCCTCGCTTTCTAGCCATGCTCCTCCTGCTTTGGCCAATCGGCCCTCTGTTGGTTGCTCGTTATGACTTGCTCCTCTGCCCTCGCTTGCTTGCTCGCTATTTGCTGGTTGCGCCCTATTGCCATCTGCTGCCCACAGATCTAGTTGCGGCCCCTCTATCTAATTCTAATCTTCAAACCCTTACTTGTCAGCCATTGTAGCTCGCTCATAACGACTTGCTATTCGCGCCCACCTATTCCTGCCTTGCCGATTGCCTGCAGCCCATCCTAATTTGCGCCTTTTTGAGGCCCTCATCTGCGGCCTATTATCACCTTTACCAACTCCCAATACCTTTTATTTTCTATGATCTCATTTTGCTTACATCCTGATCTGCGACCATCTATCTACTTCTATCAGCGGCCCTTCTGTCAAAAATGGTGAACTCTTGCAATTTTGTCGTAGCATGAACAAGACACGAAGGTCGAACAATTCGCGACAGTCAACATGACTTTGACTCGAAGCACGAACGAGAACAATTTGCGACAGTCAATGTGTCTTTGACTCGAAGCACATACGATTCGTGAATCAATCGCGAATCACAAACACACCTCCAGGACCGCAAAGCCGAAAAAGGAACGCGAAACAAAAACTACGAAAAGAACAAAAGCAAACGGGAGATTACGAAACAGACAAAGAAAAATCTTTCGCGCTGCCAACTGGTAGCTCAACGGGCTTCACGCCCAGCTGAAACGAGTAGCAATGACACAGACTAACTAACTAGTTGATTAGCGTTAACTAGCGATGTGATTCTATGTTTAGTTATCTTGTAAACTCCACATAGTGGAGGTATAAACGATCCTCTCTGGATCATAATAAAGAAGAGAATACAGAGATCTGTAAGAGACAAAGAGAGACGTAACAAATAGAGTAAGAAAGAAATGACACCATAGTTATGCATGAAAGTCTGCCAACGAGCAGAACACAACAAAAGAGTATGTTCTGTGATGCGTAGTCGAGTGTTTAGGATCCTGTAAGGGCTTCCGCACAAAAGAAAATTAAAAGACAGAAAATTGTTCGAGATAAAGAAGATGAAGTGAGGATGAACACGAATCAGTCCCACGCACAACAATCCAGACCAGAGTAGCAATCAGTCTCGATGGCGCAAATTACAGAATCTGGAAATTCAAACTCAAAACACTCCTGAAGGACGAAGGCATCTGGTCAGTGACCGAGCTCTTAGAGGTGCAGCCTCCAAAGGGAGACCCGAGGAGAGCTGAATGGATCAAAAAGGATGAGCGCGCAATGACAATCATCGTTTTGTCCATAAATGAAGATCTACTCATGCAGATTGAAGACTGCAAAAGAGAGAGAGAGAGAGAGAGAGAGAGAGAGAGAGAGAGAGAGAGAGAGAGAGAGAGAGAGAGAGAGAGAGAGAGAGAGAGAGAAAGAGAGAGAGAGAGAGAGAGAGAGAGAGAGAGAGAGAGAGAGAGAGAGAGAGAGAGAGAGAGAGAGAGAGAGAGAGAGAGAGAGTTAAAGCAGAAGTATGAAGTGAGGACTGCAGCTTCAGTCATGCACCTTCACAGTCAGCTGCAATCAATACGGTGGAATGGCAACCAGTTGGATCAGCACGTTGAGAAGATCAGAACGATCTTCGCTCAACTCGCTGCATCGAGACAGGAGCACCAGGTCCCAGCACCACAACAGTTGATGTACTTCATGAAATCTCTACCAACGTCCTATCAGCCGTTGAGAATGCTCATACTGAGTCTACCAAATATGACATTCGACAAAGCAGTCAGTCTTGTCGCTGATGAGAGACGAAGGAGAGGGAAGTAGTGATCAAGAGAAGGCTCTTTTCACGAAAGGCAAGAAGAAGAACAAAAGCAAGCCAAGATTCGAGAAGACGAAGTCCTCAAATCAACAATCTTCTTCCTGTAATCATTGCCACAAACCAGGCCATACAGCCAACAAATGCTTGTTCAATCCAGCAATACCTTGCATGCACTACAAGAAGAAAGGGCATTTTGCATATTACTGCAGATTCAACCCAAAAAGAAAAAAACAAAACTGAAAAAGCAAACATTGCAGAATCTTCCAAAGATGCAGAAAGAGGAGACGAAGCTTTCACGATACTTGACGAAGCTTTGACAAGCTACTCCAAACATGACTACGATGTGGTCATCGATTCAGGAGCAACATCTCACATAACCTTCAACAAGAAGATCTTGATCAACTTTCGCGAACTCGAAAACGACAGAGCGGTGATTCTACGCGATGGAAGCAGACACGATGTCAAAGGCATCGGCTCTCTACAACTACGAACACTGTCAAACCAAGCAGAGCTTCCAGGAGCACTCTATGTGCACTCACTCAGAAAAGATCTGCTATCTGTCTCCAAGATGACAGATCTAGGCATTCGAGTTTTGTTCGACGACAACACTTGTCGTATGATTGAGAAGACGACAAACAAGCTGTTGACGGTCGGATGTAGAGAAGGAGACCTCTACTAGGCCAAAATAATCAGCAACTCTGATAGCATATTAAATGCTTTAGAAAATAAAGATCAGCTCTGGCATAGGAGATTGTATCATCTGAACATGCGGAGCCTGTATGACATGAGCACAAAGGACATTGTCACAGGTCTCAAAATATCAAGGCCCGAGACTGAGTTCTACAAAGCTTGTTAGAAAGGCAAGCAACATCGGAATCCATTTACACACGAAGGAAGAAGAGCCAAGGAAGTTCTTGAGCTTGTCCACTCTGATGTGTGTGGACCGATGAAAACAGATTCGCTCTCAGGTTTGAAATATTTTCTAATGTTCATAGATGATTACAATCAAATGACCACAACCTACTACTTGAAGAAGAAATTCGAAGTATTTGATTCTTTTAAGAAGTTCGTGGCATTTGCAGAGCGACACACCTCAAAAAGGATACAGATCCTTAGATCTGACAATGGAGGTGAATACAAAAGCATAGAATTCTCAAGATTCTGCGAAGAACAAGGGATTGAACACCAGTTCACTCCTGCATACACACCAGAATACAACGGTGTGGCAGAAAGAAAAAATATAACGCTAGTCAAAGGAGCCAGATGCATGATGGCACAGGCTCAATTGCCAGGCCAATTCTGGACTGAAGCAGTAGCTGCAATAGTACATCTGCAAAATAGATCAACAATGACAGCGCTGGAGCACAAAACATCGTACGAGATGTGGACAGGCAGAAATCCTGATCTGTCATACGCACGAGTGTTTGGATGTGCAGCATACAAGCACATTCCAAAGGAAAAGAAAAGCAAGCTTGATGACAAATCTGAACAAACAATCATGGTCTGCTAACGGAACACATGTGTACAGACTCTACAATCCAACCACGAAGAAGGTTGTTTTGAGTAGAGATGTGAAGTTTGACGAGTCCACATTCCCTAGATTGAAAGACGAAAGAGGCCATGAGATCTTCACACTACTGCCTATTCAAGAGGGAGATCGAGGACAGTCATCAAATCAGAATGCAGGACCCCAGACTCCAGAGCAGCAAGAAATAGAGGATTGATCCCACGAACAAGAAATGTTCGAGCAGTGACGAAACGAACCTCAAAGGTCAACCAGACAAAGAATACCTCCAGATCGCCATTCTAACAATCTTCAATGGAGCAAAGACACACAGTTTGAGTACTGCAGCTTCACAAAAGAACCAGCTACATACCAAGAAGCTATTCAGAGTCCAGAGGGAGAATTCTGGAAACAGGCAATGTCAGAAGAGATCGAGTCGATGAGGAGAAACGAGACATGGACATTAGAGCCACTGCCAGAAAACAGAAAAGTGGTCGACTACAAATGGGTGTACAAGAAGAAGCTGAAATCAGATGGCACCATTGGCCACTACAAAGCAAGGCTTGTTGCGAAGGGCTACATGCAGAGATATGGTGCTGACTATTTCGACACACATTCGCCCATGGTCAAGATGACAAGCATAAGGCTGCTCCTTGCATACACCACACAGTACAATTTGGAAATTCACCAGATTGACGTGAAAATAGCCTTTCTCCACGGAGATCTAGAGGAGGAAATTTTCATGAAGCAATCTGAAGGATATGAAGACCCTAACAACAGACAATATGTCTGTCGATTGCAAAGATGCATCTACGGTCTAAAACAGGCATCATGAGCCTAGTACAAAAAGCTTGATGGTCTTCTAAAGTCTCTAGACTTCAATCCTACTCAACCAGACTGTAATGTCTACATCAAAAGAGTAGGAAAGGATTTTGTGATACTAACCATTTTCGTGGATGATTCACTGATGATAGGAAATTCCTTGATGTTGATCAAAGACACGAAGAGTCAGATTTCTAAAAACTACGAAATCATTGATCTTGGAGAAGCAACAAAATGCCTCGGGCTGGAGATCAGAAGAGATCGAACAAATGGCAAAATGCACTTGAGTCAGTTAGAATACGCCATAAGAGTGCTAAAGCAGTACCACATGATGGACTATGAAGAGAAAGCCACACCAATGATAGCTGGAGCCAACCTCACAAAACAGGATTGCCCAAAAATAGAAGAGAAAGAATAGAAGATGGCAGGTATACCCTACCAGAACTTAATCGGTAGTCTGATGTACTTAACAATTTGTACCAGACCCGATCTGGCCTTCTCTGTTTACGCATCGAGCCAATTATGTTCCAATCCTGGTCTAGCACATTGGAAAATGGCCAAACGAATCCTACAGTATCTGAAGGGTACCCAAAATGTTGGATTAACCTACAGAACTAGAAACGAAGAGAAAGGATTCGAGTTGCATTACTACAGTAATGCGAGCTGGGCGAGCTGCAAAGATGACAACAAGTGCATTACTGGAGGATGTACGATAGCGTGCGGAGATGCAATCAGCTGGATATGCAAAAAGCAAACCTTGGTAGCTCAATTATCTTGCAAAGCTGAGTATGTCGCA
This sequence comes from Diphasiastrum complanatum, assembly GCA_029204225.1. Lineage (NCBI taxonomy): Eukaryota > Viridiplantae > Streptophyta > Lycopodiopsida > Lycopodiales > Lycopodiaceae > Diphasiastrum > Diphasiastrum complanatum. The sequence goes on from CM055114.1 coordinate 4,671,088, forward strand.
GTCTCAAAAGTGGCAAATGAGGTAGTGTGGCTGCAAATGATGTTGGAGGCAATCGGGATACCACAAGAGGGGCCAAGCACGATGATGATGGTCTCTCAGAGTGCCATCTATCTGTCCCAGGATCCTGTCTTCCATTCAAAGATGAAGCACATTCCTCTAAAGTACTAATATATTCGAGATTTGATCTCGAAAGGAGAGCTCTAGGTCCAGTTCATAAAATCAGAAAATATGATTGCAGATCTCCTCACGAAACCGCTCGACAAGCCACTCTTTACCAAGCAAAGAAAGGCAATTGGATTAAACGAACAAAGCTGCAAGGTTCAAGAGGGAGTGTTAGAAATGGTGAACTCCTGCAACTTTGTCGCAGCACGAACAAGACACGAAGGTCGAACAATTCACTACAGTCAACATGACTTTGACTCGAAGCGCAAACAAGAACAATTCGCGACAGTCAACATGTCTTTGACTCGAAGCACGAACGATTCGCGAATCGCAAACACACCTCCAGGACCGCAGAGTCGAAAAAGGGACGCGAAATGAAAACTACGAAAAGAACGAAAGCAAACGGGAGATTACAAAATAGACGAAGGAAAATCTTTTGCACTGCCAGCTGGCAGCTCAACGGGCTTCACGCCCAGCTGAAACGAGTAGCAATGACACAGACTAACTAACTAGTTGATTAGCGTTAACTAGCGAGGTGATTCTATGTTTAGCTATCTTGTAAACTCCACATAGTGGAGGTATAAACAATCCTCTCTAAATCATAATAAAGAAGAGAATACAGAGATCTGTAAGAGACAAAGAGAGACGTAGTGAATAGAGTAAGAAAGAAATGACACCATAGCTGTGCATGAAAGTCTATCAACGAGCAGAACACAGCGAAAGAGTTGAATGTCATTTCGCCAATGACCATGACACTGACGAATTCACTCTAAACTAAAACTGATAATTCAGTCACTCTATTTTCATGCATCTTGTCTTGTGCTGTATATCATGATTGCTAGAATAGAATATGTTTTGTGATGCGTAGTCGAGTGTTTGGGATCTTGTAAGGGCTTTCGCACAAAAGAAAATTAAAAGATAGAAAATTGTTCGCGATAAAGTAGACGAAGTGAGGACGAACACGAATCAGTCCCACGCACGCGCTCCCGTGACACCTTCTTTATCTTGACCATGTTTAAAACCATTCCATAACCTCTCTGGTTGTGGGTTACACACCCTAAATCCAAGAGACATCTTCGTTAGGACTAAGTGATGATTAGGCTGTCCCCCATCGGTTAAACACTAGAGTCAAATCCTTATTAGTGACAAATCCCAATCTGATTATTCGACTTAACTCGGGAATGACCCTCGCTGGAGACGCATGGCCTATTAATAGCATGAACCCTAAAAGCCCTATCCTTGTCTATGGATTTGTTTGAAACCTTACCTATGGTAATTCCTTGCTACCTGCCCATGTCATTTCTCTTTTTTTTGGTCACCATGTTAGTTTACATTGTGAGTAGGGTTTGAGATCTAGAAGTTTCCTATTTTTTATAAGATTGGAGAACCACATCCAAATTGGGTATAGGCCTGTAAAAAATATCCTATTTCTGATAAGATTGGAGAACCACATCCAAATTGGGTATAGGCCTGTAAAAAATAGCCTACGAGCATGTGAGGAGATACATTCTCTCTCTCTACTCTCACTCATGCTTATACATGAGATCTCTTTGGGATTCTATACTCATTGGTGCACTATAGTGTTGATTTTTTGAATTTTTCTGTGTAGAATGCAATTCTTCAATATTTGTTGAATTCACATGTGTGAAATACAATAGCTTACTGGTTTTGTATGGACAACAAGAGTATTTTATCATTCATATCTGGTTTTGTCAAGATCTATTAGATTTTATAGCTTCTATGCATTATTAGAGCTAGATTTCTACATTGTCAATGGTGCTAGATGCTCTATCTTAAGTAATCAAAGATATTAGAGTTTGATTGGATCTTGATGATCTAATTATTCTTCACAAGTCATGTGTTGTGTCGCTCCCAAGTCAAATGCCAAGAATCTATATCTTGTAGTTCTCCAACATTGGTCATGAAGGCTGCTTCATTTTCTTCTTGTGGTTGGGTCGAGTGACTCGTAGTTGCAACATTTGCTTGTTGTTGTTGGAACTGCTTCTTCTTTTCATTGTTGTATCTCAATGTCCTGCAGTCCTTAATGAGGTGACCAGTCCTCATAGTATTTACAGAATAGTTTTTGTCTTGGATGGAATGATGAAGTCTCTGAATTCGAAGCTACATTCGATCCAGACTATATGCTACTTTGTCTGGGAAAATACAATCAGACCAAAAGGAATCGAATGAATTGAAATTGATCCGAATGAGAACGAATGATCACTAATTGCTGAAGGTGCATATTTTATTTTAAATTCACTTGTCTTGTTGATGATTGCAGTTCAGTGATCAGTACTTGAGAGTTATGCGTTTGAATCTACTTAAACTACTAGAGTCATCCTATAGTAGATAGCCATCATTGTAAATAGTAAATCTATGTACAAGTAGGTGGATTGTCAACGTCGTCCTTCTGATCGCGACATGGGTTGGAATCAACTAACAATACATGGATCGACTTTTCCCTATATCGAACTTGATCTCACTTGATGAGGGAGTCAAGTAAGTCGAGTCAGTCGATGTAGTCGAGTTAGTCGAGAGTCGATGGAGTCGAGTGAGTCGATAGTTGAGTAAGTCGATGGAGTCGAGTGTCAAGTGTTGATGGAGCATCGAGTGAGTCGGGTGTCGATGGAGTCGAGTAAGTCGAGTGTCGAGTGAGTCGAATGATTTGATGTTGAAGTCGAAGTCAATGGAGTACTTCGAGGTTTTTTTTCTTTGTAGTATACATAGATTTCAAGATGCTCATTACCAAATGATTTGGATCTGAGCATCAAAATCCAACACTACGAACTTGTATTTTTTTAATATACTATTTTTGAATTGAGTCATCATCTTATTGTGTTTAGATTAATATTAGTATCTATGTAATGCTTTCTTGATCGTTATGTCAAATCCAACCCAATGACAACAATTAGGTTTTGTTTTGATTTTATTATCTCTCGCAATAGCCAAGTGGAAAGGGTTGATTCTAGATGCAGGATGGTTTCAACTCAAGTTTGGACTGTGGGTTTGTTCTACGTAAAACGAAAAGGGGGGAGGGGGGGCTCCGAGGGTGCACAACGCCTACCCTTCTCTGAGCAGAACTGGTTGAGGAGGCGTATTCCACGATGTAATTTTTTTGAAACTTTTATTTTTTTTTCAGCAAATTTTATTTACTTGCACTTTCTAGACGAAAGGTGCATGTAAAAACACGTAAATTTTTTTACATGCTCCCAAATTGCATGTAAAATTTTGTTCCCATAAGTTTTTTTCCCACATATGTGGGAGACAATGGACATCACCATTTTGTTCATTGAAATGTAAAAACGATACGACGAAGTTGCAAGCTAAAGTTGTGGTTGTTGTGTGATTTGACACTTATGTCTATGTTGTAGCTAAAGTACGTTGTAAATAGAATATAATCATTCTGGTGCATCCAATCCCTCCAAAGCAGAAAGCTTTCGTTTTTGTGTGTGTATGTGTATGCGTCTCTCTCTCTCTCTCTCTCTCTCTCTCTCCATTTGTTCTGTTGTTTTTGTTTGTCTTGATGTATTCTTTGATTTCAGCACATGCAATGTTACGAAAAGAAGTTTTGATCAAACCTGTGATGAGGACTTTGCTTCACTGTCTTTCTGCCATACTTCCTCCATCTGTAACCATCATCAATTATCTCTTTTTCACTTACAGTTTTGAATGTGTATCTGTGTGGGCGACTTTCTTGCCTGATAGTCTTTCTGCTCCTGGGTTTGCACTTCCTGAGCATTACACGATTTTGGAAGAAGTAAGCTGTCGCATATTTCTTGACGTGTGACTACTTCAAACAAGTAGAAAAGAGTAGATAAATGGAGTAGCAGGATGAATTGAGCATGTTTAACATAATGATGGCTTCAGTTATCGAAACTTAATCAAACAAAAGCACTCCATCTTTACATCAAGATCTACATGGCCCAAATGGAAAAAACTGTTGCATAGTCTTGTTAAGAAAAACAGCTGCACTGATCACACGGGGTGTGAATGTGGATGTGTGTGTGTGTGTGTGTGTGTGTGAGAGAGAGAGAGAGAGAGAGAGAGAGAGAGAGAGAGAACCGATCAGCTTCTTCGACACGAAGATTTCCTAAATCCTCCATGCAAACTTCAGGCGTTTTCCTCTTGAGCCTACGATTCGGTGAGTTTTCCATATTCGAACTTTGGCAGCAGTTCTCATCAGCAAGTAGACTAGAGAATGATAGGCTAGATTGTTTTAACGGAGTGGTCTTATGGCCTTCAAAGTCCTTTATCTCCTCCGCCGAAGCTTCTCTTATTTCGTCGGATTCCGCTAGTCTCAGTTCCCGCTCTTTAACAGGACTACAGCAAATGTTTCCAGACGTGTCTGTTGGAATTGATTCAGCTGCAGGTGAGTTTACATTTAGTGCACAATTCATGATCACTCCATCATTGTAAAACAAGTTTTCAGGTGCACTAGGAGGTGAATCCAATATGCTCATTGGGTCATGCAAATCGGATCTGCCTCCATCACGTGAAGCTAAATCTGGCTGTACTGAAATAGTGGGCGTTGGTGTGCTCAGAAGTTCTTTTTGTAATGCTAATATATAGGTAGTTAAAGGACTTAATTCTTCCAGATTAGATGGGTATAAACTACAAGAATCTAATCTCAAAGAGGATAGAGCAGAACTCCTTCCTACAGAAGCTCTTGTTGAGATGGATGTCTCTTTCCTATTACTGTCATAAGAATGCGGCAGCGCTGCTTGTGAAGGTAATTGTGTGTCCATACTAGCTATATAAAGAACCTATTTCAAAAGTTAAACTTAGCAGAGGTGATTTGGGATTGTTATCAGATTTTATGAATCCCTCCAGATTTCAAATCAAAGCATGCCAGAAGGCGCAAAGTCTGCCTACGATTCCCAAATTCACAATCTGTCTCTCAGAAAGTATAGATCACCTGAATAATAGATTATAAATGCACCTAAACACTGCCCAGCATTTGAAAGAGCTAAGATGATTTGATGAACACATTGTACATCGACAGATCTTGTAGATGAAGACTTCGGGCTCCCTTTATAAAACCCTGAAACCATAGAAGTCCGCTCGTATGAATGGCATATCTATAGCAAATACATGAGCATCAAGGAAAATCGGTATTTTTAATATCAAGATACCCAAGGAGATCAAATTCACTGAACGCGGATAACTTTGAAGGAGCCGGTGATAAATAACTTTCGTCGGATTCAAGCATACAGGAAAGGGAAGGATGCTGTGGGAAGTAAATGGCGAGTAAATGGTTAGTAAACGGATAGATGAGAGGCGAAGGAGGAGAAGGACAAGGAAGGGATGAATTAGTAGCGATGGCAGCGATGGCGGCCGGAGAAGATGAAGTGAGAAAAGTGAGGAGAAAGGGCACGTAACTTGGGCTCTCGAAATTCAAAGGCTATTTATCGATGGGCACGTGCTTCTCTAGAAGGGGTAGTAGATGTATCATGTTGGTAATATTGGTATGTTGTTGTATGTAGAGGCTGGGGATAGACCCTTCACATGATTTATGCATGTGGGGCTGTATGCCCCTCCCCTTACTACCTCGGTCATTCGTCGCCGGTGCCTCCTTGTGACCGGCAGTATTGCCCTGGAAAATGTGCTGCGGGCACCGCACCTGTCCCGGTAGGCCACGTGTCCCAAGACTGCAGTGGCCCACATGTCGTGGGGCTCCACGGCCATGTGTCTTCCGGGCCACATGTCGCGGGCTGCAACACCCGCATGTTGCGGGCGTTGGCGCCCACGTGTTCCGGTAGGCCGCGTGGCCCGAGAACTGGCACCCACGTGGTCATGGATCATTTTTTTGATGATCTTATGGACTCCCAGGCACTCGCACACATGGGAGTCGGTGGGCCAATTTCTAGTTATATGTCCCGCTAAAAAAAGCTCCCAGTTGATTTTGGGATATTGCTTGGCTGCCCGGTGACGTAGCACTCCAGGCAGCCATTATTGAATATATAAAAGAAGGCACCTCGTCAGTTGGCTAGGAGCGCCGGCACTGCAGGGGGCATGGCGTATGAAGGGAGGCAGGCTGGAAAGCCTGTGCGCAAATAACCGCAAGGCATATGTAGACATTTTATGTATTGTTGGAGATAAGCTTTCATAATATTTTCTTTCATGCTATTGAGGTAAAAGGTACACTATAGCTATGATGACAAATATTTAAAGCATGTGTGCGCTATATCTCAATGTGTATGTAGACATTTTATGGATTGTTGGAGATAAGCTTTCGAAATATGGTCTTTCATGCGATTGAGGTAAGGTACACTACATCTATGATGACAAATATCTAGAACATGATGTCCTTCTAGGTGAGTTAAATCATTTTTGCTAATATCGGTTTTTGTTTTTGAATCCGTTTAGGCTAGAGCATCATTTCTTATTTTATTTCCCATTCGAAACTCATCTCAATCTTTTGGATCACATCATTGTAGGCCCTAGCTAAGAAAGCCCCTTATTTTACAACTCATTTTGCATAGTGAGTAATGGTGCCAATCCTCATCTAATGGAGAGATCATGATACAAGCATTCTCCATTTCGATGAGGTTGGGACCATGCAAGCACGCTTAGTCTAAGTGCAAAATACACTCCATACTACATAACTAAAGGTCAAATATTAAGTTGGAACTACATGATAGGCATAGATAACTTGCACCAAGTAAGCTATCCCAAGTAGTACAACCACTGTAATACATATTGAATATCTAAGTTTTTTGAGCATGGTGGGTTCCATATAGTTTTTGCACCACATGCACAATGCATGATGCAAGTACACGAGGTGTTCTGAATAAATAGAAAAGGCCCTCATTTCATTTGATGCGAATGCAGTCGCGAAAGAATCGCGAACAAACCAATTCGGATGGATTTCAGATATGATTGCTGGTCACTGCCAGCTGTATCATTCCTACAGTCCTCCAGAATGTAGACAGACACTGTTGTACTACGTTAACAGATTAATGTAGCATTCAACAAGATCAAACCAAGGTGCGAAATTAAATGAACAAGTGAATCAAACACACGAATAACAACAGACTAGTTTGCATTCAAGATCAGACATGATAAGAGTGATATGTGCACAACGGCTACAAAATCATCTATTGATTTTTCTGATTCTTCAATTCGCGTGAGAGAAATACAGTTCTCTCACGAGTAATGTCTTGCTCACTAGCGGACATGTGGATCTACAAATCCTATGCAGAATTGTCTCGCATGCAAGCGGACTTGTATTCTGTATTTTCGTCTTCTTTCTTACTAGCATTAGACTACTTCATGTGTTTTGTATCAAGTATCATCCAGAAAGTATATAGTCGCGTCGTGTAACTTCTAAATTAGAGTGATTAAACTTCTACAACTAATCACGAATTACAAGAGTGGCAGATTAGCCACGACCTAGAGTGTATCTGCTGACATCATGCTATCAGATCAAATATCTATACTTATGTGTACTTGCATGATCTTGCTGGTCCTTTTTGGAGCGTTTGTGTCGCTTCGTGTCTTTTGACTTTCTCGTCGTCTGACTTTCTCCCCCTGTACCGCGAGAAAATCTCTTTCTTGAATTTTTCTCGTTCGTGTCTTTTTGTCAGGGTGTTCGCGAACATTTCTGCTTCGTGTCTTTTGACTTTCGCGTTCGCGAACATTTTCGTCAGGCAGAGGGCTGAAAGCTAGCAAAGCTTTGGTAATAGAAACTTTTTGTTTCTTCAGCTCCCTCTCAAAGCATGATAGCTTGACGACTCCAAGACTGCTCCTCTGTCTCTCAAAAAGTCTTTTGTTTGGGGCTTTTGTGAAGATGTCAACAACCATGTCTTTTGTTCCAATGAAGGTGGTTTGCGACATCTTCTTCTCAATCAGATCTCTGATCAAGTGGTACTTGATCGCGATGTGTTTCGTCCTTGAGTGAAACACAAGATCTTTCATCAGATGTATTGCAGATGTGTTATCCATCTGCAAGACCAGAGGCTCGTTCCTTGTTTCACCCAATTCGTCCAGGAACTGTTTGAGCCAAATCATCTCGTTGGCCATCTTTGCTGATGCAACATATTCTGCTTTGCAGGATGATTGAGCCACAATGGTTTGCTTCTTGCTGACCCAGAAAACTGCCACTCCTAACACGATGGTGCATCCTCCTGAGACGCTTTTACAATCATCCTTAAGGATGCCCAACTTGCATCATTGTAGGAAAGCACCTTGAACCCTGCATCACAACAATAACACAAGCCATAATCTCTCATTAATTGAAGATATTGCAAAATTCGTTTTGCAATCTTCCAATGTGTCAAGCTTGGATTCGTGAAAAATTGGCTCATCCTGAATACTACATAAGCAATGTTAGGGCATGTGTTGTTTGCAAGGTACATCAGTGAACCTATCAGCTTCGTGTAAGGTGTGACCTGCATTTGTTCTCTCTCTTCTTCAATCCTCGGACAATCATTGTTTGTTAGCACCGTTCCTACGAGCATTGGAGTATTCGCTCCTTTATAATTCAGCATCCCAAAATCCTCTAGGATTTTCTAGGTGTATCTGGACTGGTGAAGGTATAGCTTACCTCCCTCATAGTCCCTTTCAATTTGCAAGCCAAGGTAGCACCTGGCTTCTCCCAGATCCCCAATCTCGAAATGTTTCGAGATGTCTTCCTTCACTTTAGCAATCAGCTTCCCACTCTTGCAGAGTACCAAAGTGTCGTCCACATATACAGCCACAATAATGATCTGCCCATCTGTAACTCTGACATACACATTGGAATCATCCATCAGTGGCTTGAATCCTAATGATTTCAGGGCTTGATCCTTCTTTTTGTACCATTGTCGACCTGACTGTTTCAGACCGTAGATACTTCTATGCATTTTGCATGCATAATCAGAAAGTGAATTCGAGACATATCTGGGGGATTGATCCACGTAGACCTCTTCGTCTAACTAACCATGCAAGAAGGTTGTCTTCTCGTTAACAATGTGGATCCTGAGGTCATAAGCAGCTGCATATGCAAATAACAAACGTAGGGACGAATGTTTGACAACATGAGAGAAGGTTTCAGAGTAGTCAATACCATATCTCTGAGAAAATTCTTTCACTACCAGTCTTGCCTTGTATTTTGAGATATTCCCATCTTGTCCATACTTGAGCTTGAAAAACCATTTGCATTTGACAATCTTGCACTTGTGTGGTAATGGCTGCAACATCCATACCTGGTTTTTAACCATGGATTCCATCTCTTCGTTCATGGCTTGGATCCATTTGTCCTTCTCTGGACATTCAATCGCTTCCTCGAAAGTTTTTCGTTTGCCACTTAATCCACATAACTCTTCTGATGTAGAAGCAAAGCTATCTGGCACGTATCTTGTTGGTGCTCTTCGTGGTCTTGTCGACCTTCTAGGAGATCCTTTTGCGACAGCAATGTCTTTGTCTTTGTCTACTCTACTCGGTCCAAAACCATCCTGGTTTACAGGAACTATAGCAATAGGCTATCTCTCGAATCTTTCGTCTTTTGATTCGTCACTCAAATGGGAAGCAACTCGAAAATCTTCGTTTTCGTGTTCATCGTCTGCTCCCTCTGTCACTGGTGGAAAATCATAGTACTATCTCTCTAGAACCTCATAGCTAACAGGATCATCATTCACCATTGTCCTGCTCTCATCAAATCTGACGTCTCTCATTGTCTTCACAGTGTTCGTGTTTGGCATGTAGACTCTGTAGTATGACAAATTTTTGTCATAACCTACCAAAAATTCTTGTTTCATCTTTCTCATCAAGCTTCTTTCAAAGCTTATCAAGAATATGCATAAGCTGCACAGCCAAAGATTCTGATGTGAGACAGGTTGGGCTTTCTACCCCACTATAACTCGTGTGGTGTCGTGTGAGGGACACCAGACTTCCATGTCCTATTCTGGATGTATGCGGCTGTAGCTACTGCTTCAGCCCACAGTACCATTGGAGCTTTCGAGTAGGCCATCATGCATCTGGCAGCTTTCATTAGGGTCCTATTCTTCCTCTTTGCAACACCGTTGTGCTGCGGTGTGTAGGCTGCAGTCCTTTTGTGAATGATGCCACGATCATTGCAGAAATCAGTGAAGCGATTCGAGATGTATTCATCACCTCGATCTGTCCTAATCTGCTTCACTTTGTTTTCTGTACATCTCTCTGTCCAATTCACATACTCTGTGAATTTATCAAGTGCTTCAGATTTATTTTAAATAAAGCACACTTTGGCAAATCTACTATAATCATCAATGAAGGTTATGTAATACTTTGAGCCTCCTACTGCGATCACATTGAAAGGCCCACAGATTTCAGAATGCACTAACTCCAGAATATTGGTCGTTTTGTAGGAGGCATAGTCTCCTGTGCCACATAGTGTCTGGCGAATCATCATGAGTCTGACGCACCTGATTTGCTGATAGACGTACCTTCAGGTAATGTAGATTACTTTTTCTTCTGCCTTGAGTGATCAGGGTACTGGTACTGGCATCAATCACATTGCATGCTTCGTCAGAAAACGTCACATGCATCTCTACATCTGCTATTCTTGCCACAGAAAGCAAGTCTTGCTGCAGTGTAGGCATGAACGTCGTCTGTCTCTGCCATTGGTGTTGAGCCACAATGAACCAATATCGTTTACTTGATGTTTGGATCCATCTCCAAGAACTATGAATCTTGATGGATCAGCACTTCTGAAATCAAACATGATTCGCCTTGATGTCACAAAGTGTGAGGTGGCTCCTGAATCTAGGATCACCTCATGTGTGTCAGATGTTGATGCTGCACACATGTCTTCACAAATGTAGGCAGTCCAACAATTTCTGTTCGGTCTCTCTTCGCCCATTTTCGAGCTCTTCTATTGATTCTTCTGATTCTTCAAGCACTGCATGCAGATCCACGCAGTGCGTTGGCTTGAGAGAAATACAGTTCTCCCATGAGTAATGTCTCGCTTACTAGCGGACATGTGGATCTACAAATCCTATGCAAAATTGTCTCGCACGCAGGCGGACTCGTATTCTATATTTTCATCTTCTTGCTTACTAGCATTAGACTACTTTTGCATCATGTATCAGATCAGATATCTGTACTTGTGTACTTGCATGATCTTGCTGGTCCTTTTTGGAGTGTGAGGGCAGAAAAGAGTGTCGCGACGATTTTTGAGTTGCTTCATGTCTTTTGACTTTCGCGTCATCTGACTTTCTCCCCCCTGTACCACAAAAAATTCTCTTTTGCGAATTTTTCTCGTTCGTGTCTTTTCGTCAGGGTGTTTGCGAACATTTCTGCTTCGTGTCTTTTGACTTTCGCATTCACGAACATTTTCGTCAGGCAGTGGGCTGAAAGCTAGCAAAGCTTTGGCAATAGAAACGTTTTGTTTCTTCAATTCTTTTTCTAACATTTTTTTTTTTAAACGACATGTTTTAGTGAGAAAGTAGAGATTGAAACTGTGAAAAGATAGGCCAAGTGTTTGATGTTTGCAAATTGAAAGTTATACACTATATACTTTGATTGTTTTTTTTGTCAACAAAGAAAAGGAATGCTCCACAATTTCAATGTAGCTGGTTGAACCTACATTGTGCTAACTAATGAGAGCCAACTTGGTGTCCCTTGAACAAAGATCAAAATTGATCGAGCTTCAATCTTCATTACTTGAGGAACACTCTTATCCAATATAGCAATGGCAAGAAAGTGGGCACTCTTTCTTTAACCTTGGATTGGCATCAATAATGTTTTTTTAGATTTCTAAAAAGTGTATGCAAGTAGTCTTATGGCCAAATGATGATCTAAGGTGTCGTGTTGTGACATATCTCTAATCATACCTTAGAGTATCATACTATAATAGATCATGTTGAAATTGAGGTGATTCGGGCCGGCTCTACATTCAAACCCATAAATAAGTCATATTTTGATTTTTCCATCATCTCACATATCATTCCCTTCCTTTTTCAGAACCAAAATCCTTAAGGAACAACATTCTTCCTTCTACCAAAGAGATCCTAAATCTCTCTTCCACCTCTTTCTTTGGAAATTTAGAAAGGTCAAACTCCCCTTCTCTTTTGAAACCATGCACTTCAAAGACAACTCACCCTCATAAAATTATGACTCTATGATGTAGTTGTTTTGCAAGGTCTATCTCTAATGAAATATTTGGAATGCAAGGAAGCATAAAGTTTTCATCGGTAAGAATTGAGAGGCCTCAATTTGTATTGTTACATAGCTAGAATTTGAATATTTAGGAGCAATGTGAGGTGAACATATTCACTCTTAGAAATTTTTTCCTTTGAGGGTTTTTCTCCAACACTTTGACTTGCCTTTTATTGTTACATAGTGTATTTTTGTGCCTGATACAATAGCCTCCTCTGATTTTCTTCACAAAAACAAAATGGCAATGTATTGTCCCTTGGGATAGCCAAATTCGATAAGATCAGTTGTTGGTGCACTCAAACAAGTCCAAACCTCAACCTACATGTCGGCAAACTTGGGAAAAAAAACTCTTTGTCATAACAAAGTCCCTAGTCTCAAATCAAGTTATATGCCCACAATAGACAGTGGCTACTAGTAGGCCATGAGCTTCAAAACTTTGGAGCTTTGTGCTCTATATTATAATTATGCCTAAATCTAGTCTTGATGTAAATCATAAATATTGTATACAATGGTGCTAGCCTAATCATTTAAATTTTGCAATAAGCAAAACGACATATGTTTTGAATTGGTCAAGCATAAATGTGAAATGCTCGTAAAAGACTCTCAAGCCAACCTTACAAAAATCTACATGCTTCAATGAAAGTGGTAAACACTTGAATAGAATATATGAACTTAAAAATTATAGCTAGTCTAACAAATTTAAATATTAGATGTGATAGAAATATACAATCTTCTAGACTAATGTCATTACTGTAACATTTGATTTCTTTCTTATATATCCTCATTTATATGACTCATAAGAGTCTAACTCGTGACCTCAAAAGAAGGATTTATGCCACCAATTGGCCTATAAGATCTTATCCACTTTTTGCAAGCAATGATGTGGAGTTATAAGGTGAATATTAGAAATACTGCTAGTGCAAAAACATTCTTTCCTTAAAAATAAACAAGTGATCTCTCCCTTTCTCAAAGAGAAAAAAACACAATATAACATGATTATTCTAGAATATGAAGATAGTTTTTGATATGGTATATACTCATGTACTTGATACTAACATAAAGGTTACATTATTTTGAAAATATATATGTTCTAGAAAACAATAAAAGAAGTAGTCAAATTTAGCAAATGACTTCCTTTTAGTGAAACGAATTTAGAAATTTGATTACTAAATCTCAAGTCTACCTAGAGAATTTGGGGAATAAAATTGACATGATTTTTCTTTTCTTGTGGTGGGGTACCAACCCTAGGTGGTGAGGCTTAAGCCACAAGCTTGCTAGACTACCACATGACACATGGGCAATCCATTGACCTAAAGAACATGTAGGCATGTACATCCAACAAGAATATAGAAATGATAAGAACCAACCTACCACTATTCTAATTTCTTAATGAAATAGCCTAGACTTAAAAGCTCCAAGAAACTAACTTATGCGATATTTGCTTACTTAGATTTGCAAACACAAACATGTAAATTTTATTTATCAAACAACAATTTTGCCAACAAAAACCTAGCTAATGATACTCTTTACTTAAAAATATACTACCAAATCCTATGTAAAATCTTGCAACAACTATGTGAGATCTTGCTCACAACAGCAAAACAATCACTTCGAATTTGGATCTAGCCTCTATCTTTGGATGAAGCAACTTACAAGTCATATTTCAAATTTTTCCACGAGTTTCAAATGAATGAAAAACACACTAGAAACACACATGCAAATCAAACACAACCCTTTGTGTGAAATGATGTGACTATGAACACACAAACTTGTCTTATCCAATTCCGTCTTTGATTGACTACCAAAATGGGAATGATGAATCATGCATGGAATATAATCAATTCAAAAAGTGTCCACTCGGGTTTTGGGTCTCTCCCTACCCCTCTTTAAGAGCTAATAACTCCTATTAGGTTCATCAGAATGAATTGAAACCAATTGCATTGGAAAGTAGACTCTTCTAGCTTTCCAACAAGCTATAACGTCACTATCTTTGGATCTAACATCAAGGAGATAGAATGAAATCAAGTACTCTGATTTTCACACGTGTGAACTGTCAGAATTTCGTACATCCTCTGTTCAGACCTGAAAATATCAATTCTAATCTCATTGATCCAAAAACTGTTTCAAACTAGATAGCAGAAAAGTGGTAAACAGCTTCCTAGCTTGAATTGTCACAAAATTTCTCATACTGATGTTCATAATAGCAATCAAAACTTGGTATGGCTCTGATACCATGTGAAAAATAATGTTCACACGTGTGGGGAACCACCATAAATGTGTGAATGATCTTACCAAAGTTCTGTGTTAGCACCTAGATCACATGGAGAGTAAAATCCACAATCTGCCTTAAGAATCTAAGACTAAATCACAGTCTAGAATGCTATAGATCAAAGCTTCATTCATTCCACACGTGTGGAGAAAATACATAAGCAATAAATGTATGAGAAATAGATTCAAGTCGAGTTAGAGAGAGAAATACAAAACAAGCTTACAAATATGAGATCCAATTTTGACATTATGACACCCTCAATCTTGATTATCATCCATAATGGTGTGGAAACCCGCAATACATATATAGAGGGATTTGTGGTACTACTAGCATTCAGTGCATTTCCTACACATATTTAAGTGTAAACTACCACCATATTGACACCTAACAGCTTGCATGCAGAGATTGCACCTAGCTTCTACCTACTTTCTCCAAATGTCAAAATCTCAACTATGAACCTACAATTCTACTTGCATGTGTCCATTAGAACATTTGCATGCTATGCATGTCTCAATAGAAACTTAGGACACAAGGGATTTGATATGGCTCGAGTTCCTCCAAGTCCATATTTGACCAATTCTATGTGTAAATCTACATGCATGTCAACCTAGACATTGTGAACATTGTTGCATGTTATACTAGACCAACTAGACTTTATGCATGTCAATGGAACTTGATCTACCTAATCCAAACTTGACCTATTATACAAGGATATGTTCACACACCTTGAATATGTACAATCAATTTACATGGGTAGAACCCCCAAAAATCAACATATGCAAGATAGATATGTTTTACAATTCTTCACAGAAATACCTGAACATAAGGCAGTGGATCAAAGATTTACAAGAAGAGGAGACATTGGAAGTCGCCAAAGCTGCAGTAGAGATTCATTCTATACCTACACCACCATCAGATTTACATGATCCTTTGCAACCAACACATCCACAAACGAATGTTAACACTTAGTTGCATCATCACGAAGAACCCTTCAAGATGACTGAACCTGAAGCGCCGCAAATAGAAGTGATCATGAATATTCTATCTAGCAAGATGAATATTACATTGGGAGAATTTCTAAAGTTGGTGCCTCAAGCCAAAGAAGTGTTAGTCATAGCCGAGAGATTGACCAAGATACAACCAAAAGTCCAACAAGGACCACTATTTTGTGCCGACTTTGAAGATTCAAACGAAGTACTCAATGTAGGAAAAAACCTGGGAGAGTGAGTAGGGAAATATCACATTGCCAATACAACATAAACAATTTAGTCGAGAGGTAGCCATGATAGATGGAGGTTCAAGAGTCAATCTAATATCAACAAAGCTATGTGCTAAATTTACAAGGATGAAAGCTGCAAAATTTTCTATCAAGTTAGTTAATCAAGGCATAGTGGAAGACATATCCGTGAAAATTGCGAGAATCTAGTTTGTCATTACTTTTGTAGTAATGGACTTACCAGAAGCACCATCAGTTTATCGCATTCTATTGGGACGTCCATGGTTACGAGTTGCGCAAGCAATTCATAACTGGAGAACATGAAAGATTACATTTGAGAATCATGAGCATGCAGTTAAAGTTGATCCATTGACATGAACAATTAAGTCAGTAGTCCATAAAGGGGATGATGATTCATCAACAACGGATCATACTTGTGATCGACTAGTAAAAGCTTTGGGAGTTCATTATGACTATTAAATAGATAATGTTAACTGGAATCAAGCTCTTGCAACTGTGGATTGTATAGCAAGATACATGTGTCAACGAGATAACAATTTAGAGTTGAGCGACATTCCTATGGCTGATCGTACTTTGGATATGCCTATCACCTTCCCAGTCAACAGATGAATGTGGCATAGATATCGACTGATCCGATTCCATATCCTATTGAAAATCAACTTATTTATGTCATGCATGCTTCATCTAATGATGAAAATGTTGAACTCACTAATGAGCTGATTCTAAATCATATGAATCCTACAAGGTTTGGAGTTCGTAATATTCATGATGAATCAACAATACAATCGCCAAAAGCAGTTATATTGAAGGAAGGGAAGAATACATGATCAATGACAAAAAAAACAAGCCAAACAATATTATAACACGGTTTTGAAATGAAAAAATCTCTCACGAGATTCAATTTCTACAGTTGATCCAAAAGTTGTCCCCCTTTATTGGATAAAGGGAAAGAGAAGCTTGAAGATGATTCATCAAGTCGGAGTTCCAAGAAATCCTTGTCTTCTCGCAAGACTTCGGTCAAGAAAGCTAAATGCCAAACAAAAGTAAATCCCTTTGAACAAGAGAAAGAAGATGAAGTTCATCAAGATATGCCAGACTATTCCAAATGTTATACCCTTGATGATGTTGTGATAATGTTACCTAAAGCTCATCGTGACCCTAAAGATCAAGTGTAAGAAACACAAGAAGTTTACGATGGACCAACTAGGACTCGGCCTATGAATCTTGTTGAACCAGGAGAGGTTGAGAAGATTGTTTGAGTTGGAACGCAACTTACCTTGGACGAATTCAATGCATTAAGAAAGTTGTTGATCAAATGTTAAAATTATTTTGCTTGGACATACAAGGATTTCAAAGGAATTCCTACTTCAGTAATCAAGCATACCATTCCCTTGATAACTGATGCAGTGCCAAACGTGACAAGATTTTATCGTTGTAATCCAAATGTCACTGGTTTTATCAAGGAGGAGTTACAAAGGTTACTAGAAGTATCTTGCTTTTTGGAAAGCCAAGATATCACTCCTCCACAAAGAAATGTTGCAAATGCACTAATGGACTTCCTATCCATCTTGTCACCTGCAAAATTTGAATCCGAGTAAGCTCTCAAGTGCAAGTTAGATCCTTCATAAAGTATGCCAAAAAATCTAGTACTAGAAACATATCTAAGTACTCTCTTGGCACTTTTCCAATGATGAACTAAAGGAGCTTGCATACTTTGACTCAACACAAAAACTTAAGTCAGGTCTAGTGATGGTTAAATAGATTAGAGAGCCTATAAGCTTTCTAAAGAGAGTGATGTCCTCAAAGGATGCTTCATCACCTTCATTAGTTGCTTTCACAACATGCTCCATAGGGGTGTCAATCCCCTTACAATCTTTCATACCAAATCTTTCAAGAATGGAAGTAGCATACTTAGATTGACTTATGAAAGTACAATTGCTACTTCTAGACACTTCTATCCAAGTATAAACTTTAGGAAGCCTAGATCTATCATCTGGAACTCACTAGATAAGTCAACTTTTACTTTGCCTATGCCATCATCATCATTTCCTGTCATAATGATGTCATCAACGTAAAGAACCAAAATGATGATCTTTCCTTCATTACATTCGAAATATAAAAAAGGTTCATAAGCACTTAGTACAAAGCCAAGGGAATAGAGAAAATCATGCAACCTAGAGTACCAAGCTCTAGGTGCTTGCTTCAAGCCATATAGGCTCTTCCTTAAGTAGCACACCTTTTGCTCCTCACCAACCTTGATGAAGCCCTCGGGTTGCATCATGTAGATTTCCTCTTCTAAGAAGCCATTCAAGAAGGCATTTGTCATCCATTTGGTAGAGATCCCATTTGAACAAAGTAGCAATGCAAATGATTAATCTAATAGGTAAAAGCTTAGCTACAGGTGCAAATGTTTCTTCATAATCCAATCCTTTTATTTGAAGAAATACTTTAGCAACAAGCCTAGCTTTATACTTACTAATAGATCCATCTTGATTGTACTTAATTCTATAAATCCACTTACATGCAAGTGGTTTCTTTCCACTTGGAAGATTTACAAGATTCCAAGTATGATTCTCTTCTAATGCATCATACTCTACTTGCATTGCATCTCTCCAAACTTTAGATTTACATGCTTCTTCAAAAGATGATGGTTCTTCAAGCAATGTAGCTAAAAAAGAGTAAGAGGTAGAAGATGTAGAGCCTTCCTTTTGCTTTCCCTTGTCCACATAGGTAAGCCTTGAGGGCTCGGCCTTGCTCCTTGATGATCTTCTCGGCCCCTTTTGACTTGGATCCAAATCTCCATCCTCGGGTTTGTCATGATCCTCCTTGGGTTTGTCAAGATCCTCCTTGGATTTCAAGATCTTCAATGCACAATGGGTTAGATCCATTTGACAAGTTCTTAGCAAATTGTGACTCATCAAAAAGTACATCCTTGCTTACCTTTACTTTTTTGGATGTAGGATCATATATCCTATATCCCTTGATATTTTCTCCATAGCCAACAAAGATTCCTTTGAAGGAGGTAGCATCTTCTTTCCTTCTAGTCTCCAAAGGAATGTGTACATAACAAGTACATCCAAAGATCTTAAAATCTTTTACATTGGGTTTCTTATCAAACAAGGCTTGATAAGGTGAGATCCCATCTATAGCACTACTAGGAAGTCTATTACACAAATAATTAGCACATGTTATGGCTTCTCCCCAAAATGAGATGGGAAGTGATGCATCAAGCCTCAAGGACTTTGCACACTCACATAGACTCCTATTTTTCCTCTCGGCCACCCCATTTTGTTGAGGGGTGTAGGAACAAGTGTATTGTAACTTAATACCATTGATCTCACAAAATTCTTTCATTTTATTGGAGGTGTACTCTCCTCCATTATCACATCTTAGTGCTTTGATAGAAGTAATAAGTTGTTTATCTACTAGAGACTTGAACTTAATGAAAGCTTCATAAACAAGACTTTTCTTTGATAGTAACTCAATCCATGTGAATCTACTACAATCATCTATAAAAGTTACATACATCAAGGCACCTCCATTACTTGCATGTGAGAAACTATGTACATCAGAATGTATGAGATCCAAGGGAGAGAGAGATCTTGATGAAGATTTCTTGTAAGAAGATTTGTGTGACTTTGCAAGGCCACATGCCTCACACATTTTTCCACACTTCTTGAAAGTTCTTGGTAGGCCGAGAGCTAATTCCTTGCTTGCCATTGACTCCATAGATTGAAGATTAGGATGGCCTAATCTCTTATGCCAAAGCTCCACTTGAGTTAGCTCCTCCCTAGCCAAGTTCACACTTTCACTTGCAATATTAGCATCCAACTTGAAAAGTCTACCTTGCTTAATGCCACTAGCTATGCACTTATCATTTTTCAAGATGGAACAGACTCCATTCTTGAAATGTACATCTAGTCCATTGTACTTCTTAGATTCATTGCAAGATAGAAGAGTAGAAAAATAATGCTTGTTAAAGGACATGTGGGAACTAGCCCCACTATCTATCCACCATGCGTCTTGACTTGAAGTTGGTGTAGATGCAACCATTAAGGATGTGTTGAATCCATCCTCATCTTCTTCCTCTTGAGCAATGTTCCCTTGATCTCCTTTGGCTTGTTGATTCTTCTTCAGGTAGCATTCTGAGGCAAAGTGTCCTTTCTTTCCACAAAAGAAACACTTTAGTTTTGCCTTGTTCTTCACTTTGCCTTTGGAGGTGGATCCTCCATTCTTCATCTCGGCCTCCTTGCCTTGATTTTTCTTGAATGGATTTTGCTTCTTCTTGCCTTTAGATGTAAAGTTAGCTTTCTCCTCTCCTCCATTAAGTGACATGCTATCCATTCTTGTCTTGAGGTGTAGAAGCTTACTCTCCTCGGCCACAAGAACATTGTGCAACTTTTCAATGGATGGAAGAGAGTCTTGAATGGCAAATGATTGGACTAAGTTGGTAAACTCATCACCTAGACCATTCAAGGTGATTTGTACTAGTTCTTGATCTTGGATCTTCTCTCCTATTGCACTTAACTCCTTGTTAAGAGATTTGATCCTAAGGACATACTCTTGTCCACTCTCTCCACTTCCTTTCATGCTTTGAAAAACTTGATTTCTTAGCATGAGGATTCTTGAAGTATTGTTGGATTCATAAATGCTCTTTAATGAATCCCAAGCCTCTTTGGATGAGGTACAAGAAGACACCTCTTTCAAGAGGTCATTGCATACATTTAACTTTATGCAATGTAGAGCTAATCTTGCTCTCTTCTTGTATTTGGCTTGTTCTTGGGGAGTTTGAGGCTCTTCCTCTACTCCTTGAACTATGTCATATAGATCATGGATCACTAGGAGTGATTCCATTCTCACTTTCCAAATGGAATAATTTGTGGAAGTGAGTCTGTCACTTGATTCCATCAAATATCCACCCATGGATGACATTTTAGAATGAATGCTCTTTTAAAAATCACAAAGATTTTTGAATTTTAAAAGATCTATGAAAAAGCCTAAAGCTTACTACATTGCCTATAGGCTTGTCTCTATCAAACTAGCACACAAGCTTGAATGATACTCAAAGATCTTACCAAAAATTTCTAGCTTTCACTCTCACATATGCTTTACACTTTTCTTAGAGATTTCACTTCAACTAGGGATCTGAACAAATCAGCCTCTAACATCTGATCTTAGACTCTAAAAAGGAATGCTTCAATGATCCAAAACGCTATTTGGTCATAGGCATTAGCTAGAATGAATCTAGATCAATACTATGCTTCAAAAAGCACCAAAAATGAACTAGTATTGTGATTTTGGGACCAACAAACACAAAGTAAATTGAATTGAAAGTTGTTGTACGGTTTTACACGTGTGAAAAGTACATACACAGCCTCCAAGTTGTTTTGATCCAAATGATTACCAGCTATCACTCTAGAAGAACTCGCCCTCACTAGTATTGGCCAAAAACAAATTTTGCCAATGATCTTTACAAGCTTTATGATTCAATGATCACTCTCTAACTTAGATCTGATACCATGATAAATTTTACAGTTTTTAGGACAATAATGATTGTACTTTACAATCATAGAGAGTTATTGGTTGCTTAATCAATGAATCTATCAAGTTCTACACATTACATCTTGATTTAGATTCACTACACTTGGATTTAAGCAAGAGCAATGGATCAACACATCATTTTTTAGTGAGAGTGGCTTCACACGTGTGGAGTACTGTCCACTGTACGGCCTGCACCTGAAACAACAAGTACAATGATACTAGATAGCAATCATACATAAAAATCACAAGACAAATGACTAGAAATCTCACAAAAGTGTAGAGTGCAAAAGTCTCATCAATCTTCTTAGCAAAACGATGATCCTTTTATGGATCAAGTACATCCATGAGTCTGGTGCAGTCCAGCAGGCCTTCACACGTGTGAAGAGTGCCACATCACTCAGATCTATCCATTTGATCCATCCTTGATCCTTATCCAATAGTTGACCTTCTAGAATATGACAAAAATCCAAAAAGCTAGTCTCCTAGAATATAGGAATATTCCCTACAAAATAGGATCTAAGGAAATGGTCAACTCTTATCTTCTAGTACTCTATACACACGTGTGAACATCCACTTGCCATGTGGGAGCATTTACTCATGCACATGCAAGGAAAAGCTAATTTGTAGGTGACTAGTCAACTTGACTAAAAACTAGTCATTTCATGTTCACACTAACTAGAATGATACAAAATCAATTTGGATATATACAAACATGAAAAATACATTCTTTCACACGTGGGAACAGGCTCCACACGTGTGAAATCAGATCATCAACATATTCTAATGTTTGATCAATATTTACATAAACCAATGTCAAGTGAGAAGTGACAATTTTCAACAGAAGATAGGTCTAGCTAAAAAAAAACGAATGAAAATAATTTGTGTGTCTAGAAAGAAAACTTTTCATGCATGGCAGAATAAACTATCTTCATCTTTCCAATGCATGACTACGCTTATCAATTTCAAACAAGACAATAGGGATAGAAATCATGTTTGAACTTATAGTAACTAGCTTTGAAACCGCCAGTACTATAGTGATTACATAGCCAAACAATTAAGCATAGAAAATTATCAGACAAATAATTAGTCAAATGAGTACAATAAGTTGTGGATCGAAGCCGCGTATTATATGCTATCTCTGAGTGGCTAAAATGAAAGTTTGTTGGAGGGTTTGCGGATCCCAAGGCAACCCTAACCCTAGTTAATAAGTGAGAGGGATTTGGCACCCTGCGTGTGTAAGTCCAAGCCGATGATCACATAGTTATTTGATTAGTTACAAGTCAATAAAAGGACTTTAGATCTTTTTGCGGGACTTTTAATGTCGCTGGGCCTAAATGTCAAGTTACTGAATAAAGTTAGGTTTCCTTCCAATTTGGATGGTTCCCACTCTTTTTTAAATTTGAATAATTAGGGAGACATAAATGGACCAATAGAATTCAGAGGTTAGAGTCCTCCTCTCTACTATAAAAAAGGACCAACTCGAGTTCCTACACATGTTCACTTCCTCATTTCAATAAAGCAGATTGGTTCTCTTGTGAAATGGATTGATGAATGTTCTTGCTCTCTATCACTTTTCCTCCATCTCTCATGTTTTATTTGGATTTTGCTAATTGTTGGATCTGATTGTTGTTGGGATTGCATGTTATTATACTTTGTATGAGGGAGAAAGGGAGAGAGAGAAAGAGTAAGCTATCTTTGTTGTGGATCTAGTGTTAGTGGATGTAGTGTTAATGCTTAGGGTTAATGGTTGTTAGAGTTAGATGTGAATCTTCTATTCATGCTGAAATCTGAACTATACTATCGCTCTCATGGGAACGAATCTATGTGTGACAACTAACTTCATCTCTTTGATGCTAGATTGATTAGATCTTGGATTGAGATTAGACAAGGAAAGAAACCCACTACAATTTTGGTGCCATTGTCGGGGAGCTACGTCAATTTTTCAATTTTCGACATGTTTGTTGGATGGTCAGCTTGGACGACTTCAAAGTGGATTGCAGGAGCCCATCGTTGTTTTTTGCCACATAATTTGGATTTTATTACTACCCGACTCGACTTTATGGAGAAGGTGCAGTACCATTTAATAAATATTCGTCGCGAAGCCAATAAAAGTCCCCAGTAACTGCATCTCGTAGGTGTCGTGGGGCCGCCACCAGTTTTGGTGAGGGATACTATTGGAGGGTTTGCGGATCCCAAGACAACCCTAACCCTAGTTAATTAGTGAGAGGGATTTGGCACCCTGCGTGTATAAGTCCAACCCGATGATCACATAGTTATTTGATTAGTTACAAGTCAATAAAAGGACTTTAGGTCTTTTTGCAGGACTTTTAATGTCGCAGGGCCTAAATGTCAAGTTCGTGAATAAAGTTGGGTTTCCCTCCAATTTGGATGATTCCCACTCTTTTTTAAATCTGAATAGACAGGGAGGTTAAATGAAGCAATAGGATTCAGAGGCCAGGGTCCTCCTCTCTACTATAAACTACGCATGTTCATTTCCTCATTTCAATAAAGCAGATTGGTTCTCTTGTGAAATGGATTGATGAATGTTCTTGCTCTCTATCACTTTTCCTCCATCTCTCATGTTTTATTTGGATTTTGCTAATTGTTGGATCTGATTGTTGTTGGGATTGCATGTTATTATACTTTGTATGAGGGAGAAAGAGAGAGAGAAAAACAGTATGCTATCTTTGTTGTGAATCTAGTGTTAGTGGATGTAGTGTTAATGCTTAGGGTTAATGGTTGTTAGAGTTAGATGTGAATCTTCCATTCATGCTGAAATCTGAACTATACTATCGCTCTCATGGGAACGAATCTATGCGTGACAACTAACTTCATCTCTTTGATGCTAGATTGATTAGATCTTGGATTGAGATTAGACAAGGAAAGAAACCCACTACAATTTTGGTGCCATTGTCGGGGAGCTATGTCAATTTTTCAGTTTGCGACATGTTTGTTGGATGGTCAGCTTGGACGACTTCAAAGTGGATTGCAGGAGCCCATCGTTGTTTTTTGCCACATAATTTGGATTTTAATACTACCTGACTCGACTTTATGGAGAAGGTGCAGTACCATTTAATAAAGATTCGTCGCGAAGCCAATAAAAGTCCCCAGTAACTGCATCTCGTAGGTGTCATGGGGCCGCCACCAGTTTTGGTGAGGGATACTATTGGAGGGTTTGCGGATCCCAAGACAACCCTAACCCTAGTTAATTAGTGAGAGGGATTTGGCACTCTGCGTGTATAAGTCCAACCCGATGATCACATAGTTATTTGATTAGTTACAAGTCCATAAAAGGACTTTAGGTCTTTTTGCAGGACTTTTAATGTCGTAGGGCCTAAATGTCAAGTTCATGAATAAAGTTGGGTTTCCCTCCAATTTGGATGGTTCCCACTCTTTTTTAAATCTGAATAGATAGGGAGGTTAAATGGAGCAATAGGATTCAGAGGCCAGGGTCCTCCTCTCTACTATAAATTATGCATGTTCATTTCCTCATTTAAATAAAGCAGATTGGTTCTCTTGTGAAATGGATTGATGAATGTCCTTGCTCTCTATCACTTTTCCTCCATCTCTCATGCTTTATTTGGATTTTGCTAATTGTTGGATCTGATTGTTGTTGGGATTGCATGTTATTATACTTTGTATGAGGGAGAAAGAGAGAGAGAGAGAAAAACAGTATGCTATCTTTGTTGTGGATCTAGTGTTAGTGGATGTAGTGTTAATGCTTAGGGTTAATGGTTGTTAGAGTTAGATGTGAATCTTCCATTCATGCTGAAATCTGAACTATACTATCGCTCTCATGGGAACGAATCTATGCGTGACAACTAACTTCATCTCTTTGATGCTAGATTGATTAGATCTTGGATTGAGGTTAGGCAAGGAAAGAAACCCACTACAAAGTTTGAATTAAG
This sequence comes from Diphasiastrum complanatum, assembly GCA_029204225.1. Lineage (NCBI taxonomy): Eukaryota > Viridiplantae > Streptophyta > Lycopodiopsida > Lycopodiales > Lycopodiaceae > Diphasiastrum > Diphasiastrum complanatum. The sequence continues at coordinate 4,696,322 of CM055114.1, forward strand.
CGCAATGCTGATAAGCAGTGGCGCAATAGCAATCTCTAAAACAACTCTAAGAAGTGAGCTAGAATGCTCAGGAGTGTTCAAGCTCACAGGATTGAGAGAGAGAGAGAGAGAGAGAGAGAGAGAGAGAGAGAGAGAGAGAGAGAGAGAGAGAGAGAGAGAGAGAGAGAGAGAGAGAGAGAGAGAGAGAGAGAGAGAGAGAGAGCTAACTATTCAAATGCTTCTGATAATTCTGATTTTCAATTAATGAAACTATATGAATATGAACAACTATTTATACTAAGAAATTAGGTCATCAATTGCGATCGCTAATTGGTTGGTGATCTGTTGGCATCCATCCGATTCCTTGTCATTGATTACTGATAAGCGGTGAAATTGGCCATAAACATTTTGTCTGCATAAATGAACCAAAATTGTAGCTTTGTAGAAATGAACTAAAACAGCCACAGGCGACACTGTCAGGTTTTTCGCGAAAAAGACGAAAAAGGAGAAGGTGCTCTTAAATCTCATTTAAGATTGCCCCACACTTTGTCAGAGTCGTTTTTTTAACATTTGAGGCTTTTTGGAAAAAGCAAAAAATGCGACACTGTGATTTTATACAAGATTTCTGTCAAGCAAAAAATGCAAAAAAAAACAACACTGTATTTTTCTTGACAGGCGAAAAATGCGACATTGTCATAAATTCCATGTAATTCTACCAAAACTGTGTAAAAACACTTGTAAAACACACGAAAAAATCCGCAGAACTGGATAAACAACGGATGAAGATTATAACCGATTAGATGATTGATAAGAAGGAGAATAATCCAACACTCTCCCTTAATCTGAATCCTTGAATGCCTTGACTTTCAAACTTAATTCTACACAAAATCTTGTGTGACTCCAAACTTAATGCTTTAGTAAAAACATATGCTATCATATCTTGCATTCTACAATACTGCAATCTGACCTCTTCGTTGAGAACTTTGCTTTTGACAAAATGATACTTTGGTTCAATGTGCTTATTCCTAGAATGAAATCTAGGGTTGGCTGATAAAGTGATGGCACTTTAATTATCACAAAATAATGTGTTAGAGCATATTGATTTAGACCAATATCTGAAAGTAAGTTCCTCAACCAAATTGCTTCCTTTGTAGCTTGAGAGGCTATGATATACTCTGATTCAGTGGAAGATAGAGCTATCGAGGATTGCTTGCGATTGTTCCAGGAAATTGGACCATTGTTGTAAAAAATTCACAATTCTAGCTTGACTAGTTTTGGTTATATGACTTGTAAATAGTTAGATGGTCATGATGTGGCTTGTCACACGTGCCAAATAGCATAGGATTCCATTCATAAGGATGTTCTCAAGTAGACCTAAGTGTTAGAACCTTTGGAATGAGTCCAAATTATGCTTAGATACAAGGGAGAAAAAATAGGAGCTATTTTTGGTAATTTTTGCATTGTTGAGGGATCTCCAAGATTCCAACCCTAACTTGGTAGGGATGAAAGATCCACCAAAATTAGCATTAGGGATAGGTTTAGGGCTACTCATACCTGCCCAAAACCGTGATGGATCATGTATATATAGGTGATGATATCTCACCAAAATCAATCAAGCAATTTCATGTTTTTTTCTCTCATAATGGTGCAATTGCTCTCTATGTTCATAATTGTTTGAGTACTTGTGATTACTAATGATTATAGGATTGAATGTAGGTCTGGTGTACATTACTCAGACTGTGGGAGGCCGTACTTTCACACGTGTGAAGCCTTCTTCAAGGATTTGGGCCATTTAGTGAGGTTCAAGCATAGATTTTTGATGGATTTTGATGGTTCAACTTGTGCTAATCTTATGAAATCATAATCTATTGTTTCCCTCATCATTTCAAGTGTTTTAGGATCCTTATTTGCTGTAAGTTTTACATGGTATCAGAGCCTAAAGGCTGAAATGAGCTAAATCCTTGGTTTGCATTCAATTTGATTACAATTTTTGATCTAAATCTTGTGTAGATTGGATCTTAGCATCTAGTATTGATTCTAGAACTCAAAGTGAGTCAAATACATTGGAGATTGGTGTTGTGTGACTTCATTTGCAGGTGTTTAGGTGTCTAAAACCAGAGGCAAAGTTGAATTCAATTCACATTACCAAGATAGCAAGTTTTGCTTGCTCCAAGCATTGATTTCTAAGCGAGTTTTGGAGGTGATTTCATAGAGAAGGCTTTCTAGCATTCAAGGAGAGGGAAGATCAGAGTTTTGGGGACTCTTCAAGGCTGTTCTAAGGTGTAGTAGGCACCTCCTAAAGTGATTTAGGTTCAGTCCAACCATTGCTTGACTTATGCACCAAATTAGATCAATTTTTCATCAATTTTGATCATTTTTTGCTTGTGATTGGATAGTAGATTGTGTTGCATCCTCATTAAGTTCCATTTAGATCTTTTACAAGTGATTTTGTAAGTATATTAGGTTTCTGAAATTCACTCTTGATCAGATCATTTGGAAGCTTTAATGTTCTTTATAGAAAGAGGGGCAATTCTACTAGTATTGTCTACTTCGATCAAGCAAGTGCATTGTTTCTAGTATTCTATGATTTGATTTTGTTAGAGATCATTCTTAGATCTTTATAGGAAGTCTATTACTGATCTTTTCAGGTCCCTAAGAAGTGGGATAAGGTATACCTTCAATCAAATCAATAGAAGTAACCTTCATTTGTGTCAAGTCCTTGATTAGGAGACTAGATGGCATCTATAAATGCATATCTTTTGGATACTAATGAAAGGCTCAACAAAACTAACTATTCCATATGGAAAGTTAGAATGGAATCTATCATGATCATGCAAGATCTGATGGAAATTGTAAATGGTAAGGAGGGTGAACCTATTCATCCTCAAGAAAAAGCCAAATACATCAAGAGGTGCAATGTTGCACTACATTGCATAAAAATGAATGTTGCAAATGAACTCTTAAGAGAGGTAGGAGATTGCACTTCAGCTCAAGATGCTTGGGAGACTTTGCAAAAGGTCTAGGAATCCAAGAACCAAACTAGAATGTTAGCTTTGAAGAATCAAATCTATAGAAGCTATCAAAAGAAAGGAGAGAGTGCACATACTTTTGTCCTAAGAGTAAAGGAATTGAACAAAGAGCTAGCCTTTATAGGTGACCCTATCAAGGATGAAGAGCTTGTTCAACTCATATTGAATGGACTAAGCTTTGAATTTGACAATTTGGTTCAGGGATATGCAATTATGGGTAAGCTACCCATACTTGAAGAACTCCAAGGCATGCTCATGGCCGAGGAATCAAGAAGGAGCCAAATGCAAGAGAGGATGGATAGGCTTTCCATCCAAGGTGGAGATGACCAAGCTCTCTTAACCAAAGGCAAAGGCAAGTCCAAAGGCAAAGGATCAACATTCAAGAAGTCTACAAAGCTTGAGGATCAAGAAGGACCCCCAAAGGCATCTCCATCAACCACCAAAGTCAAGAAGGACAAATCAAAGGTGAAGTGCTACTATTGTAGCAAGATGGGGCATTATGCCTCGGAATGCTTCAAGAGGAAGCAAGATCAAAGCCAAGCCAACATGAGCAAAGAGGAGGAGGAGGAGAGTTCACATGAGGACTCTCTCATGATGTCCATATTTTCTTCAACAAGCTTCAAAGGAGAAGATCCTTGGTGGATTGACTCGGGTGCTAGTTCACACATGACTAGTAAAAGGGAGTTTTTCTCTTCTCTCTTATCTTATGATGGACCTATAAAGTCTATCTATACAGCAAATGATGAAGCTTGTAATATTGAAGGAGTTGGTAGCATTCCCCTTTGCTTAGGATCTTCCAAAAAGATCAACATAGAAGGTGTTTTGTACATTCCTACAATAACAAAGAATCTACTAAGTGTTGGCCAAATGGTAGACAATGGTTTCAATGTTGACTTTGCTTCAAATGAATGTTTCATCAAGAAGAAGGGTAAGATAGTGGCTAAGGGCACTAGACTTGGCAAACTTTATAAGCTGGATGCATTTGTGGATACTAATGTTGTCATGTTGGCCGAGAAGAGCAAGATATCTACCTTTACTTTATGGCACAAAAGACTTGGACATGTCAACTCGGGTTCCATGGAGGCTATGATCAAGGAGGAGTATGCTTTAGGCCTACCAAGGTCTATTGGGAAGGAAGACAAGGTTTGTGAAGCTTGTGCCTTATCCAAGGCACATAAGAAGGTGTTTCCTAACTCCATCACAAAGTCATCTCATCCTCTTGAACTCATACACTCGGATGTGCACATTGCTAGCACCAAATCTAATGGAGGTTCATCCATGTTTTTAACCTTCATTGATGACTACTCAAGATATTGTTGGGTGTTCTTACTTTCCTTCAAGTCTCAAGTATTTGATACTTTTGTAAAGTTCAAGTTGTTGTGGAAAAGCATCATAATCATAGCATCAAGATTCTTAGAAGTGACAATGGTGGAGAATTCATCTCCAATGAGTTCAAGGCCTTTTGTGAGGAGGAAGGGATCAAGAAAGAGACTTCTTGTCCTTACACTCCTCAACAAAATGGAGTTGCTGAAAGAAGGAATAGAACATTATGTGAATGTTCTAAGGCTTTAAGATTAGATGCTTGTTTGCCCAAATCCTTTTGGGGTGAGTCTCTTGTATGTGCAAACTACTTGATGTATAGGGTGTCTTGCAAAGCAATTGAAGGCAAAACTCCTTATGAGATGTTGTATGGAAAGAAACCCAATCTTAATCACTTGAAAGTTTTTGGGTGTATATGTTATGTGCATGTGCCATTGGAAACAAGAACCAAGGAGGATCCATCTTCCACAAGAGGGATCATGCTTGGATATGCAAGCTCAAGCAAGGGCTACAAAGTCTATCTCCCATCCTTGAACAAATTTGTTGTTTCAAGGGATTTCATCTTTGATGAACATCATATGCATATGCTTGAAGAAGGCTCAAGTGCTCCAACAATCAAGAAGAAGATGGCCGAGGAGCAAGATCTTGGTTTTGAGGAGGAGCTCATGGAGGAGCAAGCACCAAACCCACCTATCACATCAAGGAGATCTTCAAGGGCAAAAGTGGAGCCATCAAGGCTCACATATCAAGTCAAAGGACAGCAAGTTGAGGGTATCTCATCCACTTCTTATGCTTTATCTAGTTTTGAAGAACCGTCCAATGTTGATGATGCCTTGATTGAGAATGAAACTTGGTTGCTTGTTGAGAGACCTCAAAGGAATGTAATAGGATGCAAGTGGGTCTTCAAGCTTAAGTTGAATGCAAATGGGAGTGTTAACAAACATAAAGCAAGATTAGTTGCAAAAGGTTATGCTCAAGAGAGAGGGATAGACTATGAGGAAACTTTTGCACCCGTGGCCAAGATGTTCACAATAAGACTAATCATTGCACTTGCATCACATTTTGGATGGATTCTATGTCAAATGGATGTCTCTAATGCTTTCTTGAATGGTTTTTTGGAAGAGGATATCTATATGGAGCAGCCACAAGGGTTCATCAAGCATGGAATGGAGAACAAAGTATGCCATCTCCAAAGAAGCATCTATGGCTTGAAGCAAGCCTCGAGATCTTGGAATTCAAGACTACATTGCTATCTTATTTCACTTTCTTTTGTTCAAAGTGAATATGATCCCACTCTTTACATTAAGTTTGATGATGTTGGTATTGTACTTTTACTCATTTATGTAGATGACATCATCATTAGTGGAAATAGTGTTGATGGTATTGAAAAAATCAAGATAGATCTATCCTTAGAGTTCAAGATGGTAGATCTAGGGTGTCTTCACTTCATTTTAGGCATAGAAGTACTTAGAGGGTCTGATTTTATCTTTATAAGTCAAGTAAAGGGTCTTTTGAAGAAGTTTAAGATGGAAGTATGCAAAAGTGTTGACACACCAATGGAGCAAGATGTAAAAGTGCCAAATGAAGATGGTGAAAGATCCTTCATGGACATCACTTTGTTTAGGCAACTTATAGGTTCCTTAATGTGGATCACTATAACTAGACCAGATCTTAGCTTTAGTGTATGTAGGTTGAGCCAATCCATGCAAAAGCCATTGAATATCCATTGGAAAAAGGCTAAGAGGATTCTAAGATACATCTCGGGTACATTGGATTTTGGGATTCTATATAGAGGAGATGTGATTAACCTTCATGCATTTAGTGATTCAGATTTTTCAGGGGACAAGAGGGATAGGAAATCAACAAGTGCCTATTCAACTTTCATAGGAGAAGGTGTGGTTTCATGGCTTTCAAAAAAGCAAGAAACTATATCTCTATCTTCAACCGAGGCCGAGTACAAAGCTTTGACAACCACTACAAAGGAGGTACTTTGGATCAAGAGATTATTGGTGGAACTAAAGATCATGGATTCAGAGGAGGCACCAATCATCTACAATGACAATATATCAGCCCAACACCTTGCATCTAACCCAATCTTCCTTGCAAGATCTAAGCACATTGAGATATGCCATCACTTTGTGAGAGAAATGGTGCAAGCCAAGGAGATTGCTTTGGAGCATGTTCCAAGCAATGAATGTGTAGCTGATCTACTTACTAAACCACTTCCAAAGACACCTTTTATGAAGTTCAGATCATCACTTGGAGTGATTAGTAAATCAATGATTGAACCAAGCTAGATAGTGAGGAGGAGTGTAAAAAATTCACAATTCTAGCTTGACTAGTTTTGGTTATATGACTTGTAAATAGTTAGATGGTCATGATGTGGCTTGTCACACGTGCCAAATAGCATAGGATTCCATTCATAAGGATGTTCTCAAGTAGACCTAAGTGTTAGAACCTTTGGAATGAGTCCAAATTATGCTTAGATACAAGGGAGAAAAAATAGGAGCTATTTTTGGTAATTTTTGCATTGTTGAGGGATCTCCAAGATTCCAACCCTAACTTGGTAGGGATGAAAGATCCACCAAAATTAGCATTAGGGATAGGTTTAGGGCTACTCATACCTGCCCAAAACCGTGATGGATCATGTATATATAGGTGATGATATCTCACCAAAATCAATCAAGCAATTTCATGTTTTTTTCTCTCATAATGGTGCAATTGCTCTCTATGTTCATAATTGTTTGAGTACTTGTGATTACTAATGATTATAGGATTGAATGTAGGTCTGGTGTACAGTACTCAGACTGTGGGAGGCCGTACTTTCACACGTGTGAAGCCTTCTTCAAGGATTTGGGCCATTTAGTGAGGTTCAAGCATAGATTTTTGATGGATTTTGATGGTTCAACTTGTGCTAATCTTATGAAATCATAAGCTATTGTTTCCCTCATCATTTCAAGTGTTTTAGGATCCTTATTTGCTGTAATTTTTACAATTGTTGAGGAAGAATGTAAATCCGGAAGTGGTGTGTAACCACTGAGTAAATTGAACTTGTCGTTGTGACTGCTACATAACAAATGCAAAAGTACATAGTAGCTCAAAGATATCTCATGACTCTGATAAGAGCCTTCAATGTATTATACTAGGATTAGTCATATACGGATTGAGAGAGCTGACTACAAAAGCTATGTCTGGCCTGGTACAGATCATGACGTACATAAGAGATCCTATAATAGAATGGTAAGGATACTCATGCATCTGCTGCTTCTCATGAAATTGTTTGGGGACACTGGTCCTTTGACAATTTGAGTCCTGGTTCCATTGGTGAGAGAGCTAACTTGCAATTCATCAGATTATATCTTGTGGGATTTACTCCTCCTACTCTCCTAAATCCCAATTTTAATCTGCCTCCATTCATGCTGCATATTTTTCTAACGTTGTCACATAGTCTGCATTTTCTACACGCAAATTTGCATAGACGAAGAAAAGGCGAATGAATCGCGACACTGTGTTCTTACACAGATCATGGTGACAGGCGAAAAAGGGACACTACCAAACTGAATGCCAAAGGTGTCCTAACAGATAAGGCACCCTGTAAATCTTATCCTAAGGTCGTTCATAAGAGTGACGCACTTTTGTGTCATCACCAACGTTCACTTTAGTACTGATTGACGTCGCACCCTTTTTATGCTCACCCCATGCAATTACGCTAACAAATTGGACAATGATTGCAGCCACCCACGATCTCCTACATAAAGCACATCCACTCTGTACTTTCGCATCTGCACACCTATAATATTATGTCTATATATTGGATACCATCTGCGTATTCTAGGATGATGAATTCTGATGAAGTAAGACATTAGAGGAGTTCTAAATCCAAACCCTTTTGTAAAGATTTTTTTTGTATTTTTTTACACATGGACCCATCAAAACACTCAAATTTGAAATCTACGTAACGTAACTTTTTGAGTCCACATTTTGATTCCACACTAAAATTGGCATAACTTGTTAGTGGCAAGTCCGAATTTAGTGGAGTTTGGTGCATTGGAAAGCGCTCGACAAGGGCTTTCAATGATATGTTACATGATATACTTTTGAGCTACGATTAAAAAGTTATGGCAAGTCAAAAGTATTAGTGTTATAATATTTTAATAATATAAATTACATCTTGCACGAATTCTTAAAGGGTCTTTTTGGAGCTCAAAAATCCTCTAATGTAAGTCTAGAACAAGTGAAGGAGGTTTTATTCCTCATTACAGACAGAAATAAGCTTTGTAAGGCACGTGGTTTTGTCCGCTACAGTCTTGTGCTCTACCACATTATTGACTTGTATACTGGATATACTTAATCTGACACAGTTCATTTGTTCTGCATTTTTAGATCTATCAATATTGCTATGTTTATTCTTTGTTCTGTCTGATCTTTCTTGTTGCTCTTTCTGATAATAGACAATTAACTTTTGGTCTTGTCTTTCGCAAATAATTCTCGACTAATTATCAGTCGAGCACAGTCTAGCTCTTCGCAAATCATTCGCGACCAATAATTTGTCTTGCAATTCGCAACAAATTATTCATCTAGTGCTTCATCCATTTAAATGTTTGGCTATGTAATCTAGAATGACTGTGATTTCTATCACTAAAGTTCTGTTCATTCTGATAGGCGTAGTCATGCTTAGGGAGAGAGTAATCTAACTCATTCCGCTGCGCACAAACATTTTGTGCTCGAGTTCGTTTCTCGTTTGTGTTCGTCATTTATTCTTCCTCCCTCTCTCCCAATATGGTATCAAAGCAATCTTTATAGCTTGATTAGCTCCCACAGTACAAGACTCTACTAGCCGATAGAGTAATTGTTTTTTGGTTTTGTATTTTTTCAGTATCAGATTTTCATTCTTAAGTCACTGATAGTTTCTCCCATCAATTAGACTAATTCTTCCACATGGATTCCCAAGGGAAAGCCAGTCCTCTCATGGACAAGCTTGATGGAGCCAATTACCATCTGTGGAAATTTAAGATGAAGACTGTACTAATGGCAAAAGAATTGTACGACGTTGTTACAGGTGCAGAAGGAAAACCCGAAACGGACGACGCGACAATCGCCAGATGGAAGCTGAATTCGTGTTGATCATCCTCAACATCACGGATACACAGATTGGCCATGTATCTGAGGCTCAGACATCGAAAGAAGTCTAGGACATCTTGAGCATGCTATATGAAGTGCAAGATGTAGCTTCTAAGCTACATCTCAGGAAGAAATTCTACTCCCTCAAGATGACAAATGGTGATTCTCTGCAGAATCACATTAATCAGTTCAAGAACCTGCTAAGGCAAATGACTGTTGTTGGATCTATCATAGACGATCAAGACGCAGTGATGAAACTGCTTACAAGCTTGCCAAGTTCTTACAACAACTGGGTGGTGATCATCACGACTCATCCAAAGTTGACTCTTTTGAGAGTCATCACTATGTTGTTGCAGGAAGACACGCGAAGGAACGAAGCCTCAAGTTCCTCAGCTATTCTCATGCCTTGTACACCAACAAGGGCACGACAAAACAGAAGAAGAAAAAAGACTCGAAGCTATCAAAGCCAGACCAAAAACCATCTCAGCACAAGGAACAGTTGAATCCGCAGACAAAGAAGAAGCTGTTCTGCAGATACTGCAAACGAAACAACCACGAAATACAAGACTGCCAAATACTTCAAGCGAAGAACAACAACAAAGGACAGTCGAATCAAGTGGCAAATGCAGCTGCAGAAGCTCCACAACCCATTCAAGAAGCGGATCATGATGCCTTCATGACCAACCATCAAGGAACATCTCTGGCGACAGTTCTTGGTTCTTAGAATCTGGAGCCACTTAGCACATGACTAGCCTGATTGGCTGTTCTGAGTCCTATACACCTTACAGTACCCAGAAATTCATTCACCTTGGCGACAATAGCACACAAGCTATTAAAGGTGAAGGAACTGTAAGATTATGCTTTGCAAATGATCAATCTAACCTACTAACCAAAGTTCTGTATGTACCTAAGTTATCCACGAATCTGCTCTCTGTAAGTAGAATCACAGATCTAGGACACATCGTAGAATTCGAATGTGATCAATGTAAAGTAGTTGATAAGACATGCAAGATCCTAGCACTCGGAAAGAGGCATGGATACTTGTATAAATTGAGTCATTGTTTTTCTGCCTCTATTTAGGCTCTCAGTACTTCAATTCAATCAAATAAAGGTTTACTTTGGCATTATAGACTTGGTCATTTAAATTATGTTGTTGTACAATGAATGTCTAGACAATCTATTGTTTTTTATCTCGACTATCCTCGCGAAACAATCGAGCTACCTATTTGTCAAGACTGTCTAGTTGGAAAACAGACTAGGAAGCCATTTAAGTCAAGCCATCAGCATGTTGCTAGAGGATTGCTAGATGTTGTACATTCAGATATTTGTGGCCCGATGAAAAATCCTTCGCTGAAGGAAGCCAAGTATTTTATAACCTTTATTGATGAATTCTCGAAAAGAACGATGGTGTACTTTATAAAGAAAAAATCAGAAGCCTTCAACTGCTTCAGAATCTTCAAGAGCATGCAGAAAAGGAGACTGGAAGGACGATCAAGGCCCTTAGGTCAGATAACGGTGGAAAATATATCTTTGTCGAGTTCAAGGAGTACTGCCAAAGCCAAGGCATTGAGAAGCAATTCATCACTCCTTACAGTCCTCAATCTAATGGCTTAGTTGAGAGGAAGAACCAAACTCTGGTCGAATCTGCTAAGTGTACGCTAGCACATGCGTCGTTGCCCAAGAGGTTCTAGACTGAAGTTGTCTCCACTGCAGCTTACATCCAGAACAAATGTTCGACCAAAGCCCTCTCAGACAAGACACCCCACGAGGTGTGGACAGGCTCCAAGCCTTCTTTGAAGAACCTAAGAGCGTTTGGGTGCATTGCCTACACGCAGATCCCAAAGGATACAAGGAAGAAATTGGACTTCCAAGGTCTAAAAACCATCCTGATCAGATATACTTTGTTTGATAAAACTTACAAGCTATACGATCTCGATACCCAGCAAATCTTGTATAGCCAAGATACAGTCTTTATCAAGGATTAGTTTGTTGCCTCAAAGACAAGGATATTGCTCAAGAAGAACCTTCATCACCTGCCATTGACACGACAATTTGAGCTTCTAGCTCAGGAATGTCTATCGTCGGCCCACTTCGAGACATCGAATCAGACAAAGATGTTGCTGCTACCCAGCAACATATCCCAGGAGCGGTTCATCAATTGAATCCTCCCAGAAGATCAAGCCGAGTGCGCACACAACCCACAAGGTATACTCCTGAGTCTGCTTGTCTTTCAATGCAGGAACCGACGACAGCCGAAGAGGCACTTAGCCAACAGACTCTGATCTCTAGAGAGAAGCTATGGACAGAGAGTATTCCTCTCTGATCAAGAATTAGGCGATCATTAGTCGTAGCTCTTATTGGCTACAATATTATTGACTGCAAATGGATCTTTAAGCTCAAATATAACACCAACGGAGCGATTGATTGAAGGAAGGCTAGATTGGTAGCACGAGGATTCACCCAGATCTCGAATGTCGACTACAGTGAGACTTTTAGTCCAGTCGTCAAACATTCGTCGATCCGAATGCTTCTGTCCTATGTTGCAGCTGCCGACCTCGAAGTACATCAACTCGGTGTACAAAAAACCTATCGGAATGGAGTTATAAAAGAAGATATCTACATGATCTAGCCCGAAGGATACGTTTTGGAAGGCATGAAAAATCATGTCTGTAAATTCCATAAAGCACTGTACAGCTTGAAACAGTCTGCCAGAGCTTGGTTTCAGAGGATCGACACATTCCTCATTGAACAAGGATTTAAACCAAGCACTGGTGATTGCAACGTTTATTCAAAGTCAGTGCTGCAATCCTTCATTATCATCACCTTGTATGTTGATGATACGTTGCTCTTCAGCAACAATGCCAATATGGTCAAGGATTCAAAACAGATGTTGTTCTCAAAATTTGACATGACTGATCTGGGCGAAGCTCACTTTTGTCTTGGAATTCAAATCCACAGAGACAGAGCAAATTGACTGACTTACATCACTCAACAAAGGTGTCTTCATAATGTTCTTAACAAGTACAATTTGATGAATTGTAAATTAGCTCACTCACCAATGGATCAAGACCTGCATTTGTCAAAGGACCAATGTCCCCAGACAAAGCAAGAAGAGAATCAGATGAGAGAATACCCGTTTCGATCGATACTCGGATCTCTCATGTATGCAATGGTCTGTACAAGGCCAGATATCTCTTTTGATCAGCTCACTCAGCCACTACATGGCTAATCCTAGAATTACCCATTGAAAGGCTCTTATTTGAGTCATGAGATATGTTCAAGCCCATGGACCAGTGCATCTACTATGGAGATGTCAACAACGACAATCTTCATCAGCTCAGTGGATATTCTGATGCAAGCTGGAGAGGAGATGCAGACCATCATAAGTCCACATCTAGATTTACATTCTTCTTCAATGGCGGTCCTATTTCGTGGAACAATCGTAAGCAAACCTCTATCGCACTTTCTTCTACTGAAGCAAAATATATTGTTGCTTTTCAATCTATTAAGGAAGCGTTTTGGTTGAGAAATTTGCTGTCAGACATCAATCTGTATTAGTACAGCCCTACAATTTTGTTTTGTGATAACCAAAGTGCTATTGCCTTATCGGCCAACCCTAGATTTTATTCTAGGAGTAAGCACATTGAGATAAGATATCACTACATCAAGGGCAAGGTTCTCAACAGAGAGGTGAGCTTGACGTACTACAGAACACAAGACATGGTTGCAGACATTTTTATGAAAGCACTCAGTGTTAATGCACACAACAGATTTTGTGCATTGCTAAGTCTGAAGATCAAGGCATTCACGAATCCAGATTAAGGGGGGGTGTCGGATTTACCCCTCCTACTATCCTAAATCCCAATTTTTATCTGCCTCCATTCATGCTGCATATTTTTCTAACATTGTCATGTAGTCTACATTTTCTACATGCAAATTCGCACAGACGAAGAAAAGGCGAATGAATCGCGACACTGTGTTCCTTACACAGGTCATGGTGACGGGCAAAAAGGGGACACTACCTTATTGAATGCCAAAGGTGCCCTAACAGATAAGGCACCCTGTAAATCTTATCCTAAGGCTGTTCGTAAGAGTGACGCACTTTTGCGTCATCACCAATGTTCACTTCAGTACTAGTTGACGTCGCACCCTTTTTATGCTCACCCCATGCAGTTGCGCTAACAAATTGGATGCAGCCACCCATGATCTCCTACAGACAACACATCCACTCTATACTTTCGCATCTGCACACCTATAATATTATGTATATATATTGTATACCATCTGCATATTCTAGGATGATGAATTCTGATAAGTCTAGAACAAGTGAAGGAGGTTTTATTCCTCATTATAGACAGAAATAAGCTTTGTAGGGCACACGATTTTGTCTGCTACAGTCTTGTGCTCTACTACATTATTGACTTGTATACTTGATATACTTAATCTGACATAGTTCATTTGTTCTGCATTTTTAGATCTGCCAGTATTGCTATGTTTATTCTTCATTATGTCTGATCTTTCTTGTTGCTCTTTTTGGTAATAGACGATTAACTTTTAGTCTTGTCTTTTGCGAATAATTCGCAACTAATTATCAGTCAAGCACAATCTAGCTCTTCGCAAATCGTTTGCGACAGATAATTTGTCTTGCAATTCACAAAAAATTATTCATCTAGTGCTTCATCTATTTAAATGTTTGGCTACATAATCTAAAATGATTGTGATTTCTATCACTAAAGTTCTGTTCATTCTAATAGGCGTAGTCATGCTTAGGGAGAGAGTCATCTAACTCATTCTGCGGCGCACGAACATTTTCTGTTCGAGTTCGTTTCTCATTCGTGTTCGTCATTTATTCTTCCTTCCTCTCTCCCAACATATCTGACTAACATGCTGTAGATGTACCTCTATTGTGTAATGTAGATCAACTTCTATTTTCTAGTCTCTGTGGATTTGTATACCAAGGCAGAAATGAGCTTTTCCCAGATTGGTCATGTCGAATTCGGAAGATAGCATTGTCTTGGATTCTTTTATCATATTGATATTGTTGCTGAAAAGCAATGTATCATCCACGTACAAAGTGATAATGATAAAAGATTGTTGCACTACTTTGAAGTAAATGATTGAATCTAAAGAGCTAGGTGTATAGCCATGATCAATAAGGAAAATATTGATCCTTTGAAACCATGCTCGAGCATATTGCTTTAAGCCATAAAGTGTCTTATGGAGTTTATAGACATGATTGTGTTTACCCTCGATAATATAACCTTCGAGTTGCACCATGTAGATGTCTTCTTCGATAACTCCATTGAGATATGTTGTCTGTACATCCATTTGATGTATTTCCAAATCTATTGCAGCGACAAATGATAGCAAAAGTCGAATAGCAGAATGTTTGACTACTGGATTGAAAGTCTTAGTGTAATCGACGTTGTATACTTGAGAAAATTCTTTGGCTAGAAGTCATGCCTTTCTTTTGTTGATGCTTCCATCTGCATTGTACTTGACTTTGAATATCCATTTGCAATCAACTATGTTTTTGCTGGCCGGTAATTTGACAATCGTCCACATCTGGTTCTTGATAAGAGATGAATACTCTTTATTTATAGCTTTTTTCCAAAAATCTGAATCAGGCTGACTGAGTGCCTCTTGGACAGACGTCAGTTCCTGAACAAGATAAGCTACAGACTCGTCGATATACCAGTTAGGTGGTCTACTAGTTCTTGAAGATCTTCTAGGTAATAGAGAAAGTTGATCATTTCGATCATAGTGTAGTTGCTGGATTGCATCATCTTCTTCTGATTCACCATTGATTCGTTGTTCGTCGGAAGTAGAAGAGCTTGGACCTTCAATAGGAATAGTCACTCGCGGAACTGAAAAGTTCAATGCGTTAGGAGAATCTGACAGATCGACTACATGGGAACTGCCCTTTCCTTTGAGATCTTGAAACTGATCTTTGATGAAGATGACATCTCGACAAGTGAAATCTTCAACTCGATGGGATCGAACAACTTGTAGGCTTGATCTGAAGTAGTGTAGCTGATGAAAACACATTTGATACTCTGGAAGTCGAGCTTCTTCCTGAGATCACGAGGTATCTGCCCAAAAGCAGTACATCGAAAAACTCGTAAGTTTGATAAAGAAGGTTTGGTACCTGTCCAAACTTCGAATGGTGTTTTGTCTGAGAGGCCTTTAGTAGGACATCAGTTCTGAATATAGGTTGTTGTTGAAACAGCTTCAGTCCAGAAGGACTTCGGAAGTGTTGCATGTGATAACATGCACTTTGCCGATTCAACTAAGGTTCTGTTCTTTCTCTCAGAAAGACCATTTGACTGAGGCGAATAGGAGGTGATATATTGTTGCTCAATGTCATTGTTAAGGCAGTACTCCTTGAATTCATTGGAGATGTATTTTCTCCTGTTATCTGACTTTAGCGCTTTCATTCGTTTGCCAATTTGATTCTCAGCATGCTCTTTGAAGTGTCTGAATTTCATGAAAGCCTCTGATTTTTGTTTAATGAAATAAACAACCGTTCTTATGGAGAAATCGTCAATAAAGGTAATGAAATACTTTTCATCTAGCAATGAAGGAGTTTGCATAGGTCCACATATATCTATATGAACAAGATCTAACAGATCTTTTGCTGCATGCATATGGTTTGATCTAAAATGAATCCTAGCTTGTTTTCCAAGGATGCAGTTATGACAGACATGGAGATCGACCTTACCATAAGGATAGTCGAGATCAAGGACCATGGATTGTCTGGACATGTTCAAAATAGATGCATGACTCACGTGTCCTAAGCGATGATGCCATAATAATACTTTATTGACTAGAATAGAGATTTTCAAGGCTTGACTAGACTCAGAATAACACTGTGCCAATCTATATAAATAACTCTGTCTCTTATCGAGTGCAAAGATCTTATCACTCCTATCAATAATTCTACATTGATCAGATTCAAATTCTACCTTATGACCTAAATCCATAATTCTACTTACTGATAACAGATTTGTAGAGAGTTTAGGAACATATAAGACTTTTGATAGTAATTTGAATTGATCATGCTGGAATCGCAACAAGCGGCTCCGCAAAACTCCACAAGGACCACTATTGCTTCATACACGGTTCCCTCGCGGTCGGTTCAACTTCCACCGCTAAGACCCCGTAAGGACCGCAATTGAGACATTTGCGTTTGCTTTTTGGTCCGTTCGAATACCGTTCCTCTCTGCTCGAATACGATCCATTCCGATCTGACAACCTACAAAAACAACCTTTCTTCCTAATCTTGCCCTTAATTTAACTACATTTAATCCATTATGTTATACCAATTTACATCCTACAAGGCCGAATGAGGATTCAGGAACCCGACGGAATTGAAGCTATCATAGGAAATTCTTTATTGTTTGCATTGCAATATGTATATGAAATAGAGAATTATTTGCCAATGCATAATAACCTGCACTACAGCATGATTCATAAGCAGGCGAAGTTTAAAGCCTGGTCAGTAGGGAATGGTACAAGATTTGATGCAGTGTATAATACTATTGTATAGTATGTGGATGTATCATATCCGGTGTTATGGCGGCTATATTGCGATTGGGAAGAAGCTTTCTAACAAAGGGTTAAACAAACGGAGAAACGCATTGAAACCAGAGTCACTAACAAGGCCACAAAGAACTTCACAACTTATGGCAAGTTGGAATTTTGGAATTTTATGCCTATAGCCATACAACAAGCGTAGGAACTGTTCGTCGTCAATGAAAGATATACACTCATCACGACAGAATGGCTAGGGAACTTGATGCTAACAAATACAACACCCAGATTTGTGAAGGGTCATTGGCACCACAGCGAAGAAGCTTAGGGGAAACATCATCCCCAACAACGATGGCTGTGATAGCATTAGTTGAGATGCCAAAAACTATTGAATTGATAGACCATTGAAACCCTTCACCATTGATGAACATGGTGAGGGGCATTCAATCAATACATGGTCAGAGGTGCATACATCCTACAAAAGTGAAAGCGATACTGACAACAAGCAAGTGAAATGCTGAAAGCGGTTGAAGAGAGCTCAATGTTTTTGAAGACTCAGTGGAACTCATTTTTCTCCCGGGGGGGGGGGGGGGGGTGGGGGATATGCGTTAGGCCAATTTTGGGCCAATATGATTTGTTTAAGACATGAAGAATAAGCTTAGATTTTAGATTTTCATGGTTAAAAATAGATTAACATGAGTTATGTAAATTGGTATGAAATAATGGATTGAATGTAGTTAAAATAATGGCAAGATTAGGAGGAAAGGTGTTTTCATAGGTTGTTAGTTCGGAATGGAAAGATCGTATTCAAACAGAGAGGAACGGACCAGACCAAAAAGCAACCACAAGTGTTTCGATTGCGGTCCTTATGGGGTCTTAGTGGTGGAAGGAAGTTGGACAATCGCGAGGGAACCACATACGAAACAATGGGGTCCTTGCGGAGTCTTGCTTGTTGTGGTGAGTGCTGCTGCACAAACTATGCCTGAACCCTCGACTACAGCCGGCACTTTGGCTGTCATCCCAGCTACAGACGGGTCTTCTCAGAAACCAAAGAGCTCTGCATCCATGGATGACGAAGACACCATCTTCGACACGCAGATGCAAGACAAAGGCAAAGGGGTTGATGAGGAGGCAACGAACATGGATGAGGATGACAAAGAAATTTTATACAAATGGTGTCATCAATTTTCTTTGGGTGCCAAGGATATTGTTGATAAAATCCATGCCTATGATCTACACATCCAAGACAACATGATGCAGTTGTTCCAGCATATAGACGAGATGACCAACAACATTAAAATGTTGGCTGAGAAGATTACATCTCTGGAGGCAGACAATAAGTTGCTGATTGAGCGAAATTGCTCTTTGGGCCGAATGCTCCAACAATCAAATGATGAAGCCCAATCATACAAGGACAACAATAAGGCACTAGCGGCCAAGTCTATAGAATTGTAGACAAATTTTGATTCTTTGACAACTGAGCTTAATAAGTTCAAGACAGAAAAGACCATTCTGCAGACCACTCTTCAAGCTGAGACTACCAGGAGAATAAAGGCAGAAACTGTCTTGCAGTTATGCAGCAGCTCTGGGTCAATCCAAATTGATCCTTTGAAGCTGTAGTCTCTACAAAACCAGATGCTCGAAAAGTTTCGAGTTGAGTTTCTTCTTCCGCTCGAGAATGACATAGTGTTAGTCGAAGAAGAGCTTGCCAAGCTACATGAGATATCTGTAGAGACGACCATCTGCTCCAGGCCAAATGCACATGAGGAATATTGCAGGCCCTGGAAAAAATCAAGAGTTTGTCAAAGGAGCTCCAGGCAACCCAGAATTGTACAGGGGTGGCCGACCATTTGGAGTATCTAGAAGCTTGCATTAGGATCTTTGATCTTCAGAAGGAGGTAGCAGACCTTAAACAACAGCTCGTCGAAGACCGGAAGCTCATTGCAGACATCCACAGATAGGACGTTGCTGAAGCGTAGCCTAAGGCAAAACGACTGAAGAGGAATCAGTCAAAGGTATGTGCAAAACATTCTCAAGTTTTTTCTGAACGATTCTAGAAGTGGAGTCCTTTCCATCTTAACATCGAATTGCAATGGCATGTTGACTATTTGATGCTACCAGACTCAATAGGCATGGCATTCGAGGACTAGCAGACAGAGTGGGAAATTTTTTTTTTTCTCTGGTTATGGGACCAACTTAGCATAGAGAAAAATGGTTGTCTATGTTGGGCCATAATCTAGGGCAAATTTAAAGTTTTTCCATTTGGGTCAGTTGAATTGTATATAGGCTCAACATTTATGTATGCTCTAGAGTACATCCGGATAAAGGAATACCAATTTTTGAAGCATAGCGACATGAAACGAAATTTTTTGGAGGCGACATGAAGAGTTCAAGTTATACCTACCAAAAGGCCGGGCGAATATTGAGAAATTTGATGATGCAGGTCTGCTATTAAATGTTAATATGGCATACTTAGAGCTATACAGTATATACCCCGATTGGGATTGAAAATTTTCAAGTTATTTTGCAGAAATCAAGCAGAATTTATAGGACAGAGTCAAATCCCGCGAATATAAAGCCTTTTGTACATATACTTCCTAGTAGTTTGGCACTTTTGTAGCTAAAACATTATTTTTTGTTCAAAATTTATTTGTAAAGTGTAAGTTTATTCAATTTTCATCTACTTTGTTCAAACAAATTACACTTAGGAAACATTCTGAAGAAGACTTACAGTTAGTACAGGAACTATTTGATGGAACTCTACTTCCTGTAAGGTTGTCACCATATGAGAATCTACCTATCAGAAGATAAACCAGAGTAAATGGTAAAGGAAAATGATCCTTTTTGGTGACTGCATTTAGCACCTTCAGATTCACACAGATTTGTATTTTGCCATTGTTCTTGGGTATTATAACTATCGACAATACCCATTCCATGTGCTCGATTTCATAAATGAAATCTGCATCTAATAGCTTCTACAACTCTTGTTTGATTAGCTCCATATAATTTGGGTTGCAGCGATAGTAACGACTCACCTTGGGAACTGCTCCATCCACCAAGGGTATGGTGTGTTGGACTACTGTTGGTGGAATGCCCTTCATATCACTATAACTCCAGGCAAAACACTTTTATACTCCACCAACAATGATCATAGTCTCTTGAATTGTGTGGGCGTTAACTGCTCTTCCACATGCACTATCTTTTCTTCTTCACTTGGCTCGGCAAGGTTCATTGGCTGTGGTCGCGCAGGTCTCTCAAAGACTTGTTCCGCTGGTGCCTAATTTTGATCAGGTTCTCACTCGGCTTGCGGCATCATAATCACCACGTCATCCAAGGTATAATTCTTGAAGGTTTCAGGCATCTCGTGAACTGGTGCTCGTCGAGATTCCTCCTTCAGCATATTGATCTTGGCCTGACTGGTCATCTTTTGGTTCTCTGTCATTCGAGTAGAGGATGACGCTGTATCTGAGTCCATCTTGATTGACTTTAAGGAATCCAACACCTTTTTTTTGTTCTTTTTTGTCATTTTGGTGGATTCGTGCTTGTTGTCTTTCATCGAAATTGACGTGACATTCGCCTCGTGGTTGCGAATATCAACATCCATTGTAGCTATAGCCTCCTCTGGTAGATCACTCCATCGGATCACCTGTATGTAGCATTGTTTCAACTGATTCTTCTTATTTGCGGTGCCTTTGGTGGATCGGTCCTTGAGACCTTCGCCATAGCAGACTTTTGCGGTGGTTGAGCTGGTACTTTCTTGATTCCATAACGATCTGGGTCCATGTGGTGTAGGACCTGCCCATCAATCAGCTCAATCTCCTTATTATAAGTTAGAGCATATTGCCAAGGGACTAAATCACCGTCCACTGGGTTCTCAATAGGTTCTGATGACAGCCATGCTACGTTTATCATATTCACCCCAAATGTGATTGGTGTGTCCATAGTGTAACATTTGGGTGAAGATGTGCTAGGTTCGGGATCTGATTCATATTGACATGCTCGGCAGTCAATAGTTGCTAATGCATCCATCCATCTCATGACATCCGTCTCTGAATCATAGTGACCACCCTTGGCTGGCCTTGGGCGATCAATCATGTGATCTGTCGTGGATGATCCGTCATCAGCTTTGGGTGTTATAGGTTTCACCACCCATGTGGTTGGATCAACCTTTACAGCCTGCTCTCTGTTCTCAAAGGTGAGTTTCCTCGTACCCCAGTTGTGTACTACTTGCGCAGTCCTCAACCATGGTCTTCCCAGTAAAACACGATATGCAGTTGGAGATTCAGGTATATCCATGACTACAAAGTAATCACAAACTGCATGCCTGCTATTTTTACAAGGATATCGGAAACCACACCCTTTGGTTTTACACAGGATTGATCCACTAGCTTGATGGCGAATCGTGCTGGCTTCAACCCTTGTAAACCCCACTTTTCATACAAAGTAGTGGAGATCAGATTGACTCCTGATCCTCCATCTACTACTGCTGCCTCGTCCTCATATCTCTTGTGTTTAATTAGCAGGGTGATGTTGTGTTCCTCACTTTCTCACGTTGCTCCGATGTGGAGGACGTTACTTGTTTCTTCATAGCCCGTACAATATATGGGCTTAGGCGCAACTGACTCCTCGTCCGTTTTGGCCCATTCAACCCAAAGGCTTTTAGCTTGTGCGTAGTCCGTAGTAATTCCTCGAGAGGTAAACTCACACGACTTGCCAATATGATCGTGAGCCTTTCAATGCATGGTCCCTCGGGCTCCACCATGTGAAAAGGTGGTTTATGACGATGCAACCGGTCATTCCAATCAATGCGCAATGGTGAGCCCGTTCACGGTTTCCGTTCGCCGTCAGCTGGAGGTTTCGTACAATTGTCCTTTTCTTGCTCTTTTTCCTCCGCTTGTGCTCTCTGTACCCAGTGTTGTATTTTCTGGTACTGTCTTCTTTCTTCCCTCACATTCGGATATGGCACTGA
The DNA here is from genome assembly GCA_029204225.1 of Diphasiastrum complanatum. NCBI lineage: Eukaryota > Viridiplantae > Streptophyta > Lycopodiopsida > Lycopodiales > Lycopodiaceae > Diphasiastrum > Diphasiastrum complanatum. Next base: position 4,718,273 of record CM055114.1, read on the forward strand.
AGTTGAGGGTTGGTCATCAGTGACTGATGGTGCTGGTGAGGGAGCCACTTCCTTCCTCTTCTGTGCTCACGTAACAGCTAACACATGAGCATGGAATTGTTGCCCTTCCGGTGGCATCCCCACTGGAACTATTGCCTGCTATATCGCAATGAAGTTCAGTGGTGCACTGGTTTCAGGTTTCAATGGAAAATTTTTGAAGTAGTGTCCATAACTACATTCTCGGCAAAAGGATGTATATTGTCCTTTGTAAGGACATTCCGCAATCCTGTGTCCTTCGTCGCATCCATAATAGCCATGATTTCTTCCACCTTGACGCTGAGTTTGAGCTGCATAGGTCGCAAAATATTCATTTATGGCATGATCCATAAATGGCTCCTCCGGTCCATACCATTGTTGCTGCTCAGGTTGAGGTGGTACTTGCATCTCTGGTTCCGCTGTTGTCAGGTTTATATGGGCCACTTGTTGATTGACTGGCCCTGGTGGTGTAGGTAAGGCCATATGCTGTTGCTGATTCAGTGCGCCGTACCTCGGTGCCACGTTAGGTGCCCCTTGATGATATGGATAAGAAGTTTGATAAGGACTTCTCTGTTGAACAATCTGGGGGTTAAATGGGCAAAATGCTGTATCGTGCGATGTTGCATTGCACAAATGGCAAAATCTATGTGTCAGTCTCAGATTTTGCTTTAGGACTGGACACTCATTCGTTGCATGGTTTTGTGTGCACACTGAACACCATACATTCTCCCATCGTGGATACTGTAGCTGGTTTGGTTCCGGTTGATGTGGTGTTGCTACTACAACTCCTTGTAAGGCTTTCAGTTTCTGACCAAACTGCGCCGTAAGTGTTTCATCTACTGTTTGTGTAATTTTGTCATTTGATCTAACAACAGTTCTATGAATGGAGCGGATGTGTTTGATGATGATGATGCTATCGAGGGAGTAGGAGTATGGGTGGATGGATATTCGTCATCAGATTCCTCATCCTCTTCACTGATGGCATCTTCCATAGCTTCTTGTAGAGTAGCATACTACTCCCGTTGTTTCAGTTCTCTTCTGATGCTTCGTGGTAGTTCGGCTAGGAACCACATGATCACCGCATGATCGGGAGTTAGGACTGCACTACACTCAGATCGTAGATGCTTGACGTGTTCAATATAGTCCCTTACCCTTTCTCGTTTTCCCATCTTGACTTTGCTGAGCAAGAGAAACGGGTCTTTTAGGAATTTCCTTGGTCTAAAGCGCGTGATGAGAGCCGCTTTAACCGCTTCTTAGGTAGATTTTTCTTCCTCTGATAGGTTGAAAAACCAATCCCGAGCCACTGCTAATAAGGACATGGGAAACAACATCAACTTTTTCACAGGTGTCTATTCGCCATAGATTTTACAAGCTTGCTCGTAGATCTGGAAGAAGCGGATGGGATTTGATGATCCATCGTATTTTGGTATTTCCATCTGTGGTGCTCTCCGGACTGCTTGCAAGGGAGTGACAGGTACGGGTTAGCTCATTGGTTCCATTGGCGTTGATTCTGATTCTGCCTCTTGTTGCGTAGCTGCTAATCTGGGAAGGTGTGGTGCTTGATTTGCTATCCTTCCTGCTATTGATCGTCCAGATCTCATATTCATTCGATGGTGGGTTCCAAGTAGTTGAATCTTGCTTGTGCGGTGGGATGCAGTCTGGATCTTAGAGATCTGATCAATTTGTTCGATCGAAAGTGAATTTTATGCCCTTTACAGTGGTTTTTCTTGGATAACTTTTTACTCCTTGCATTGATTGACCTGAGATTTTGACAGTAGCTGGATCTGGTGTAAATCTTTTCACTTATCTAGTTTGCAAGGGTTCTCTTGTGCGAGGGTTCTTTAGCTATTTTTGCAGATAAAAAACATGACATCACTCAGATAGTTGGAAAGTAACTCTCGCAAGGATCACAATAGCTAAAATCTGGGTTAGATCTCACTATGGAATTATTTGCGAGAGCTAACTCTCGCACTAAGTGAAAATTTCATTGTATACGAGGGTTCAGAACCACTATTTTGGCTTGATCTTCACCAAATCTCTATTCTAACTCTCGCACGCTTCTTCACTGATGAAAATTGACATTCTGAATCGATTGAGAGGGTCTATGAGAGTTCTTACTGGGAGGATTTGCTGGATTTTCACTTTTAGTGATTTTTTTGCACTTAAACCCAATTTTCTGCTCACTGGAATCAAACTAACTCTCGTAGGCTCTTCTATGTCCTGGTCTCACTGAGATGGAACTTTAGAATCCTCTACGAGAGTTCTTGCCCACTGAAACTGAAAATTTTGGTGTCTGCAAGGGTTCTCTCGTACTTTCCCGTCTTTTTTTCACTGAGAACTCTCGCACAGGCACTTAAACATCAAACTAACTCTAGCAAACTTCTTAGTGTCTTGGTCTCACTGAGATGGAACTTCAGAGGGTTCTGCGAGAGTTCTAGTGAAGATTTGCATTTTTTTTGGATTTTTTCAGGGGTTTTTTTGAAATTTTTATGATTTTTCTTTGATTTTTGCAATCTGCTTGGAACTAACTCTTGCAGGCTTCTACGTAGGTCTGGGATAGTACCTGGAGCTGCTGCCAATCATGCAAGCATTAACTCTTACTGGTTTTGGAGATATTAAAATCTAATGAGATTTAAGGCTCTTTTTTTCCTAAAAAATGTAGATTGATGTGTTTTTTTTAGGTTCTAAGGCTGGTTGGTTTGGGTTTCAAGCCCTTAGAGACTGTTCAGGGCCTCCTCTACCCTTTCACACCTCCTTTGCTAGCTATGAACAGTCCAAACACAAAAAATACAAAAAACTAACTCTAAACTCCCAAAAATCTATCTAAAACTACTCTAAAAAGCAAGAAATAGCTAAAATATAGCTATACTAGTTAGTGGAAACCTAACCCCGGCAACGGCACAGGGTCTTCGATCCGATGTAGTAATAGCCCTCCTGCCAATCAACAAAGGTTAGTTCATTGGATAGGCACCTAACTATGCATAGATGCTACTTTTAGTTAGTTCCCTACTTTTTATCTAACTCTACCTCCACTAACACTACTCACACTAACTCTACTTCCCTAAACTAACTTCATCATGATTGTTGGTGAAAGGGAAGGGTAGAATAGAAGAGAAAGACGGAGAAGAGAGAGAGAGAGAGAGAGAGGGATAGAATTGAGGGGGAGGTTAGCTCAAAAGCTCAAGATGCATGCTAATGAAAAAACCATAACTATTAAAACAAGAACATATAAATGGAAACAATTAGAAACACACAACAAAAAACATTAGCATGAGTGCTTAGCAAATGAGGATGCTTGGCTCTCCAAATTAGTAGAGTTTTCTCCTTCTCATTAAGCATAGAAATAGAGTACAAATGGTGCCTTTTTATAAAATGGGGAAGACCCTTGCCCTAAAATCCTATTGGCTAATATTTACATTAATCCTATCCATTCATCTTGGACCCAACTTGATCCAAGGGTCCACAAAAAGTACATTGAAATTCACAAGATTCATGTGAGTCTTAAATTGGATGCAACTCTAAAAAAGTAATCTCTAAGTTTAAAATTGACTTTGGGCCTCAAGTTTTATTTTACTTACAAAGGTCCCAAGCCTATTATTTTATTTACAACTTAGCTTGCGTGCTCATTGGGCCATGGGCTTATACGTGCAGGATGCCATGCCCTCACAACACATTTTATTGGACGATTTTATTTATTTACACTTCGTCGGGACTACCCCCAATAGGAACAGTCTTAATCCAGTCAATTATACGAACCGACCAGATTCGTATCGCTGCCTTAAACTGGAGTTGATTAAACTAGTAGTTAAATGTACTTTCAATGGTATAATTTACATGTATCTATAACTTTAAAGTCAGTAAATGGAGCGTCGCACCTGAAATCTCTAGAGGTGTGTTTGCTTGTTCCATAGGTAATATATAGAAAGACACGTTTCATTCTCACACCACCGAGAGAGAGAAAGAGTTCTTGCACTTGTGAGATTGAAGAAGTGAATAGAGCGTCCAAGATTATTTCCTCTAATCTTTGTTCTCCGCACTGCTGAGTGTGAGTGACTTCAAGTCTAATAGCGATCTCTTTTACATTGTTTAAATCACCCTCTGGTCAGACAATTACAATAGATCATTACAAATGTTTGTTGTGTTTCCGTAAAGTTGCTCTAAAGAACTGTCTCTAAAGTAGCTTACTTGTCTACACGAATACTTTGTATTTGGCACCCGAGTAACGTATCACTTTGGTACAGTTTTCCACAGTCATTGATAGAGAAGTATATGTGCATGTGAAATGCTAATCCTTGCCTGTGGAATTGAGTTATTGATCTGTATTCATGTTTGTAATGAAGATATATGTTTCTAACATATTTGCAAAGTTCTTTAACCATGACTGGACTTTAGTTGTTGAGGACTTCTATCTAGAACACAATAGTTCAAGAATAAGATTAACTAACTGTCTATTCGTACACGTCTGCATCTAACATAACACAATTCCTTGTTGATAACTTAATCAGCCAGAGTGTAGTTCATTCGTGCTACTCTGATAGCATCTCACTTGTAGAACACTTTTCATTTGGTTTGATAGAGAACCCATAACAAAAGTAATACTGGTTATTTAATAAATGTCTGTTGACAACCAGATTAACACACGACTGCATTTCATTCGCAATAAGTCAGGACTGTACAAATTAAACAGCTTTTAAGTGCTATCTCCTTGGGGAACGACATAAATACTACACAAATCTAGCAATTCTATGTTGGTATATTACGACATAGGTGTTGTCTATATTCTTGAGACGTGATCCACAAGATAATGTTGTTTACCCTTCCAAATCACAACTTAGAAACCAAATTCAATCAATAATAGTAATCATCTCGCAATGCGTCTCGTATTGCATGTCTTGTTACCAAATAAAGCAAAGGCTGATTTGGTAACAAGACGTGCAATACTAGATTAATTGCAAAAGTTGTTTTATGCTGATCCACATGTGCGATTTTAACTTGATTATAATCGCTGAATCCATCCAAAAAAGTATAGACTTCCGCTCCAACAAGGCAAACCAATATGCTTTCTGTAAAAGATAACAAAAAGTGATCTTTGCGGGTCACTTTGTCCAAGGACTTTAGATTCACACAAATTCTCATCTTGCCTTATTTCTTAGGAACGTCTTAGGAATGACGACAATTGGTGAAACACACTCGGTATGCTTAATTTCATATACTATCTTCTTGTGAAGTCGAGTACAAGGCATTGACTTCAACAACCAAAGAGCTCCTATGGCTAAGAAGACTCTTGATGGAACTACATGTGCTAGAGGCCGAGGAGATCCCTTACATATTTTGTGACAATCAAGCTTCTCAACAAATTGCTTCAAATCCTATCTTCCATGCTAGAACAAAGCATATTGAGATAGCTCACCACTTTGTGATGGAGAAGGTACAATCCAAGGAAGTGCAACTACATCATGTACCATCATCCGAATGCATAGCTGATATCTTAACCAAACCATTGTCCAAAGATCCATTTTTTAAGTTAAGATATGCTCTTGGAATTGTAGATAGATGTACACAATAATTGCCAAGTTAGAAGTGAGGAGGAGTGTTGAAAATTGTCACTTCTCACTTGACATTGGTTCATGTAAATATTGATCAAACATTAGAATATGTTGATGATCTGATTTCACACGTGTGGAGCCTGTTCCCACGTGTGAAAGGATGTATTTTTCATGTTTGTATATATCCAAATTGATTTTGTATCATTCTAGTTAGTGTGAACATGAAATGACTAGTTTTTAGTCAAGTTGACTAGTCACCTACAAATTAGCTTTTCCTTGCATGTGCATGAGTAAATGCTCCCACATGGCAAGTGGATGTTCACACGTGTGTATAGAGTACTAGAAGATAAGAGTTGACCATTTTCCTTAGATCCTATTTTGTAGGAAATATTCCTATATTCTAGGAGACTAGCTTTTTGGATTTTTTTCATATTCTAGAAGGTCAACTATTGGATAAGGATCAAGGATGGATCAAATGGATAGATCTGAGTGATGTGGCACTCTTCACACGTGTGAAGGCCTGCTGGACTGCACCAGACTCATGGATGTACTTGATCCATAAAAGGATCATCGTTTTGCTAAGAAGATTGATGAGACTTTTGCACTCTACACTTTTGTGAGATTTCTAGTCATTTGTCTTGTGATTTTTATGTATGATTGCTATCTAGTATCATTGTACTTGTTGTTTCAGGTGCAGGCCGTACAGTGGACAGTACTCCACACGTGTGAAGCCACTCTCACTAAAAAATGATGTGTTGATCCACTCTTGCTTAAATCCAAGTGTAGTGAATCTAAATCAAGATGTAATGTGTAGAACTTGATAGATTCATTGATTAAGCAACCAATAACTCTCTATGATTGTAAAGTACAATCATTATTGTCCTAAAAACTGTAAAATTTATCATCTTCTACACACCACTTTTCGACATTGCCTCCAATATCATCTGCAACCAAACTACCTCATTCACCACCTTTGAAGTTGGGACGTATTCAGCTTCGCATGAGGATTGAGCTACCAAGGTCTACTTTTTGCATATCCAGCTGATTGCTGCTATGCACACCATTGAACACCCTCCTGTTATGGACTTGTTGTCATCATCCAACTTGCATTATTCCAATGATGCAACTCGAATCCTTTCATTTTGTTGTCTGCTCTGTAGGTTAATCCCAAATTTTAGGTACCCTTCAAATATTGTAGGATTCGTTTTGCCATTTGCCAATGTGCCATGCCAAGATTGGAAGAGAATTGGCTTAAAGCATAGACAAAGAAAGCCAAATCAGGTCTAGTACAAATTGTAAGGTACATCAGACTATCGATTAGGTTTTGGTAGGGTATACCTTCCATCTTTTGTTTTTCTTCCTCTGTTTTTGGGCAATCCTGCTTCTTCAATTCTCCAGCTATCATTGGTGTGGCTTTTTCTTTGCAGTCCATCATTTGATACTGCTTCAGCACTTTTCTAACGTATTCTAACTGACTCAAATGCATTTTGTCTTTTATTCGATCTCTTCTGATCTCCAACTCAAGGCATTTCGTTGCTTCTCCCAGATCTGTGATTTCATAATTTTCAAAAATCTGACTCTTTGTGTTCTTGATTAGCATCAAGGAGTTTCCTATCATAAGAGAATCATCCATAATAGTCATAATCACATAATCTTTTCCTACTCTTTTTTTATAGACATTACAGTCTAGTTGTGTAGGATCTAGAGACTTCAGAAGACTATCAAGCTTCTTGTACCAAGCTCGTGATGCCTGCTTTAGACCATAAATGCATCTCTGCAACCAACAGACATATTGTTGATTGTTGGGATCTTCAAATCCTTCATGCTACTTCATAAAGATTTCTTCCTCTAGATCTTCGTGGAGAAAGGTTGTCTTTACATCAATCTAGTGAATTTTTTGTGTTGTGTAGCATATGCAAGAAATAGTCAAATGCTTGTCATCTTGACCATCGACGAATATGTGTTGAAATAATCAACACCATACCTTTGTGTGTAGCCCTTTGAGATGAGCCTTGCTTTGTAGCATCCAATAGTGCCATCTAATTTTATTTTTCTTTTGTATATTCACTTGTAGTCAATGATCTTTTTATTTTTCGGTAGTGGCTCTAGTGTCCATGCCTTGTTTCGCCTCATTGATTCGATCTCCTCTGACATTGCCTGCTTTCAAGATTCTCCCTCTGGACTCTGGATAGCTTCTAGATATGTTGTTGGCTCTTCAACGAAGCTGCAGTACTCAAATTCTGTTTTTTCGCTCCATTGAAGATTGTCAGTGTATCGATCTGGAGGTCTTCTTTGTCTTGTTGACCTTCTGGATTCATTTCATTGCTGCTCAAAAGTTTTTGCTTCGTGGGGTTGATCTTCTACTTCTTGCTGCTCTGGAGTTTGGGGCTCAACATTTTGATTTGACGTCTGTCCTCGATCTCGCTCTTGAATTTTCAGTAGTGTGAAGATCTCATGGCCTTTTTCATCCTTCAGTCCAAAGAATGTGGATTCATCGAACTTCACATCTCTACTCGAAACAACCTTTTTTGTGGTTGGATTGTAGAGTCTGTACACTTGCGATCCGTTTGAGTACCCGATCATGATTGTTTGTTCTGATTTATCATCGAGTTTGTTTTTTTTTTCTTTTGGAGTGTGCTTGTATGTTGCACATCCAAACACACACACGTATGATAGATCAGGCTTTCTACCTATCCACATTTCATACGGTGTCTTGTTTTCCATGACTGTCATTGTTAATCTGTTCTGCAGGTGTACTGCTGCAGCTATTGTCTCAGCCCAGAATTGACTTGGCAATCGAGCTTGTGTCATCATGCATTTGGAGCATTCTGTTTCTTCTTTCTGTGACACCATTATATTTTGGTGTGTACACAGGAGTGAATTGATGCTCTATCCCCTATTTTTGGCAGAATTTCAAAAAAATTGTGCTCTTGTATTCACCTCCATTATCAGATCTGATGATTTGAATCTTCTGTGAGGTGTGTCTCTCTGCAAATGCCACGAGCTTCTTGAAAGAGTCAAACACTTCAGATTTTTTCTTTAGGTAGTAAATCATAGTCAGCCGACTGTAGTCATCAATGAACGTCATGAAGTACCTCAATCCTGAGAGTGAATCCACTTTCATCGATCCACAGACATTTGAGTGGACGAGCTTAAGAACTTCTTTGGCTCTTCTTTCCTCATGTGTGAATGGATTCCGATGATGTTTGCCTTTCTGACAAGCTTCATAGAATTCAGTGTCGGGTCTGGATATCTTCAGACTTGTGACTATGTCTTTCTTGCACATGTCATACAGGTAGGCTCCTCATGTTCAGATGATACATATTGTTTGTAGTTGTAGAGTCCTGATGCCTTTGACATCGTGTCAGCTCCCATCACCTAGAATCACTACTCTGTTGTTTTCGAGTTCTCTGAAGTTGATCAAGATTCTTTTGTTGTAGGTGATGTGTGCTATTGCTCCTGAATCAATGACTACATTGTAGTCTTGTTCAAAGTAATTTTTTGAAGCTTTTTCGAGTATTGTGAAAGCTTCATCACCTCTATCTGCATCCTTGGATGACTCTGCAACATTTGCTTTCTCAGCTTTGTTTTTTTCTTTTTGGGTTGAATCAACAATCGTATGCAGAATGCCCCTTCTTCTTGCAGTGCATGCAAAATATCGTTGGGTTGAACTAGCACTTATTGGCTGTGTGTTCTGGTTTGTGACAGTGATCACATGAAGAAGACTGTTGATTATCATTGCCTCTGCTTGAAGACTTTGTCTTGTTGAATCTGGACTTGTTCTTCTTCTTCTTCTTTCCCTTTTGAGAGAGCTTTCTCCTGATCACTATTTATCTCTCCTTCGTCCCTCATCAATCTCTCATCAGTGACAAGACTGACTGCTTTGTCAAATGTCATATCTGGTAGACTCAATATGAGCATTCTCAATAGCTGATAGGACGTAGGTAGAGATTTCATGAAATACATCAGTTGTTGTGGTGTGGGACCTGGTGTTCTTGTCCAGATACAACGAGTTGAGCGAAGATCGTTCTGATCTTCTCAACGTGCTGATCTAATTGGTTGCCATCCCATTATATGGATTGTAGTTGATTGTGAAGATGCATTAGTGAAGTGGCAGTCCTCACTTTGTACTTATGTTTAAGTCTTTCCCATGCTACATGGCTGCTTTCGCAGTCTTCAATCTACATGAGTAGATCTTCATTGATGGACGAAACGATGATCGCCATTGCATGCTCATCCTTTTTTATCCACTCAGCTCTCCTCATGTCTCCCTCTGGAGGCTGCACCTCTGTGAGTTTGGTCACTAACCAGATGCTTTCACCCTTCAGAAGTGTTTTGATTTTGAATTTCCATATGTAGTATTTTTCGCCATCAAGACTGATTGCTATTCTTGTCTGGATCGTTGTAGTCATATTGTATTGCCTCAAAAATAATTGTTCAGGTATCAGTAGTGATAACCTCACAGCTCTGATACCATGTCGTGAACGGATTTTGGATTCACAAACAGATTGTTTTTGTTTAGTTTTCTTTCGCGGAAGCTTATAAGATCCTAGACAACCGACTACAAATCATAGACCATAAATCATTCTAGCAATCAAGACGACAAAAATCAAAGAGATGGACAAGAGAGAGAGCATCTGTATTATTAGTTTTTGTGTTTAGAGTGAGAGGATCAGAGTCTCGTTCGTTGGGGGCCTGACGCTCAGCTCTATCACTGTGTTCTGCTCGTTGGTAGACTTTCATGGACAACTATTTTTGTTTCTCTATTTTTTTTGTTTTTTCGCTCTCTGTTATTCTTTTGATCCAAAATTGTGTTTATATCTCCACCGTGTGGAGTTTACAAGATAGCTAAATAGATAATTACAAGAGTAGTTAATGCTAATCAACTAGTTAGTTATTCTCTATTATTGCTAACTATTTCAACTGAGCGTGAAGTACAAGACACCATGCCCAATGAGTTGCTAGCTGATAGTGCGAAAGATTTTCTTTCGTTTTCTTTTCGTTTTGTGTCGTGTCGTGTCTTTTGGTCTTGAAGATAGGTTTGACTTTTGCGAATTTGTTCGTGTCACTTCGCTTTGCTTCACAGCAAAGTTGCATGAGTTCACAATTTCTGACATCTACAACGAGGCAAAGAAGCAACAACAGCAACAACCAGACTCCTCCAATGCGACCAAATTCAAGGAGCAAGATACACATTTGTTAATAACTTATAGTAGCAGCAACGAAGACTGTGATAGCTAGTACCTGGACAACAACGCTACCCAACACATGACCTCTTGCAAGGAATGGTTTACCAAGTATGCAGCTTACAACTCGTTTTGTTTTCTTCCAGATTTTGTCTCAGTTCATTTTGTTGTGTTGCAGAGCCTGATTGATCCAACTCGAACAGAAATAATTTGAGTTTCGCGAAAAGTTTTGCGAATTGTTCGAGATTCATTTTATTAGTTCATCACCAAAGTTTTGGCTAGTTTGCATTTTTTGAGTGCATTTATTTGGCATCAATGGTATCAGAGCTACCTTGTATTAGTTTGACATAGCCGAAAAGCTATTAGATCAAATGGGCTAAAGCATTTAAACAATCAACCATCAACAAGTGAACACGAATTCAGAAGCAACGGCTTCAATCAGCAGCATACGATCCAAGATCTGTACAGTTCTAGATTCATCAGGATCTAACTTTCTGGCATGGAAAGTTAAGACCTCGCTGATACTAAAGGGTGAAAGTTTATTCCCCTAGGTGGATGGCACAGAGGATATGCCTACAACATCAGACAAAGAGCTACGTGAATGGAGGGAGAAAAATGACCAGGCAGTAGCCTTGCTATCATCATCCATCAAGAATAGTCTCACACTTGACCTGGCTACACTCTCCAAGGCAAAGGAGATGTGGGATACACTGCTCACAAGATCTCAAACGAAATCACGCAGTCAAATAATGATGCTGGAAGATCAGTTGACGAACCTGCAATGGGACGACAAAGATGTCACTTCCTATGTAAGGAAGATGAAGGATCTATTCCTTTCCCTACACAATTCTGGAGAAAGCAGCTCACTTACTTGTTGAGAGCCTTATCTAGATCTTTCTGGACAACCAAAACTCTATTGCAAAGATCCTACCATGACCCTCAAAAAGGCAATTGTCGAGATTCGAGAGGAAGTCGAGGCTAGAGAGCACCTTGATCACAATGATGCTTCTGACCAAGCCCTCTACAACAACAAAGAAAAGACAAAGAAAAAATTCAAGCCTAAGAGGGAGTCAAATCAAAGGCAGGATTGTGATCAACAAGCAGAGAAAACTAGCAAAGGCAAGTGGAAGAACAAAGGGAGTTTGAAATAGCAAGGTGGAGAAAAGAAGACTTGCGTGAGATGTAGACGAGAAGGGCACACAATCGATACATGCTAGCTCAATCCAAAGATTGACTGTATCCACTACCACAAGAAGGATCATGCAGCCATGGGCTGCCGTCTGAACCCAAAAAATAAGTAGGCACAAAGCAGACAGGAGAATAGTAACAGTTCGTCCTATGTTGAGAAGCCCGAGAGCTCGAAAATGGGCGAAGAGAGATCAAACAGAAATTGTTTGACCGCCTACATTTGTGTAGACATATGTGCAACATCAACACCTGACAAATAGGAGGTGATCCTAGACTCAGGAGCTACCTCACACTTCATGACATCAAGACGAATTATGTCTGATTTTCGAAGTGCTGATCCATCAAGATTCATTGTTCTTGGAGATTGATCCAAACATCAAGTGAATGGTATTGGTTCACTATGGCTCAACACGAATGGCAGAGATAGACGACTTGAAGACATTCTATTTGTGCCTACATTGCAGCAGGACTTGCTTTCTGTGGCAAGAATAGCTAATGCAAGGATGTGTGTGACATTTTTTTATGAAGCATTGTGAAAAATGCAAAAATAAGTTTGGTAAAGGCCAAAAATCTTGTATATAGGATAAACACACATGTGTGGAGCCTGTTCCCACATGTGAAACTAGTGTACTTGTCATGTACCATAAGCATATATGTTGTACATATGATTTAATTCAAGTTCTACTGGCTAAAATGGCCAAAAACTAGTTTTCTAGATATATGACACATGGCATCAATCTACTGATTGCATGAGCCAAATACTTTGAATAGGTGTCACATCCCATGTGTAGAGAACAACTCACATGTGTGAAAAAAGATGAAGCAGGCGAGTTTTTGCTTCTAGAGGATTTCTATGAAGATCTCCATATAGTAGGAAATTGGACCAAAAATGCCCCAAATAGATAGTTTGATCCAAGTGTCAAAATTGCATGATGATGACAAAGCATTCTCACACGTGTGAGATCTGATGCATGATCAGTACCTCGAGCTCCAAGAAGTGTATATATAGAGGCATATTTGGCCACAATCAATATGAAACATCAATCTTGATTTTGGAAGCAATTTTGTGTAATTCTCTCTATTTGTCTACATTTGTTTTGATTGTTTTGAGGTTCTATCATAGTGTACTTGATTTTCAGGTTGGAGTCCGTACTCTGACAGGGCTTCACATGTGTGAAACCAGCAAGTACATTTACCTTCATTAATGATTGTTCTTGTTAGAATTTTATGTCTAGAATTGATCTAGATTGATCTTAATCTGACATAGATTGATAGATCAAGTAAATCTAACATACAATCTCTCTTGAGGATCATATTAGGATCCACTCTTGGTCCATATTGTTCTTTTTCCACATGGTAGCAGAGCCAAGTACAAGAGGTTTTATTGAAATTAATAGAGTTGATCCAAATCAAAGCCAAAATTAGCAAGTTCTAGAAAACTAGTCAAATTTTGAGTAGCGAGTTGGATTTGATAGATATTCTCAAAATTTTTGGACCAAAACTTGTTGTGGGCTGTAGGAACACTTTTCACACGTGTGAGGCCATACAGCTCTGGTTTTGGCCGAGAAAATTCAAAAATTTGTACAGTTTGACTCACACACCCAAATTGAGAGATTTTTAGTGCAAAATCAAGCTTTCTAAATAGAAAATCTAATCCCTTGATTAGTTCTTGGATTAGATCAGCCAAAAAAATAAAATTGAAGCTTAAATTGGTAGCATTAAATGATTTTCTCTGATTTTTTGAGTGCATGTAGAAGTTGAGAGTGATTTTGCCAAAAATCATAGATTAAGGAGTGATATGCAAGGTGGGAGGATGAAATCTATTGTACCATCACTCTAGATTTGTTCAAAAGTGATAGGGTTAAGTTTAGAACCATCAATTTGCTAGAAAACATCCTTGAAACTGTCCTCCAAGTGAAACCTTTGAGAGTTTCTAGTGCACATAGAGCATCTATGCAAATCTTTTGTAGAATTTGACATAGATTGGCTTCAATTGAGAGTTTTAGAAAAGAGATTGAGATCCAAGTCACATTGTTCAACCCTACTCAATTTTTTTGAGTGATTGTAAGGTTTGAAAAGAGTCATTAAGGTGTCTATGGCAAATGTGTAGAGAGAGAGAGAGATCCAATTTTCTAAGAGTTCCTTCCTTTGTAGAGGGCAAGATCTAGAAACTCATTTTGTGTTGTTATTGGTGGAGAATTTGTCTTCTCCTAGGTGATCAAATCTTTCTAAGTGGTATTAGCTCTTTGAAGCACAATATCTTAGTGAGAAAAATCACAACTTTTGATTTTGAATTTCATTCCAAGTCTTAAAAGGTAGAGTAATTGATGGAATCCAATATGAGTGATTGAATTCAATTTATTGAGCAAAAATTGACATAGCATGTATGAAACCCAAATTAGTTCTATTCAACTTTCTTTGTGAGAGTGTGAGGGTCAATTTGTGATCCCATTGGATGTCTAGAATGAGGAGGAGTCCATATTTGAGTATTCATGCTTGATTGAGATCTTTGTGAATCTCTAGTTGTCTAATTTTTAAGCTTTGTGAAAAATTAGTGGTTGTCAAATCAAATCAAATTCATTCTAAATCTCAAGAGTGAGATTATTGGGTCAAGAGTGAATCCAAAAGAAGTGATTAAGTTTGATTTTCATGTGTTTGAAAGAAAACCCATCTTTTGTTCAAGAATCTCAAGTGTTGAGAGAACTAGTCAAGTAAAAAGGAAAATCTAGGTGTCAAATCTTTTCATATCCATTTCAACTTTCAAAAGAAAGAATCATTGGTATTTGTTGAGACCAATAGGAGTTTGGATTTGATTTCTTTTGTGATTGAGCTTGATCTTTTTTAGATCCTTCTAGATCATTGAATATGTTCAAATCTAGTCCCTTGAGAGTCACAAATCACATTTGTAGAATCATATCATAGGTTTTTATTCACATGGCATCAATAGGTGGCATCCTATTGAAGGAAAGTAAGGATCCTAAGTGCAACCTCTGTGGCAAGGGAGGATATATTTTCTCAAGATGCTACAAAAAGAAGATCAATCCATCCAAGGAGAACCAAAACAAGGGGGCCGAGGTGAAGGATGGAGCTTCAAGTTCGAAATGCAGATACAAGAAGGACAAGTCCAAGGAAAGGTGTTTCCTTTGTGGAAAGGTGAATGAGGCTTGCAGTCTCACAAGCAAAATTTGTCTTCAAGAGTCCATCACAACACATGTCAAATCTTTTGAATTTTTTCATTTGGAAGTACATTGTTTGGTTCAAGATGCAAAAGTAGATGTCACTTTCATGAAAGTAACTTGGATTTATTTTATGTCCTTGGAAAGTATTTTGCTTGGAACTTTATATAAGTTCAGACTTATTGTTATTATCCAAGAGAAATCAACAAGAATAAGGAGCAATCACAAAATGAAAATAGTTTCATTTATGCCATCATGTCAACTTATGAAGAAACA
Source organism: Diphasiastrum complanatum (assembly GCA_029204225.1). NCBI lineage: Eukaryota > Viridiplantae > Streptophyta > Lycopodiopsida > Lycopodiales > Lycopodiaceae > Diphasiastrum > Diphasiastrum complanatum. Next base: position 4,733,660 of record CM055114.1, read on the forward strand.
TTTTGCTTTGAAGAGATTTTTGTATCTCAAAGGTGGATTAAAGCAATACTAGCTGAGTGTGATGCCTTATAAGATACCAAAATATGTTTTTCTTGTAAGCTTACATTAGTTATGAAGTCAAGGAAATGGAAATATCTTCATAATGTAGTTTGGTTTCAATAAGATCATGAATGATGTGTTCATTCATAAAAATGAAAATTGAAAGTTTTCAATCTTAAAGGCAAGTTGTAAACTTCTTATGAGAATAAGAAGCAAGTAGCCTTATTGAGATGGAAATACCTTTTGATTTCAATATCGGAGAAATCATGCCAAGTTGTGGTGATTTTTGGACTTATGTTTCTAGCATAAGTGATCTTGATAAGAAGTGCATATTGAAAGGTCATACTTGTTGTGACCATTATGAGACATGGAGGTCTCGGATTTCCATCAAAAAGGAGCACCATTAAGAGGATCTTAAAGAGTCATCTCAAGGTTCAAGTATGCCAAGGATTGAGGAGGAGAAACCTTCTCAAGTTGTGATTCCAAAAAGAAACTCAAGAAACATGGTTGAGCCCATGTGGCTCACATTTCAAGGGAAAAAGGAGCATATCTCATGTGGTATACATCTCATACTTACTTCTCTTATGTCATTTGATAAATCAATTTGCTTTAGTGAGATCATTGCATCTCAAAATTGGAGTAAAGCCATACTAGTTGAGTATGAAGTCTCTCTTGAGAACATGGATGATGTTCTTAAAAGGTTGAAATTGATTTTAAATCAATTAGAAAGCAAATGGTTATTTCATCAAATGGATGCTCTTGGTCATGTAAGAGCAAAAGTGATTTGTTCACTCATAGTTTGAAAATTTGTATTGAGGCAAATTGTAAACTCTTTATGAGAGTAAGTGAATCATCTTTAAAAGACACTTATCTCCATAATGAAGTATTTAGCCTCATTGGATCTGAGATTAGCATGGTAAACAAGCATGAAGATATCATGCAAACACTTTGTTATTATAGCATGCATAGTCTTGCCAATTTGGATGAGTCTAATTCTCTCTTTTTGCGACATTGTCGCCAGTGGCAGTTTACATTCATTTATGCAGAATGACAATTTACGTTAATTTATGCAGACAAACCGTTTATGGCCAATTGTCGCCGCTTATCAGTAATCAACTTCTAAGAAGGAACTGGATGAATGCCAGCAAACTCCATCCAACTGGCAGTCACATTTGACACCCTAATTACTTAGTATAAATTAGTTGTTCATACATCTCATTACAATAATCAATCAATAATGTTGTGAATTGTGAAGGAGTGAAGTGTTATTACACGACGCTTCATGTGCTCTTATCAAGCAGATGATGAGAAAACAATAAACCAAGATAGGTTGCATCTGATCCTAGATCAATGATAAAAAATATGCTGCATCTGAGGAGAAAGTTCTTCTCACTCAGAATGTCAAAAAGTGATTCTGTTCAGAATCACATTAGTTGATTCAAGACTCTGTTAGAGTAGATGGCGACAATAGGTTCAGTGATCGAAGACTTTGACATTGTAATAATCTTATTGTCTAGTCTGCCATCCTCATATGAAAACTAGGTGATGATGATTTTCACACACTCAGATATTACATTGTCCAGAGTCATAATCTTGTTGTTGCAGGAGGAGACAAGAAGGAATGGAGCATCCTCATCCTTCGTCAATGACTCGCAAGCATTATTCTCAAATAAGAACACAAGGAAGCAACAAAAGAAGAAGGTTGTTAGACAAATCGACGACAATAAAAAATAATCACAGAGAAGACCAACAATTAGCAACTTGCTCAAAACAAAAAAAGGTTCTTATGCAAGTACTGCAAGAGGACAAACCACGAGATCTAGGATTGTCGAATCTTGAAGTTCAACAACGACAAAAAGAAGTAGCTAGATCAACAAGCCCATGCAGCAAACACAAACCAAAAGATCCAAGAAGAAGACGACGATGAGCAAGAGGCCTTCATGGTGAACCATCCCCATGTCAAGGAGTGGTTTCTCAATTTTGGAGCAACACAACACATGACAAGACATCAAGAATGGTTTATAGACTATTCAGCCTACAACACCAAGAAGTTCGTTCACCTTGGAGACAACAGCTCACACAGAATTGAAGGTGAATTTTCAAAACGGACTATCGAAGCTCATAGCAAATGCATTGCATGTCCCGAACTTAACAACAAATCTATTGTCGGTCAGTCGAATTACAGATTTAGGACATAGGGTAGAATTTCAAGCAGGTGCCTATCAAATTCTTGATAAAAACAAGAGAGTTTTTGCAGTCGGAAAGAGACAAAGATATCTCTATAGGCTTAGTCATTGTAACTCTATGACTGATTATGCTTTAAGTAGTTTAGCATGTATCAATAAAGAATTGATTTGGTATTATAGAAGTGGGCATCTTAATCATGTATCAATAGGTAACATGTCTAGGCATCCTTCAGTCCTTGATTTAGATTATCGAATTGTCGACCCTCCTGTTTGCCAAAGCTGTATCGTAGGAAAGCATCCAAGAAGGCCATTTAAGTCAAATCAAGAACACCTATCTAAATATTTGCTAGACATTGTACATACTGATATATGTGGCCCAATGCAGACACCATCACTGCTTGGTGCTAGATTCTTTATTACATTTATAGATGACTATTCTAAAAGAACTATTGTATATTTTCTGAAGCACAAATTGGAAGCCTTCCAATTCTTCAAGAAGTACAAAGAAAATGCAGAGTCGCAGACTGCCAAGAAGATCAAAGCTCTTAGGAGCGACAATGGTGGTGAATACATCTCAAATGAATCCAAGGATTACTGCTCAACCAACAGGATTGAGCAATAGTTTGCTGCTTCCTATTCTCCACAGGCGAATGGACTAGCAAAAAGAAGGAGCATGACCTTAGTCGAGTCTGCCAAATGCATGATAACTCATGCTTTGTTGACCAAATCATTCTGGCAACATGCTGTACCAACAACAACCTATGTGCAAAACCGATGTATAACTAAAGGCCTCCCTAACAGCCTCTCATGAAGGCTGGACAGGATCCAACCCTTCAATGAAACATTTGAGAGTATTCAGATGTACTATATGTGCTCATGTCCCAAAGGACATCAAAAAGAAATTAGATGAGCATTCATTTAAAACTATTTTTGTTGGCTATTTTACTTATGATGGAATGTATAGACTGTACAATATAGAGACTTGTAAAGTTTTCACTAACAGGGATGTGACTTCCATTGAAGATCAATTTATTGATTTGAAGGGCAAGGACCAGATGCAGTCTACCAAGGAGATTTTCACAAATTCCCAATATCGACTACTTTGAAACTTTTAGCCCAGTTGTCAAGCATACTTCAATTCGACTACTACTATCATATGTTGTTGCAGCAAAACTTGAGGTACACCAATTGGAAGTACAAACAACATTCCTCAATGGAGTTATCAAGGAGGACATTTACATGATCTAGCCAGAAGGCTATGGTCGAGAAGATTAGGTATGCAAACTCCATAAAGCTTTGTATGGTCTGAAACAATCATCCATAGCATGGTTCCATTGAATCAACACTTTCTTGATCGATCATGGATTTGAACCAAGCTCTGCATACTATAATGTATATTTCAAAGCCATTAATCAATTCTTTTTCATCATCACACTCTACGTGGATGATATGTTGCTGTTCAGCAACAATATCGAACTAAAAAAGGACACTAAGAGGATGTTATCCCAAGAATTCGAGATGACAAATCTAAGAGATCAAGCGCATTACTGTCTCAAAATTCAGCCACAGAGACAGAAGCAAAAGACTTCTCTATATCACCTAGCAGAGGTACTTCGATAATCTACTGACAAAATTCAATTTCATGAATTGCAAGTTTGTACATAATCCTAAGGAGCAATGCCCTCAAACCAATGAAGAGAAGGCCAAAATGAAGGGATATCCATATCAATCCATTATCGGATCCCTGATGTATGCAATGATCTCTACCAGGCTCGCCGATCTTGCATACACCATCAGCTCTTTAAGCCAATATATGACTAATCTTGGCATGATTCACCAAAAAGTTCTCTTCAGAGTAATCAGATATGTACGAGCTACCATTGACCTTAGTATGAGAGATAGCTTAGCGGAGAGAGAGAACTAACTACATTCTTATTAACTAATTGAAAAGGGCGAACTACCCATTACATAGAGAGAGAAGTGGTTGAACCATCATGTGACGTTTGAGGACCCAAATCTCTTCACATTAACTAGTTATTATGAAACGTTACTTTGGTTATGTGTGAATGCGCACATTATTATTCGCAACACTCCCACTTAATGGAGCATTCACAGTTTTATTCATGTTACTAACACCATATGAAATGTTCTTATTCAGGAATAATTTAGTTTAGCATTCTGATTATTTTGACATTCTACTAATCTTGTTTCAAATCTGATTTGTTTTATTTGTATTTAGCTTTGTTGCCACTGCTCCCACTTCATGTGAGAGATTCAGCTTTTGATTTGATTCTGCTCCTCTTTGGTCTATGCCTTTGAACTACATCTTCATGTGGACTATGGTAGAAGACGTCTCTTCCTTCACCTACACACGGACTTTTTTTAATTCAACTTTTTGGCATCTTCAAAGAGCTAGCTTTGATCATTGTTTTGTTGATTAGTTGCTTGTTTCAACAACTCTCAGTTGATTGGTTGATTTTGATGTCATTTCTTCAAAAAAGAGTTTCAAGTTGATGTTCTTCTTCAACTACTTCAGCACTCAATACTTGATGATCATCATTCTCTTCCTCTTCTTTCTTCTTTTCATGATCTTCATATGCCTTTTTCCAGCATCCACGGGCAAAGTGTCCAACTTTTCCACAATAATTGCACTTGTCTTTCTTCTCAGAATCATTCTGCATTTTTCCTTGTCTATTCTTCACAAATAGTTCTACTTCTTGACTTGGGACTACATTTTCTTTTCTTCTAGATTCTTCACGAAGTAATCTAGCAGTGACATATTCCAAGTCTAAATCACCTTGGCGGCTTTCTAAGGAAATAATGAGGTTTTCATAAGATTCAAGAAGGCTTCCGAGAAGAGTCATGACAACATATCCTTCTGTTAAATCGGCAGAATGGCTTCTAGTTGTTGTGACATAGAGCGTACTTGGTTTATGTGTGCTATGACACTTTCTTCCTCATTCATTTGAATGGTGACGAATTTTTGAAGTATAAACGATTTGCAAGGCTTTTAGTTTCAAACAAATTTTGCAATATTGACCATTCATCTTTAGCACTCAAGCCTAACTTAACATGCATTAACTACTCGTCATTAAGGCTAAGACAGATAGTTGAGAATGCTTTACGCTCACACTTCTCATAAGCCTTCAGTACAGGTGGAGTAGCATCTTTATCAGGAGGAATTGGATTCACCACCAAATCCCAAAAATCTTTCTCCTCTAAAACCATTTGCATTATAAACTTCCACAAAATCAAATGAGTTTCTTGCATCATGGAAGGTTGGATTATGTGAGGCAACGTTTAGCAGGAGGCGAATCAACCTATTTTGCACAGTGTGCATTCACAAGTAGTCTCTCTTCATACACATAAAATAACCATCCTTGTTTCGCGCCCAGCAAGGGAGGAGTCGCGTTAGGGGCGTCACTTACATTAGCACATGTCAGAGGTTCGCGCGTCAGTCGTGCATCAACAGGCAGAATGCATGCCAGAGGGCTGGCTCTGATACCATAATGTATTTCAAAGAATTCATTAGCAGCGGGCGGACAGAATAGAGAGAGATAGCATAACAGAGAGAGAGAACTAACTACATTCTTATTAACTGATTGCCCATTACATAGAGAGAGAGAGAAGTGGTGGAACCTTCATGTGACTTTTGAGGACCCAAACCTCTTCACATTAACTAGTTATTATGAAACGTTACTTTGGTTATGTGTGAATGTGCACATTATTATTCACAACAATCAATACGTACTTGTGCGACCTTTAGACGTCCACGACTGCATGTGACTTCTTGTAGGCTCATCCACCATAGTAGGATGCCCTGCTACAGCCTCTTATAGCACCAAGAAACATGTCGTGTATACAAATCAGTGATTTTATCACTACAAACCCTGGCTCACCAAAAAACAAGCTTCGCAAAGAATTTGTCAACCTTTTCTGAGGTTATTTTGACAAATTCCAATATTGCTGAGGACTTCCTTTTTCACTTAACATACGAGTTCAAACTATGTCAAAGTCGATGAAGAATTAACAACATATGGATCAACTACTTTCAAAGAAGCTTTTCCAAAGAGAACACACACACACACACACACACACACAATGTTGAACTCTCTCTTTTTCTTGGAGAATTGCTTAAGGCCTTGTTCTAACAACTAGGCTATACAGTAGGCTTCCTCTGTTCTAATTCGTTGTTACAAACTTAGAGTCTAAATGACTCTTTGAATTTCTCTTGACAGAAACTCGATTGTAGCAACCCACCTGCACGTCACAGCCTGCTCTGATACCATTGATAGGATCTTATCTACGTGCAATTAAGCTACACAACAACATAAGCATCAGAACAAACACAATTATAGAGTATGCAAAGCAAATCTTAGGCTACTGAAAGAGGTGCATATGTATATTCAAAACCATGATGTCTTCTCCTTGAGGTAGTCTTGCATGGCAAGGCTGTTGGAAATTAAGTCCACGGTTGTCTCCTTGGTGAATGACTAATTTCTATTTCAAGGTTCTTCCTGCATGTTCATTGATCGTTGATCTAGGGTCAGGTGAAACCAACTGTGGTTCTACATCTGCTCATCTGATACCTTCAAAAATCATAACTTGGACAATCAAATTATTTGAAGAACGTCTACAACGGGCTTCTGGCTGATCTCCAGCAAAGGGTAACCAATCCTATCATATTTCAAGTTTAGATGTTAAGTTCAATAATTTGAAGATCATTGAAGACTTAGCCATCTTCAAGAACTTCCACAATCAGCATTTAGAACAACTCTGTAGAAATACACTAAGTGTCGCAACAGTCTACAAAAATACACTAAGTGTCGCAACAGTCTGCAGAAATGAACTATGTTTTACATAGTGTCGGCTTTTTCCGAAATGTGACAGTGTCGGCTTTTCTCGAAATGCAACACTTCAACATAGTTCAACAGTTCAGCTTTTTTATAGTGTCGACTTTTTTGCGACAGTGTCGGGTTTTTCACAATTTTTCGAAAAAGCAACACTTGCCTTTAGGTTCTTCCTTTCAACTATTTTGAAGAAGTTAAATTGTTTTAAAGACATTGTTGCCTTTTCAAAGGCACCTTCGCATTTTTAAGGGCACCGTCGACTTTTTAAGGACAATGTAGCCTTTTTAGGACATTGTCGACTTTTTCGCAAAATCCTAAAGAGAGAGAAAAAACCCGACAGTCATCTATTTTCAACGAGGAACATTCCAGACACTTCCCATAATTTGCGAAGTGAGATAAAGCCACTTCACGTAAAATGTGAAGTGAGATAATTTGCAACATCCTCGTCCGCATCAACATTCCCTATGGATTGACCATGTATAGTTGTCACACAAGCCAAATACTTTCAAGTACAACAGCTTACCTAACTAGGTGACAAATATCTACTATGATTAATACATGGATGAATTCTATAAATGGATCATCCAGGCACACTCTACGTGATGCTCCATCCATGTAGACGAATGATTTTGAGCCTCCCTGTTACGCCGTCATTCTGGTTGTAACTGCTATTTTGTTGTGCTTTTTGTTTTATATAGCAGCAACATTTTTCTATCTGTGTACAACGTAGATGAATGCTTGTTGTGATTTGAATACACTTCATTGTTGTTTGATAACATTTGTTCACTCACTCTGATCAGAACACGGACGTCTACGACTCCTCAATTCCTGATCAGACGATGGCTGTCTTTGACGCCTGAGGAACTTCCGCTATCATACTGCTCTTTCAATCTAGTTCAGAACTAAACTTCTGACTAAATCCATTTTTCAGTAATACCACACACAAACCATTTCTAATCTCTTCGATGGACTGTACTCATTTTATTTTTCTGAGTATGAATTAGTTTATAACATCCTATTGGGCAATAGAACATTTAAGCTATGATTACACTTAGCATAAACAATCTATCAGACTTTTTTTGCATCTAGCAACCCATTGTAGCGAGAGAGCTATTCCGCAAATATTCATGATCTCTTCTCTGCTCGCATTCTCCATACTTCTTTGTCCCATCAGATTGGTATCAGAGCGTAGCTCATGTAAACCAAGAGATTAAGTTTGTTCTATTTGTATTATTGTTAACATGTCTCATATTGGTAGCTCTTCGTCTTCATCATCCAACGAAGCTAGAGTCATTGACAAGTTCAATGGATCTAACTTCTACGTATGGAAGCTAAAACTCCGAATGATGTTCATAGATAGAGATCTTTGGGATGTAGTAGAAGGTGCTAACCTGAAACCAGAAGATGGTGATCAAGCAAAGGCATGGAAGGTCAAAGATCAGAAGGCCTTTAGCATGTATCACACTCAATCTGGCCAACTCCCAAATATCTCACGTTACCACATGCAAAACCTTTAAGGATGCATTAGATTTGTTATCAAATCTCTATGAGACTCATGATGTAACCACTAGATTACATCTTAGAAGGAAGTTCTTTACTCTTAGCATGTCTGATTCTACTGCCATCACTTCTCATATCAACAGCTTCAAACCTTTAATGGATCAGTTATCAATTGTAGGATGTGCTATTCAAGATGATGATGCTGTTATGACCTTGTTTTCTTCTCTTCCAAAGTTGTATGAACACTTTGTGGTGATGATCTCCACACAACCCAGCCTCACTCTTCAAAAGGTGATCGGTCATCTTCTTCAAGAAGAAATGCGGAGAAAGACTAGTGGCCTATCCATCAAAGACAAATCCATGGCCCTGTGCACCAAGAAGAAAGAATATTCCAAGGGCAAGAATCAAGTGCAGCAACAACAGCAAAAGCCTCACACTCAAAGTGAGAATAGTGGATCGCGCAAGAAGTTTTTCTGCAGATACTGCAAGAGAGCCAATCACGACATCAAGGAATGTCGCATCTGCATCTACCGTTGCGAACGAATTTTGGTTTCGCGAACAGATTGTTTTCGTTTAGTTTTCTTATGCGGAAGCTTACAGGATCCTAGGCACGCGACTACCAATCACAAACCATAAATCATTCTAGCAATCAAGACGATGAAAATCAAAGAGATGGACAAGAGACAGAGCAACTGTATTATCAGTTTTTGTGTTTAGAGTGAGATGGTCATAGTCTCGCTCGTTGGCGGCCTGACACTCAGCTCTATCGTTGTGTTCTGCTCATTGGCAGACTTTCATGCACAACTATTTTTGTTTCTTTTTTTTTTTTGTTCTTTCGCTCTTTGTTATTCTTTTGATCTAGAATTGTGTTTATATCTCCACTATGTGGAGTTTACAAGATAGCTAAACAGAGAATTACAAGAGTAGTTAACGCTAATCAACTAGTTAGTTATTCTTTGTTATTGCTAACTATTTCAGCTGAGCGTGAAGTACAAGGGAGGTAGATTTGACTTTCACGAATTGTTCGTGTCGCTTCGCTTTGCTTCACGACAAAGTTGCAGTAGATCACAATTTCTGAAACTCCCTCTTGAACCTTGCAACTTTGCATGTATAATCCAATTGCTTTTCTTTGCTTTGCGAAGAGTGGCTTGTCGAGCGGCTTCGTGAGCAGATCTGCAATCATGTCTTCAGACTTTATGTACTAGACCTGGAGCTCTCCTTTTGAGATCAAATCTCGAATCTGGTGATACTTCAGAGGTATGCGTTTTATTCTTGAATGGAAGACAGAATCTTGGGACATATATATGGCACTTTGAGAATCCATCATCATCGTGCATGGTTCACCTTGTGATATGCCAATTGCCTATTGGATTATTCTCCTTCTTACCAATCGTCTAGTCGGTTATAGTCTTCATTCGTTGTTTATCCAGTTCTGTGGATTTTTTCGTGTGTTTACACAGTCTGCAGAATCACAAGTGTTTTTACACAGTCTGTAGAATTACATGGAGTTTACAACAGTGTCGCATTTTTCGCCTGTTAGGAATCCCGTTGAAAAATGCAGTGTCGCCTTTTTCGCATTTTTCGCCTGACAGAAATCTCGTGTAAAATCAAAGTGTCGCATTTTTTGCTTTTTCCAAAGAGCCTCAAATGTTAAGGAAATGACTCTGGCAAAGTGTGGGACAACCCTAAATGAGATTTAAGGGCACCTTCTCCTTTTTCGTCTTTTTCGCAAAAAACTCGACAGTGTCGCCTGTGGCTATTTAAGTTCATTTCTACAGAGCTACAGTTTTGATTCATTTATGCAAACAGAACGTTTACGGCCAATTTCATTGCTTATCAGCAATCAATGACAAGGACCGGATGGATGCCAGCGGATCACCAGCCAATTGGCGATCGCAATTGACGACCTAATTTCTTAGTATAAATAGTTGTTCATAGTCATACAGTTTCATTCATTGAAAATCAGAATTATCAGAAGCATTTTTTAGTTAGCTCTCTCTCCCTCTCTCAAGCCTGTGAGCTTGAACACTCCTGAGCATTCTAGCTCACTTCTTAGAGTTGTTTTAGAGATTTTTCGTATAGATACTCAATAGTAAATTCTTGGTGTACAATTGTATCCTCCATGGATTGACATAATTTGTTGTCCACTAACATTCATAGGTATAGTAAGTTGGAGAGCTCTTTGCTATGAAACTTGTCTTATAGATTTTGCATAGGATCTTATGGTCTTTCTAGCCTCTACTAGTGTACTTGGGTCTTTGAGAATTGCTTCAAGCATACCTTTCCCTTTCTTGGTTTCCACTGAAGTTCATGTGAGTGCTTTTATTGATTTAGTACTAGATCTTGATTGTTTTTTGGAGTGAAAAGGTTGTGTTAAATAATCATCGTCATCTAGGATTATGAATTCCAAATTGATGACACTATCATAGGTTGAAAGAATATTGAAATGTTCGACTGAAAGACAATGACAAATATGGTTAGAGATTGTGACCATGGAAGGTTTTATGTCACTAGTTCTACTCAAAATTTTATATTATATGTTTATGTATGTGCCTAAAAGCTCACAATACGATCCTACTAAATAATATGTGCTAATTCTTCCAAGATATGTGCCTACAAACTCTTGCACGGACTCTTTTCACTACTTTAGATAATTATCTCTCTCATGATTTGATTGTAGTGGACTTATCAACCTGAGTTATGAGCAAATAACCAATTCATTGCTACAAGAATAGCACTCACGATCTTGGGTCCCTATTCCTACTAAAAAAATAAACCTCTAAAAATTGATTCTATTAGGGGTTTAATAATCCTAACTTTCTTTAAAAAAATCTAGACGTATTTCTTGTTAAAATATGCAATTACCAACTTAGGTTGATATAGGAGGCCAAATTAGAGATACACCCCTTGCCAAATGAGGTCCTCACATGTGTGTCAAGAAGAAATGGACATAAAATTTCCCCAGTAACATTCATTCACCTACTAGTAGAAGTTAACTGATTTTATTGGCTAGATTTAGATGCGTCGACAACATCGGTGTAAATAGATGGCTAAGATGAGCATATAGCTAGGTGGTAAGATGTTGTCGAAGGTTCCAAACATGAGATCCATAAGATATAAGTAGGGATCATCCCTCATCATTTCTTATCTTGACTTTTACTGATCAAAGCTAAGAGAAAGAGGTCTTCTACACTTGGACTACATTGTGTACTTTCTATGTCTAGCTAGTATTGTGATTCTATACTTATAGATGAGTAGTAGTGCATGAAAGAAGTGTCTGTCTTATCATGGATGTGATCCTTATCAATTATTATATTCAGGTTACCGATCTTGTGTAAATTCATTATGCTTTTGGAAGATAATACTTAAAAATATTCAATATTGTTTAAAGAGGAAAATTATGTCTTATATGGTTGCATGAAGAAAACGATGGGTCTATGTTAGGTTTTTCATTGTGTGATGGTACTAGAGAGTATGTCCCTCTACTATGTATCTAAGCAACATGCCTCTTCATGGCACCATTTTTTTGGAGTCAAGTAATAGACCGACATCTTCAAATTAGTTTTTTGAGAAGCATAGAATGGAATCATGATAAGAGAACAATCCTACTAGAATCTCAAGACAGCTTAATCAAACACATTATGGTCACATTGTAGCTCTAATAATAACAATAATAATAAATAATAGAATATTAATCTTGAACAAAACATCAAATTTGTGTAGCTTTTTCCAAGGTGATAGTTTTACGTAAATTGATAAATGCTTGCATTGGAAATCTTTTAGAAGCTATTTAGTTCTAAGTGCGTCATCATTTTTTTCTAGTCCAATTTTTCAATTGCATATTGATTATAATTTATGATTTATGACTACGAACCATTGTCCTCTTCATATGCTAGAGTAACACAAATTTAGAAAGTTTTATAGGGTGTACTTTGTATATTTTTCACTACGTAACAATATTTTCTAAAGGGTTTTTGTATTTACATGCATGTATTTATCTCATAAATTACAATTTTCAGTAGTCAATTTATGTACTAGAATCTTAGAAACCTAGTAATCCATTATTGCCAAGGCCCCTGCCATGTGGTTTGCCCATTGTTTATATTGAATGCATCTATAGCGTAAACCTGGGAGTTAATGCACCTAAATTGGACCATCTTGCACCCAAAACAGTCGGCAAACTACACAATAATAATGCTCTTAATCAAAGCTTTCATCTAATACCCATATTGCCCAAAAAAAATTTCCAAAAAAAAACAAAAAACCGATTCTATACGATTCTGGTTTTCGATTCGGACCGCGATTCAGAATTGTAGTGCATGTGTCTTGAACCTGGAAGAACATGAAAGTAATAAGGGACATGAGGTTTGAACCTTAAATTTCTATGAAGTTCACAAAAATGTGCTCCTCCATACCAAGTAACCAGCAGCCCAATTGGATCTCCTCGCTTAAATTTAATGGCTAGCTATAATGAAATCTCAAATAGCCTTCAAACACCTTTTTATGCACACCACAAGATTTTGTAACCTAAACAAGGGTTCTCTAGAACTAAAGTGACCTGCACGGAATGAATCCAGACACTTGTACAAGATGTTCATCTCAACAGAAATATTTGAGATATCAATGTACATTCCTGTTTACTAAAGGCCTCATAATCAAATCTAAGATTAGGGCATCACTCGTCTTTGGCAGAGTCCAAAGCCTGGTTGCATTTTATAACCCGAATAGTTATGTATTAAGGGTTATATGACCATGTATGGTTTTGGAAAATGCTTATGCCCATAAATTTCCTATTTTATGTGGAATCATCTGAAGCTTAGCAAAGTCGAGATACAAGTTTTATGTCATTAGAAATTGGGGTGACTGAACATTCACAAATTCGTAAGAACTTGAGAGTCATGCCAGAACTCCTATGTTGTTATTCTGATCATTCAAGCTGTGCAGAGTCAACCAAGAATTTATATTAAATATATTACTAATTTACAATAAGCCAAAAAATATCTGCATAAACCAACAATAAACTCAAAGAAAACCCAAATTGCATAGAATTTATATCGAATATATTACTAATTTACAATAAGCCAAAAAAATCTGCATAAACCAACAATAAACTCAAAGAAAACCCACATTGCATCTATGAGAAACCTCATCTCCTGAGGAACCTCAAACATAGAACTTCATTCTTTAAATGGACAAAACATGGGTGACATTAATTATGCGTTAGACAAATATGGCATTGAGCTAGTAATTAGCAGTCATAGCCTGCTACTATAAACCCTTAGGGCTATATAATCTCGCCCTAAAGGCATGTTTGGAAGAGATTCTAACTATCTATACAATATTAGAGACCAGTTGAAGTTAATTAGTAATCTACCATGTGGAGGAATGGAGGAATGAGGCACAAGAGAAGTCTCGATTATCATAAGTAATCAACCAAGTACAGCCTAGTCAAATAAAATTTCAAGTTCAATTGATGCCAAAAATAGATATAAAGAGTTAAACAAGCCTTACACTATATTAAGGCATTGTTGTCAATTGGACTTTGTAAAACATATACATATATGTATTCTTCTTCTTTTTTCCAAAATAAATTTGAGGAAAAAAAAGAATATTTTTACCTACCAGCTATGATCAGTCATGTTGAAGCAAGACTTCTGCCAAAATGCAACAGTACTTGAGAGCATTTTTTGATTAAATGCAAGCATCAAGCATCGAGTGGTACCGAAGGGAAGAGCCCATCACTTAAATGTTTATAGAAACTATTGAAAGTCCTGACATGCTACAATGTAGGTATCCATGAACGATGGAAAAAGTTCCACAGGAGGAACTTTTCTCTCCATTGTGTGGGGCGTGGGGCTGAAAATTGTCACGCATAAGGGTGCCAAACTTCGGTTTTGAAAATAACAATTTTTTTTTCCATGTGAAGTTCTCTATATTGAAGCATCCTTCCTGAATGACATTCAATGGTTCAATCACTTCAACTGAAAAGCGTTCCAAAGCTGACATCTTTTAACATTTTTAATTTGCTTTCAAACTATTTTGGAAGGCTGGATTGTGATTGGCTCTCCATGAGATTTGCATTTACGTTCCTTTTCCTCTCTTCGAAGGAAAACTTGCCTTTAAGGGCATCATGAAAGCTTGGATGGTGTCTGAAAGGCCACCATGAGAGAAACCATCTCCACAATAACAGTGAAAAAAGTATAGATGCCTGTTACCTTGAATGGTCAACTTTCACTCTTGCACATACAATCAGGCGCTGGATACGTATAGATGGATTGCTTGCTCTGGCGCAATCTGACTTGTCCCCTTCTATTTTGGTGTCCTTGAAGTACTCTGCTTTTGAACTCTGGCCATTGCATGCTTTCATTGGCAAAAAGTCTCGATAATAAGACCATGTCTGGTCGTATTGTATTGCCCCGGTTCTCAAATGCACGATGTCCCAGCTATATGAATATAAAATAAGTAAAGCTTGCTGTCAGAACATGATCAGATTGTAGCCAGAGCAAATTGTAGCCAGAGCTCAAAAAACATGATCAGATGGGTCGCAACACATCTAGTTTGCAAACATCCGTGGTCAAAAGGTTTTGAAAATCTACTTCCTAGTAATTCTATGTTAAGCCTTAGTGTACAAACTGCTGAAGCATGGTGCACTTTGCTGATCCTTAAAGCTACTACTTACATAAACTCCCTTTCAATTACCGGAAGAGAGGTGCAATATGACAATAAAGGTTTCAAAAGGCTTGTGTTCACTTAGCGTCATAATCACCAAACATGTATTGCACGTGCATAATTCTACATTAATGTGGAAACATCAAGCAGCACCTACACCCTTATAGCTCTTATCTTATAGTTCTATGAGTATAGACTGTAAAATAAAGGTGCTTGCAGGATTACCAGAGCATTGTGCATATTTCCAGGAGAGGCTGACAGAAAGACATCACTGTGCAAGCACACATAGTAATCAATTGCAGCCAACATTGAAGCTTTGCCATTGAATGGTTGAAGTTCTTCTTCTCTAGCAATCCTGGTCTTGTTTGTTACAAAAGGAAAGAGATGGTGGAAGATCGACATCCTGGCCTCACCTCCATATACCTATATGTAGCAAAGAGCACCTTATAGTTATCGAGAAATATCTATAGAACCATATGCCCACCACAATAAGGCCCTCACTTGCAAATAATAAAATGTAGTGATGCATCATTGAACATTCGGGGTGCGTTTCAAACTAGAAATTAATTCTGAACCAAAAGGCTTTCTCTGAGAGTACTGGGGCAGAATATCATTACCGTGAAGGACGCCAAATAGATCTTAGTGCGATTGTTATATCCCAAGGCAGCTAAAGTAAGGCCCACCTCCTCAGGAGTTAGAGGACACTTTCCTAGTTCTCGAAGCTTTTCCATGGACAAATGAGAATTAATCCCTCTTCCTGCCCAAACTACTCTACGATATTTTGACATTGCCAGCAGCTCCACTTTACCACCTCCAAAATCACAGCCAGAATGTGCAGCCATGTCCTGTCATTTCAAAAAAATCTCAATGCTTTGGACAACAGAATACAGGTACAGTTGGCTTGGTACAAGCAACAGAATCAGAAAAAATTACTTTGTCAAACCGAAGATGTAAGGCCAAAAATTTTGAATTGTAGCTTGCATGTAGCTTCTCCTGATGCCTTTCAAAAGAAGAATTGAATATTTGTTCAGGTTCCGACTGTCGCAAACGTTGAATGATTGCATCGCCAACATACTTGATTGCCGGTACAAAGTGTAAAGCATGAAAATTCACCATACAGCGCAATCTTTGAATTTCAAGGGGTATATTTTCGAACCCCAATCTATGTGAAAAAGGAGCAATAGCAACTATGCCATAGCTGTAAACATCAAAACAAAAAGACATTCTTAAAAGCTAATTTACATTTCAACAGGAAAGAGCATGCATCAAAAAAGTTAAGAGTACACAAACTTTCTGAAACAAAAACGTGCAATGAAATTATCCGAGAGAATGCAACCACCTTTGCAGAATGGGCAGCACAGAAGACAAATACCAACTAGGTGAAGCATGAACTGGTGCATCTTTTATCCTTGTGACTCGAATACCTGTTCCATAGTACTCTCTTGTGCTCCAACTATATTCTTCAGGAAGCTCTGTCACAACCTTCACAATCCCTTTGAGAGCATTTATGAAGTAATCGACATCAAATATTTCTTCAAATGAGCTGCAAAAAAGTCATCTGTGCATGATCACTGACTTTGTTCAAGTACTTAGAGCTATAACCAAATAAAATTGATCTCAAATGACTCCAAAGACCCAGGAGTGACTCGTATACCTTGTATCCTGCCACACACGATTCACGCCAAAATAGGGAAGAAGCAATGTGGCATTCATGATTTTGGCAACAGCAACAGCATCACATATCTACAGTCACCAGACAGTTCAGATCAATCAACTACATGACATTTCAAAGGAAACTGCAAGCGATTGTCGTGGACAGTTCTCACTAGTACCAAGGACTTCATTTTTCCTAGTCTTCAATCGAAATTATATCTCAAAAGGAGTTGCACTTCAAACCTTCAAAAAATCCATTCTCAGGTCATACAGGTTAGAACTGCCAATAGAGATAAGCGAAGTTCTGCAATTGACTCTAGAAGCTATCTCATACTGTGGTACTCAGAAAAGAAAACTAACCCCCATTCTCTGTTGGTTAAGACCTCCCTCCAAGAAGACCTGCAGATATCCCACTGTGTTCTCTGGTGGTACTAAAAAGAATCACAAAATTCTCAGTAAAGGATGCACATAAAGTTAATCCAAAACCAGAGGTTACAGGCAACAAGATAACTGTCCAAGATCTTTTCAGAATAGTTCCAGCAATTAAAATGCCTACAAACATACAAGATTGACTCCTGTCGACTTCTGTGCAGGGTTTCCATGCACCAATTTCCAAGGGACTCCAGACATCCCCAGGCTCATCCTTCATGCCCAAAAGTCAAAGACGGGAATAGCAGGTCAAGCTAAACACATTTAGAGACGACAGTTCAGAACGAGAACATTTGTGACAGAAAAATTGATAGACACGTTCTCATCTGCCTCCCCACATACCTGAGATTTGTCATCTCTAAATCTTATCCATGCACTCCCAAAATAAGAGGGTTACTTTCAGGAACCATCAAAATTAGTAATTTTTACAGTTTTGCCCTAATAAACATGAAGATCAAGAAAAGTTGCCAAACAGCTTGCTGAACTGGTATCGTCAAGGAAGACTTCACAGCCTCAGAAGTGTTTAGAGTAAAAACCCCTAAATTTAAGAATTTATGAATGACATCAAGTATTATTGCATAAAAAAATTAAGCCTGCAATGCTAGCAGATACACAGACTTGATGGGTGCAACAGCATGCCTTAAAAATTAACTTCATGAACAACTCTTTGCGGTTTTTCACGTGAGTTATTGTTCTAGGGTTCGGATTGAACACGATGAACAGTAATAACTACTCACAACATGATTGTGTTCAAGCGAGTTGAGCAATTGCGAGTGCCTGATTTTTGGTGGCTCCCATTCCTACAAGATGGATATCAAGATTATAAAAACACATATACGAACTTTCAGGACAAATAATGAGAACAAACTTCTACATGTAGCCTCTATAAGATAACCTGCATGCCGTTCCTTTTAGTAACATCTTGGGATCTGTCATCATCAATATACCTAACTGCATAAAAAGTAGCTAATATAGAGCTCCAAAAAAAGTAGTTCATTTACTATGATGCATTCCTTGGATTGCTAGACAGTATTCCTAATCATGCAAGCAACTACGCAAACATAATTGAAAGGCGCAAAAAATGAATCTAGTCGATTTAAGCATCCGTAAAAACACAATGAAGATAATATGCAATTTCCTCCCATCATACATGCTGATAACATAATATAGCAACCAAAACTTAACAATAAAAGGAATGAGCAAGAATGAATAATGTTCACATGCATTTAACACATTTTCCATTTTGGTGAAGCTATGAAAATGGATTAGGTAGCAGGACTTAAGAATCATGAGAACAGGATGTAACAGATCTTTTGATGCAAGCAAATTATTTCTTCACGCCAACACTCCTGGTGACAACTTGCATGCCATCCCTTGATTCATCATCTTATCTTGTGCCTTCACTTGATCTGTTATACTTGGTTTTCCAAGTGTTGGTATCCTTTGCACATACTGTTTGCTATGTTTAGATTTTTTTAGGCTTAACATCAAAGTGTTTCACACCTGCAAGGATCCTTTTTGAAATTGGAAAAACTAAAGCATATCTTGGTGTAACGCCTTTTCGGTTACATGTAGCAATCTATAGTTAAAAATTTGCTTACCTTGAACTATGTATAAACCATGGAATTTCAGACCATGAAAACTGCATTCTGGATAGCAAGTTTTTGTTTTAATTGATGATAGTTACATTCTCAGACATGTAATAAACACTTAGATGCAAATATGACTCTATAGAGAAACATTTCACAATAGACACGATCACCCAACATTCACCCACATTGCAAAATATCCAAGATCAAATGGCCCATATGAAAGCCATGATTCAATCCATCTTCCTTCGACTTCCCACTACCCCTCCTGTGTTTCCTCCTATGGCTAGTCCTACCTTTCCCAAGATTGCTCTCATTGACATGAAGACCTATCCGCCTCTTACACCTCATTTTTCTTTGTGAACTTCAAGATAAGGCGTCTTTGTTTGTTTATTCAGGCTCTTCAAATTGCAATAAATTGCAGAATTGATTCTTCCAATTGAAGACCCACTTTCGGTTTTAAATAAGCGTACAAGCAATCAACAAATCTAGCTACACTTCATCTTTTTTGCGCGTGCTTTGAGATGGTGGCATACACACTAGTTTCAAGTAACTGACAAGAGTTCAAGGTGGGCATAGCATAAGGCTATGGTGGATCCGGTGTGAACAACATCAACATGTACTATTTTAGAATATAATAGAAACTTTCCATATACCTTTTCTAGTACTCCCCTTGTTAAAAGTCATTGACCATTGAATTGCTGGTTCATGTGGTGCCCTTCGTTTTGATGTTCAATCTTTTCAGCCCACCTCCCTTGACCATGCCATGACTCTTGCCAATACTTTACAGCATAAGTAACTTTACCGACAACTCTCTGTTCAGCTTCAATCTTCTTCCCATCCTCCATTTTCTCGTTTATTCACCCCTCTTGTTTAAGTTTTTACAATTGCTCACTTTTCGGTACCCTTCTATGGCGCCTAGTCAACCTCGATATTCCTCACTAGGATTATCTTTGAAAGTTATTCTCCATAAGAGATGGTTGAGATTCATACCAAGAGCCTATACTTCAACTAACGTAGCCCTAATCACCTTAACAAGTATTGCCCACATATTGAACCACTTGCTACTTTGCAAGTTCAAGAGTTTTTTATCTCGATGACGATGCCCTATACATTGTTGAGTGTTTAGCCCAACTTGCCTACGCTACAAGGCCGACCCAGACATATTCATTCATGAGTTCATAAAATTGGACACAAGTTGATGCCCTTGTTGATTTTGTTTAGCAGGATTGTGTTTCATATCCATGTTACTACTATTCCTACTCTGAATCCTTTGCATGTAGTTATGGACTTGGCTCATTACATTCGCCGCGTCCATTTTTTTAATATAGACAAAAGTAGATGCTCTGTACATTGATTCTTTATTTTGTCAGTAATAAGGTCTCATTCCTTTATTATGCATAAGCAGGCCCAAGGGCCCTTTTTATTCATATACTGGCCTTGGGCCCTATTTGGTTATATTTTTAGGACTTGGTCACATTGATTTGGAGTGGGGGTCCTCCTATTGGGAGGGCGCACTATTTTCCCTCCAAATCCTTTTCCCTCCCTTTTTTGAATCCTCCAGTTGATTCAGGGAGAGGGTATAAGTAGGGCAGCATTGTATTCCTTTATTCAGTTTATGATGATTGCTCCTCTTTAGCCTCCGTAAGCATTCTCTTCCTGCTTTCTAGCTTAAGTCCTGCTTTCTAGCATAGCTAGTGAATCTTAGCTTGTAACTTGGTAACAGAGCACTTTCTTGCAGATTGGTGGAGGCTGCCCAGCGCCCTACCACCCATCACTTTCATCGATTTTTCTCCGTCATTTTTGCAGATTGGTGCTGGCTGTCCAGCGCCCTACTGCCCATCACTTTCGACAATTTCTTCATCATTTTTTGCAGTTTTGGTGGAGGCTGTCCAGCGCCTTGCTAACCCATCACTTTCGTCGATTTTTTCGGCAGATTTTCATTGTTTTTGATTTGGTAGCTATTGCCCAGCGCCCTACTACCTCATCATTTTCAACACTTTTCGTCACCGATTTGCTGTCCATTTTTTATATTGATTGGAGGCTGTCCAATGCCCTACTACCATCTCATTTTTAGCGCGGTTCTTTTCACCGACTTGCTATCCGTTTCGGCTATTGATTGGAGGCTGTTCGGCACCTTACTTCAGCACCTCTTTTCAGCCTATTCTTCAGCATATTGTGGATCTTGGTAGTTGCTGCCCAGTGCCCTATTATCTTTAGCTTTTACCTCTCTTTGTTGGCACTACCGAGTGAACGACGGATCAGCACCCACCCAGGTATTGCTTGCGCCCTTTTTGCACTTCCTTTTTGCACCTACTTGCTATCTTTTTTGCTCATCGTCCTGGTAAAGCACCTTTATTTCCTATTTTGAGTACGCCTGCTCCTGCTCCATCTCCGTCTTCAGGAGGTGCTTTTGGTAGTACGTTTGGTCTCCCTTCATATAGTGCTAGTTCTTATGGGTCTCCTTTCAGGTCTTCTGTACCACCACTTGCATTTCCCTCTGCACCACCAAGATTTCCTCCTACTTTTTTAGGTAATCCTGAGTCTCATTTTCCTCGTGATTTTCGTGATCGCATCTAGCTTACTACTTATTCTGGTTCATCTGATGGGAATATCTTGGAAAATTGGTTCTCTAAGTTAGAGACCTATTTTCTTATGTATCCCACGACTGAAACCCAGAAAGTGCAGTTGGCTGCGTTACATTTAGATGGTCGAGCTCAGACTTGGTGGCATGTCTATTGCTCTAAGCCTACTCGTGAGGGATTACATATATGGCCTACTTTTCGGCATGATCTTCGTATGGCTATGATTGACCCACAGTGGTTGGTTCGCCAACGTGATCTGTTTCGTAGCCTTCGCCATACTAGTCATTTGACTGCTTATATTGATCAGTTTACTGAGCTTTCTTACCTTTTTACTGATCTTCATCCTACAAAGCTTATTTCATGTTTTATTGCTGGTCTTAGAGGCTCCTTACGATATGATGTTTCCTCTTTTCGGCCTCCTACTCTCTCAAATGCTATCTCCCTGGCTACTACCCTGCAGCATAAGTATCCTGAGTTGTCCACTTCTTCTCGTTTTTCTCGCCCTCTTTCCACTGCTTCTCCTACTTTGGCTTCTTCTACTATCGTCCCCCCTCGCCCTGCCTTTGTTCGCCATTATTCAGCCGCAGAGTTCGCTGAGATTCAGCAAAAGCGCCTCTGTTATCGCTGTAAGAGTCCAGATCATCTTGCCCGTGATTGCCGACAGTCTCCTGGTCCTCCTACCGCTGTTTTTTATCATGAGGCTCTTACTCCTGATGATTCTGATGTTTATATCCAGATTCTTGATACTCCTGACCCACATTCTGTTGATGAGCCGGCTGACCCGCTTCCTAATGATCCTACTTCTGCCACTTGCCATGCGCAGCTTGCTTATGCTACTTGGGCTGGGCGTCCTAGTCCTCGTTCTATTCGGTTACATGTTCGCATTTTGGGGCGAGAGTATATTGCTTTGGTGGATACGAGCAGTACACACTCATTTATTAGCAGTTACATTTCCACCAGGATTCGTGCTACACCTATTTCTGCTACACAATCTCTCAGTGTCGAGGTTGCTAGCTCACATACTTTTATCAGCACTCAGATGTTTCAGGGCTTGGACTATAGCACACTTTCTGGTATTGATTCCCAGGGTGACTATCAGTTGGTTACCAGAGAGCAGTTTATGCGTAGCCTGCCAAAGGCTCAGGGTGCAGCTCCTTATATCATTCAGAGTACATCAGTTGCTGCTCCTCCTGCTCCATCCATGGGTCCTCTTCCTCAGGTGATTTCTGACTTATTGCATCGGTATTCTGTGGTCTTTTCAAAACCTACGTCTCTACCACGATTACGAGATGTCACCCACCATATTGATCTTATTCCTGGTGCTACCCCACCCTCTCGTGCTCCATATCGTATGTCTAAAGATGAACGTGATGAGGTCCAGCTCCAAATTGCTTCCCTTTTACGTCAGGGCCTCATTGTTCCTAGGCATAGTCCTTTTGGTGCTCCTGTCCTCCTTGTTGCCAAAAAAGATGAAACCAAACGCCTTTGCATTGACTATCGTGCTTTAAACAAGCTGACTATCCGTAATCAGTATCTATACCTCACATGGATGACCCTTTTGATTAGCTTGGCACTTCTTCCATCTTTTCCAAAATTGACCTACGTTTTGGATACTACCAAATTAGGATGCGTCCTTCTGATGAGCATAAGACTGCATTTCGTACTCATTTGGGTTTGTATGAATTTCGTGTTCTTCCATTTGGTGTTCAGAATGGTCCACCGACATTTCAGAATGCTATGAATAACATTTTACGTCCTCTTTTAGGTGTTTGTGTCTTAGTTTATTTTGATGACATTCTTATTTTTAGTACTTCTTTGTCTAATCATGTAAAACATCTATCTTCTGTGTTTGAATTACTTATTAAGCATCAATTGTTCGCCAAATTGTCCAAATGTTCTTTTGTCGTGGCTAATATCGAATTTTTGGGTTTTCTTATTTATGGTGGACGTATTCGTCTTGATCCTTGGAAAGTTCAGGCTATTGAGAATTGGCCTGTCCCAACCAATGTTCATTCTGTTCGTATGTTTTTAGGTATGGCAACCCATCTTCGTCGTCCTGTTAAGTATTTTGCCACTGTGGCTGCTCCGCTTCATTCGTTACTAAAGAAGTCTCATGCCTTTGTTTGGACTTCTGAGTGTCAAACTGCTTTTGATGCTTTACGTCATGCCATTGTTTCTGCTACTGTTATGTGTCTTCCCCAATTTGATCAGCGTTTTATTGTTGAGACTGATGCTAGTGCTATTGGTTTAGGCGCTCTTCTCCGTCAGTCCGAGTGTGTTATTGCTTATGAGTCTCGTCATTTGTGCTCTTATGAGCAACGTTACTCTGTACATGAAAAAGAGCTGCTTGTTGTCATCCATGCTCTTAAGAAATGGCGTCACTATTTGTGTCGTGTTCCCTTTGATATTATTACTGATCATCAGTCTCTCCGTTATCTTTTTTCTCAGCGTGATCTTCGTGATCGTCAATATCCTTGGTTACAATTTTTACAGTCTTTTCATTTTGATATTTTGTATCGTCCAGGCAAGACAAACACGGCAGCTAATGCTTTATCTCGTCTTCCTGCATTGTTACATGGTATTGTTGCTTCAGTTCCTTCTTGGTTTGATGATTTACCGACCGCATATTTGTCTTGTTCTGACTTTTCTGATGTTTATCATACTCGTCCCCTTTCGTCCTCGGGATGATCGTTTATACCACTATGGTGCTTTATGTATTCCCAGTTCTCTTTCCATTCGTCCTCAGTTGTTGTCTGATGCTCATGCTTCCCCTATTGGTGGCCATTTTGGTTTTCAAAAGTCTTATGCACGTCTTAAGGAGAGTTTCTATTGGCCATCCATGAAGTCTGAGCTAGCCCATCTTATTCATGATTGTCCTTTTTGTGCCCGTCAGGGGTGCATCTTCCTCCTGATGATACGCCAGTTACCATTGCTTCTTTTTTATCCGGTGCTCGTGAGCTTATTGGTAGGGCTACTACTCATTTACAGCATGTTCAGCAGCGCTATCAGACTTCTGTTGATCGTCATCGCCGTCATGTTGAGTTTCAGGTTGGTGATATGGTTTACCTCCGGTTACGCTCTGCACGTCATCACTTTGTTCAGGGTCACGCTTCTACTGAGAAGCTTGCACCATGCTATTATGGGCCTTACTGTATCTTGGATCGCCTCAGCCCTGTTACATACTGGTTACAGTTGCCTGACTCTACACGAGCTTGTGATATCTTTCATGTTAGCCTGTTACGAGCTGCCATTGAGGATGATGCTCCTCGCGATCTCACATTTCCTACAGAGCCAGAGTTGTTCCCTTTTTTGCCAGCCGCCATCCATCAGGTTCGCCTTCAGTACAGTCGACGTCGCAGGCAGGTTCAGTTTTTAGTACAGTGGAATAATCGTCCTCTGCTTCATGATTCGGTTAGCTATGACTATTCTTTATTGTCGTATTTGCTTAGTACTTGCTTTACACAGTTATGATGCTTTTGGGGTATCTGTTGTGACGACTTATGTCCTCTCCATCAGTATTTCCATTAGTTCGTAATTTTTCAGTATTTACCATGCTTACATTATTGTTTTAGATAGTCATTATGCTTGCTAGCCGGTGGAGGGCTTTGTTTTTCTGCAGGGGAGAGTTATGGACTTGGCTCATTACATTCGTCGTGTCCATTCTTTTATTGTTATTATGCATAAGCAGGCCTAAGGGCCCTTTTTATTCATATACTGGCCTTGGGCCCTATTTGGTTATATTTTTAGGACTTGGTCACATTGATTTGGAGTGGGGGTCCTCCTATTGGGAGGGCGCACTATTTTCCCTCCAAATCCTTTTCCCTCCCTTTTTTGAATCCTCCATTTGATTCAGGGAGAGGGTATAAGTAGGGCAGCATTGTATTCCTTTATTCAGTTTATGATGATTGCTCCTCTTTAGCCTCCGTAAGCATTCTCTTCCTGCTTTCTAGCTTAAGTCCTGCTTTCTAGCATAGCTAGTGAATCTTAGCTTGTAACTCATGTCAAGATTGCTAGTTCTCATACTTTCTAGAGTACCAGCATTTTCCAAGGGCTTATTTATCAAATTGGAGATCTTAATGGTTAAATTGAACTCAATATCCGTATGGAGCACCACGACATCATTTTTGGCATTGATTGGTTTGCATTATTAGGTGATGCAACTATCACTCTTGCCCGACAATGCAATTTTGTTGTCCTTGATCTCACCCCGTTTTATTCCCTAGCATCATATGTTCCAGAGCCAGTTCAAATTGGAGGTTTGATTTGCATTTTAATCAAGAGATATTCGGTTCATCGGGGGATTGTGCAGATTGAAGGTGAAGTTGTTTGCATATATCGTCATACCAGGGTTGGTGAGGATGACGAGACTTCCTACGATGTTTGGCTGGGAAGGCCATAGAGCCAGCAGTATGAAGAGCTATAGTAAGGAAAGATGTCTGGGAATGTAATGGGCTACTAAAGGGAAAATTACGGAGTATGGAGGAGAGAGCATCTTGGTAGAGAGGATTGTAAGCATTATTGAACTTGTGAACTAGGGCGTGTTCCATATGAGAAGGATTAGGAGGAGAGAGGTTGAACGTTGAGTCCAAATTAATGGAAAGAAATGAATGGTCAAATAATGTGGTGGGGGAAACAGTAAAGTCAGATAGAAAAGGTATAAGAGATGGTGACCCCATAAATTAGTCCATGACACTATGTCCACCACTATGGGGGTGGCAGGTATAGTCTCCAAAAGTCGGCCAGCAAGATAAGCCATCAAAAATGGCAAGCTCGTGGGCCTCACCCAATAGCAAAAAATACCCCCCATATGAAGAGACCGGGCCACCAGCATCAGCATATATCCTATCAATCCCCATATCCATACTATCCATGGTGTGTATCCTCAAAGGGTCATCAGTAATCTTATGAAACTTTGTCTGTCTAGATGAGGTCCTGGCGTTGAAACCTCCGGCCAGAAGTATGTAACCACGCTCAAAATAAAGAAGAATATCTGAACAGAGATCGGCGTATGGGGAACCAGTGCTATCAGCAAAACTAGAGGACTCTGGAGGAAAATAACAGAGTGCCATATACAAATCCTTGTCAAGCCCAATACTCCAACCAGGAAGTCCCTCCACCGCCTAGTCTCTGAGCGAAAAATGGAAAACCATCTGAAGCCCTGAAACTCCGGTAGTCCCCTAAACTGACTCTCATGAGTCTCTGTGAAAAGAAGAATATCCCCTGTGCGATAAAGTCTGCTAAATCTCCTGCTGCTGATGAAGAATGAATGTCATTACAGTTCCATAGCCCGATATGAAGGTGAGGTGGATGTAGGTGGCGCGGGTGAAATGGATGGGGTCTCGAGCTGCTCCCACGCCCAAGAGACCTAGCTTCCTAGGCGCTGGAGGTAGATGGCCCTCGATCCAAATACCGAACCTGCCCATCTCGATAAACAGCAAAACGTCCTAATGCTTTAGCTTCCTGAAAAATTTTCTTGCATCCCTGGACTTCGATATAGGTAAGATCCTCATCCAAGAAAATCCGTGTACCGTTAAGTTTAGGCTTAAGTCTCAGTATTTTGGTTCTTTCCTCTTTTGATTTGAGACGGATGATGAGAGTAGAATTGTCATTCTTGGTGCGCCATGCCTTATCCAAACCATTGGTATTGAAACTCAACGTAGTATCTAAAAAGAATTTTTTCTCTTTCATAGCACCTTGAGTGTCGAGAACACCACGAACTCGGACATTAAGAGCTTTGAAATCACGTAATTTTTCCTCAGAGGTAGTAGCTGAGATAATAGTAGCCATATGAGCAGCATTACCTTCTTCTTTTGGAAACAATGAAGCCCAGGATTTCATGGCCTCCTTGTGTCGCTCAAGTGTCGCTCCAAGTCATTAATTTTGTTTAACATTGGGGATGGCGTTCCCTCCAAAGCCTAAATTTTCTGCTTGAGAACCCTGTTATCCTGAAGTAGTGTGGACATTGACAATTTAAATAGTTGTACTTCGAGTCTGAGTGCATCCACCTCTGCTTTTAGGTACCCTTCAAACGCCTTTCTTGGAGTATAGATGTCGTCTTCGACAATCTTGGTCAATATTGCAGATGAGGATGAAACAGGTACAACTACAACTTGATTGGCAACTGGCTGCAAAATGGATTTCCCATCCACATTAGCGGTGTTATTACGGGTATCAGTAGCAGGGATGACTATTTCAGGAGTGATAGAGACAGATGTATTGCCCATGTTAGAGGCTGGACAGTCAATGATGAAGGCCAATGAACTGCCAGACAAGGAAGTTGTGTTGGCAGCAGCAGTACTGCTCACGGTGGGGGCAGCAGATGTAGATGTACTGGCGATGGAAATGCTAGAAACAGCGCTGGAAGCAGGTTCATAGGCAGGGTCTGAAGCATCGATGAAGGCAGAATCAGAAGCGCTGGAGGCAGGGTTTGGAGCAGCGATGGAGGAGATGGAGATGCCCGATTCAGGTGTGTGGACAATGGAGACAGGGCTGGGGACAGAAATGGAGCGAGGTGAAGCGTGGGGAGTTAGCTCCCCCCCTCTTACGTGGAGCCATTGGAGCCAACACACCTTCCGATTAGATTCTGGCACACTTTTGGAAAGAATCCAGAGAGAGAGAGAGAGAGAGAGAGAGAGAGAGAGAGAAGAAGAAGAAGAAGAAGAAGAAGCAGCTTTATTAACGTCTTTTCCATGCCAAAAGGCATATAAGACGAACAGTACATCAGAATAAGATGGCAACCAGACAGATCAGTGTCGTCAAAACAACATAACTAAACTAAATCTAACTAAGAAGAGAGTTATATAGCCAGGATTATATGGTACAAAGACCATTTACAAGTTCAACTAGACATCCCTTCAGTTCTCTAACTCTAACTCTAACTCTGATCAATCTCAAACATCAAACTCTTATTAACTATAGGCTTACGATCTACAAATATGATAGTACCGTCACAGTAGATGAGTCATTTGCCAGTAGATAGAGCTTCTTGTCTTGCTTTCTTGCGTTCTTGGACTTGGATGAAGGTCAGGTATTCGTCTAACAAGATTTTGGTATTCTGCAATTTAGACCTCTTCCCCAGAACTTCACATCGGTGAGATGATGTGAAGCGGATAACGAGAGTATCCGGGTCCTTCTTAGACCGCCATGCAGTTTCCATACCTGTATGATGGTGTTGAAGATCCCCAGCCAAAAACTTCTTAGTATCGTCAACAGCATTTTGGGAGTTCAGAGTACCTCTGACGCGAACATTAAGGGCCTTGTGCTCTCGCAGACGGCTCTCAATGAACGTGCTGCTCCACCTTATTTTCAAGCTGTTGGAGTTCAGCTGAAGTAGCTACTTGGGAAGGTGCATCGTTTCTGATAGCTGCAACTTCAGTCTTGAGTTCTTCGTTGGAAGCTTCTAGCTTATTGAGGCACGATTGCACAACTAGAAGTAGAGAATCATGAGAAGCCAGCATTTCTCTGTGGTTGTTGAGATATTCAAACATTCTTAGTTGTTCTTCACGAAGAAGAGTAAATGCAACAAAAAGGACAACAGAGAATCTGCTGGGAAGTTAGAGTCAAAGGGAGAGCTACAGTAGCTTCGATATTGAGAATAGGATTCGATGGCGAAATGGGGATTGCAGTAGGCATAGAAGGAGAAGGGGAAGATGCATCTGGCTGTGAGGAAGAAGTAGAAGCAATACTGGAAATGGAAAATGGTTCAGGAGTAGGGGCACCAGTCCTTTACGACGAGGCATTGCAGATCTGAGAAGAGCCTAAAATGCCATGGAATTGCAAAGAAGATCTGCAACAATCCGCTAGAGCAGCGATGACAGGTTCTGACAGTGCCCTGAACTGATATTCTGGAGGCTGTTCAATAGGAGCAGAAAACAGCAGCCAGAACCGCTGGAGTAGCAGCAATGGAGCCAAACCGTTAGGAGAGGGAAGCTGGAGCCATCGCTGGAGCTAGACAGGACAGGAACCAGCCATTGTTGGACAGATCCCCTGGGACAGCCATCGCTGGAGAGAGAGACTGAGAGTGATGTGGGCCATTTGGGAGAGAGAGAGAGAGAGAGAGAGAGAGAGAGAGCAATGAGCATGCGCATTTGCCATTGGAGATAGCATTGGAGTAAAAAAATTTGCCATGGTTTCATTGATGGTTTAGGGCATTGTGTTATATCATTTATGTTTTGTGCAATAATGTGCATTCATCAATGTGCATTTCAAGATCAATGATATTGTGTTGATCATTGATCATTCAAGAATGATAAATTAACATTGATAACTTGATTTTGATATGTGAGATCATAGATGGTGGCTCTTGATTGATAGGGTTGAGAGTGGGCATTGTGAGAGGGGTGTGGGTACCTAGTGGTTGGTCACTTGGCCAGGTACATACTGCATTCTTGACTCCTGAATCTTTCTTGATTTTTCATCATTTTTTTTTAATTGTACTATCATCTATGTACATTGTAGTGTAATGAGTCATGCATCATGTATGGCATATGCGAGTTGCGACCGCCGGCTTGGCCCGGCTACGTCTCGACCTCCACTCAGCTCTCTAAATTTTGATTCGTCATCCTTAGAAGTTAGATGTCTCAAAATTTGAAATATACGAGTCATGAGTCATGCATGTCACATTGACAAGTCACAATCAACAACTTACAAGTTACACAATTGACTCTCGACTCAATGGATTATGGATTATGAAATTAGTTTGTACTTACCTAATACCGTTTGATGCTTTGGACACTATACAACAACCCTGCGTGGAGGGACATGATGAGAGCCGTATCCAGCATTGGTTCTGAGTGGGAGGGGCCGAGCATGGAGCCGCTCAGGACGAGAGACCTTGTTGCAGAGCGAGACACTGTCAAGAGGGACTTGGACCCCATCAAGAGATCATGGGTCCAGTATGTACTGTATACTTATAAGTTATTACTTATGCTTCGTGAATTGCGATCTATCATCTAACTGAGTACTAGAGTAGTAATTGTTCTAAGTTCTAAGTTTCAGCTAGTAATTGTTTGTCATGACTCATTGTGTTCACTTTGAAACGGGAATCTACTATGTAGGTTTGGATGTCATTTCAGATGGCTAGAGTGATACAAGGAAGCGCCACATCCTGAATATATTGGTGTCTTGCTGTATGGGCACTATGTTTTTGAGAGCCATTGATTCCTCTGATGCAAGCACATCTGTCACCAGAGAGTATATGTTTGGCCACATTCGGAGAGCCATTGAGGATGTGGGGACAGCCAATGTTGTGCAGGTATAATAACTTGAGATTACTTGACTGTTATGAATTATAATTTGTAGCTTGAAACTTGCGTCCACTCTCAAGAGTCAAGTCCCAAATAATGATTTACACATAACATGCATGATGCATGTTGCATCAATGTCCATTGTCAAATGATCAAATGATGTTATTACTATTGTGAGTCGTGACTTGTAAGTTGTGTGTATGTCATTGTGTATGAGTCATGACTTGCGACTCATCACTCACATAGATGATAGATGACAGACCTTTTACTTGTGCAGTGTATTTACTATTGAATTTTGTACAGGTTGTGACTGACAATGCGTCTTATTGCGTTGCAATGGGGAGGCTTGTCCACAAGGCCTATCCCCACATTTTTTGGAGATGTGTGCCTCTTTGAGACCAAAGGTGGAATGAATAAAAGCATTTGCCTCAGCCACGAGGTCCTTACCCGCAAAAGAAGCTCCCCTAACCCTGACATTGAGGGCTTTGAGATCTCGTTTTTGATGTTCTTGAATAGATTCAAAAATAACCTGCTTAGAACCCTTGAGCACGTCAGCCCAAGAACTCTTCGATTGCTGAAGTTGCTGCTCCAAGGAGTGAACTCGTTCTTGTAGCTGCTTTGCCTTGCCAACTTTGCCCTGCAGGGCTAAGACCGTGTTCTCTAGAGTGGAGATTTGGAATGCTTGTTTCTTGATGATCGCAAGCAAGGATGCATTGTCCTCATAAAGAGAATCAATGATACGGGGGAAACCAGATAAAAATTCAGCTGAAAGAGACGGAGACAATGGGGGGGATGAAGATGAAGGGGTGAAAGAGGGAGAGGAGGAAGAAAGAGTAGAGGGGGTAGTGGCAGTAGGAGAAGAGGTGGAGCTTGCCGGAGTGGAGGGTAGGGGCGAGGGAAAGGAAGCAAGAGAGGGAGGGGGCAAGGTAAAGGGATTGGGAGCTGTAGTATGGATGGCTGAGAAGACAAAGGGAGAAGGGGGAGGGGTTTTCTTCCCCTTCCGATTCACAGATTGCCAGTCAGCCATAGTACCACAGCTAGATACAGGATTAATGAGGGAAAAGGTAGAGGAAAGGCAAAAGGACAGACAAAAGGAAGGGCAGGGACAGGGACAGATAGCGAGGGGGCAGTAGGAGCGGGTTAGGAGGCAAAAGGGATGGCAAGGACAGGGACAGGGACAGGTACAGGTAGCGAGGAGACAAGGGCAGGAATATCGAGGGAGACAAGGTAGCAATGGCAAGAGGGAGGAAGAGGGAGATGGGCAGGCAGCAGGACAGGTAGCGAGGGAGACAGGGCAGGAACAGGTTGCGATGGCAGGAGGGGCAGGTAGCGAGGCAGGTCAAGTAGTGATGGGAGGGTAGCGATGGAGGGCCAGCGATGGCAGGGTAGCGATGGAGGGCAGTGAGCAGCAGCAGCGAGGTAGCGATCATCATCAGCAGCAGGGCGCCATCACTGCAGGGAGCCATCGCAGGAGGGAGGAGGGAGGGAGGAGAAGGCGTGTTGTTGCCATTGCGAGAGAGAGAGAGAGAGAGAGAGAGAGAGAGAGAGAGAGAGAGAGAGAGGTGCTGGGCATAGGACAGTCCTTGGTGAGATTCGTCACCAAGAGGCCAAGAGCCTTGGCCATGTTCAGGAGACTCCAGAGACCTGCCCCCACCAAGTATGCAACTAAAATTTCAATGCACAATTATTGTTAGTAATAGCTATTGTAGTTTGTGAGCACTGAGCACTAAATTCTAATGCAAAATCTGTTACTCTTGAATGTTCAATGCAATGCATGCACTGTGCACTGTGCAGGTTTGCATTTATGTTCCTGGTCATGGAACGACTGCTGAAAGTTCATGCAAGCCTGAGGCACATGGTCGTTTCTAGTGAGTAGGCGCAGTGGGGGCCATCACATCAGCCGAAGGGTATTAGATTCGAGCGGACCATTATGTCGACAGCATTTTGGGATGAGGCACGATCCATTGTCGTGGGCCTGCAGCCTATCTACACTGTCCTGCTACTTACATATCGAGAGGACTGCACATTGGGCCTCTTATATGAGTTCATGGACAGGCTGGGCGAGCAACTGCGTCTTTGCACGACCATTAGCCCAGAGAGGTATACCGCTTACTATATTGTCCTGTTGCATGAATCCTGTTAGAAATAATAAATGATAATGTTAGTTTCCCATAGGTTACTTTGACCCAAAAGGTTGAGACTTGTGTAACCATGGGGTAGGTTTATTATTTAGACCATGTTAAGATAGTTTTAGTTAAGTTGGACCCAATTTTGGTCTAGTGGAAACTCGTAGGTCCAAGTAAAGTCTAATTATGTTAAGGAACCCTATCTTAACTTTTGGGAGTGCCCTATAATTAGTAGTGGGTTTTGGAAGGTTCTAGAACTTAGAGTTTAGAAGAGTCTACGCCCTTGGAAGGCCTATTTATATGTAGTCATTGTTCATTTGTGATTCATTCTCTTTCAAGCATTGCTGCTATTTTCTCTCTCCTTGAGGGCGCCTAACCCTCTCCCTCTTCTTCTTCTTCTTCTTCTTCTTCTTCTTCTTGTATATGGAGATTGAATGTTAGAAGGATCTTGGCACTTTGATTTCCTACATGGTATCAAAGCCATGGATCTTCTATGCTTGATTTAGGGCGCCCTACCAAAAGAGATCGTCTTCACTTAGGGATCACAAAAATTCCGCACCTTTGCTGATTTTTTTGGAGTGAAGATCCGTTCAATTTTGACTCTTTTCCGTTTTGCAGGAGGGCGCCACACATCAAAGAAGATAACAGGATTTTGGGCGCCCAAAAATCAGGTTGTTGTTTGCTGATTTTTCAGGTTGCATGAAGGCGCCATTAATTATCTTCTTCGGGGCTGCTTTTATGTCGCCCACATCCATGTAGGTTTATCCTACTTCCGTTGGTCCGCTACTGCCCTATTTTTCAGATTTGCTCCTTTGCAGGAGGGCGCCCATCTACAAGCAATTTTTATCTTCTGATTTAGCTGAAAAATCAGCACCCTTGCTGATTTTACAAAGTGAAGATCCGCTTCTTTTTGCTTGTTACTATAGTCATCAATAAATGTGATGAAATAGTAACAACCACTAATGGACCTAGTTTGTATTGGTCCACACAGATCACTATGAACAAGATCAAGAATGCAATTGACCCTTCTTGCTCCATCTTTGGGAAATCTCTCTCTATGCTGTTTTCCCAAAATGCAACCCTCACAAATTTTTCTTTCAAAAGAGATATCAGGCAATCCAACAACTAGATTACCTCTTTTAAGGATTTGCAAGCTTTGAGCACTAATATGACCAAACCTTTGATGCCAAAGGTCACTTTGACTATCAACAGTGCTTACCATAGCTTGAGTAAAAGATCTTGCATTCAATTTGTAGAGTCGATTCCCGTTGACTCTAGCTCCTGTAGCAATCACTTTGTAGTGATTCTTGATGTCCTTGACGAAACATTTGTCGCTGTCAAACTCAACCTTGAGTTGTTGATCCGCCATCGTCTCAACAGATAGTAGATTGTTAGCTAAGCCATGTACATATTGCACATTGCTTATTTGCTTTATCTTCCCGCTGGCTAACTTCACAGGTACCACTCCAACTCCTTTAACAGATAGCAATTTGCCATCAACTTGTCCAACTTCATCACCAGTGTCAGTTTTCTTGAGTTAGGAAAACCACTCTTTCCTTGAAGTCATGTGCTTGGATGCACCACTATCAATGTACCAGGTATCCTTGGCTTCATCACTTGTCATTAATGCTGTAATGAACAATTTTGAACTCTCACCTGTATCATCTTCATATTGATCATCATCGTATTGATGTTGATCAGTATAATTGTCTTCATAATAATAGTCATCAAATTGATGTTGATCAGCATAATTTCCTGCTTGCCATTTGTCTTTTCTTTGTTCCATCTTCTTATGTTTCTTGAAGCATTCACGCTCCCAGTGGCCAGGTTTGTTACAGTACCTACAATTTCCAGGTTCACTTGAATAGTCGTGTCCTTGACCTCGGCCTTGATTCCAATTGCCTCGATTCGGACTATCATTGACTTGCTCATGAAATTGTTGAAATGATCCCGGCTTGAGTTTCTTCCTCTCGATCTCACAATCTTGTACTCGCTCTCCAACTGCTGCTAATTGGTCACGGATCTCTTTGATCTTCAGTATGTGATCGACAATAGTTGCACCATCATCCATCCGCAATGTATGCAACTTCGTCTTCAGAAATAGTATTCCAGATGTATTTGTCGTTTCAAACAATGCCTTCAATGTATCCCACGCTTCTTTTGGTCCTTCTGAATCTGAAATATAGGGAATAATTGCATCTCTAACTGATAAGTTGATGGCATTCTGGGCTTTCCGTTTTCTCCTATCAAATGCCTGCTGATCTTCTTCAATCAATGGCCTTGTCTCTTCACCTATCACGATCTCCCATAGGTCCTTTTCCATCAAAATGTTCTTCAGTTTGAATTTCCAAACTGCATAGTTGCTGGCACCTTCCAATTTGCTTGACTCATTAAGGACACTCTCGCTTAGAGTTGCCATTCCTGGATAGATGAGTCTGGATCACAAAATTTATCACACCACAAAACTGTAAATTTTTGGTTGTACACCTGATATCGGTACGACGCGCGGGTGGACAACTACTCAGGATTCTCTTTAGCTCGCGCGCGTGGATCCGATATTAGTACGGGTATGCGATATCGGTATGACGAGCGGATTAGTATTTTCTTTACCTTTGGCGCGTGGATCCGATATTGGTACGAATATACTATATCTGTGCGACGCGCGGATGTATGACTGTTCAAGATTTTTCTTACCTCTAGCGCGTCGATCCAATATTGGTACGGAAAAGAAAAGTAGAGGGAATATAAAAACTTTCAGAGGGAATATTCTAGATTCCCCACTTCGGCGCGGCGTCTACGCCGCCTCCTCTTTGCAAAGATTTCGAAATGTGTGATCGTTCACAAGACAGAGATCAGTAATGTGAAAAGTATGAAGCCTCCTAACTCTGAATGTCAGTACTAGACACTGTCTAGTGTGATTTGCGGTATCCCAAATAGACAAACGAGAGATTTCCTGGCAAACCTCTCACACAAATGGCACTTTTCACAACAACTAGAAAGTATTGTAAAAGTCTTTTTCCACTCAACAGATTTTCAATCTGTCTGATACTGCCCTGGCCTTTCTGATGCCTCCAGGACTGTGATTTTCGCAACAACTAGGAAGTATTGTAAAAAAAAAATCTCCCCACTCAACAGATTTTCAATCTGTCTGATGCTGCCCTGGCCTTTCTGATGCCTCCGGGACTGTGTCTTCGTTTCCCACTGATGATTCTAAGCTCCAAACCTACAAAATACACCAAAGAAGATTTCTTCCAGCCGTTTTTGTCTCTCCAAGTTTTCACCTCCCATGAAGGACTTTCTCACTTCATTGCGGAGCCTGTGACAAGCTGTATCCACTGATCAGGCACGCAGGACTATCGTGGCTCTTATACCATGTCAATAATCAGATATGCAACATCAAGCATTCACCATAAGCATTCACCACAAGAAGGCGGAAGAAGAACACGCACAATCACACACTATTGCATGCAGAATGTCAAATGTACAAATGAACCCTGAACCCTGATAGAGAGAGAAAACCTTCAAGTAGACTAATAGACTAGCCTATGGCTAATTACAGCTGGTAACAGTTGTCAACATTAATGTACATCGTAAACAGTAACAATGAAGTTTATCATTGATTTCTAACAGTATGTACTATAATGTATCTTGCAGGCTTGAGGAAGTCTTGCGCCTCTAGCAGAGTAGGTGGGAGTGGTTTCACCAACCCTTGCATGCCATGATCCACATACTCCATCCATTTTTGAGGAGTGAGGAGCAGTACCTTGATAGGGAGCGGAGATCAGGGATGGCTGGAAAGCCTATGTCTCCCAAGTTTATCCTAATGTAAGTTGTTGAAGTTCATCCGAGGAGAAACCGATCTCATCCTATAAGACATAGTAGTGTGTAGGTTTAGGGTTTAGGCTTAGAGAGGCAGGATAGTAAACATCACTGGAAAAATTTATCCAAGAAAAATATGTGGTCAAGCATAGCTTGAGTAGCTTGCATAGCTTGATCTTGAAGTTTGCCTAGCTCCAGGAGCTCTGTATCCAGCACCTTTCTAAAAGCTCTTCGGCATCCTTGAACACACTACGTTGGGGTCTCAACATATTTCTCAGCTTCAAGCCATTCTGCATAGTCTAGCTCCACTTTTTCTTGGTACTCCAAGACCTTCACTTCCTCGGCGGGAAAATCCACTGATTGGAAATCAGTGGGTGTTGTCTATGAAATCTCACCAAAAACGTTTGACGTGGATTTGAAGAAGAAGCAATTAATGACTTTCCAGATAAAATTTGCAGAGTCTGTGTTGTTGTAATGAGTAGATCTTTCACTAATCAGAATGAAAAATAGCTCACTTGTGTATGTACCTTTTTCATGGAGACGTAAAACTGCAATTCTCAAGAAAGCTTCAGCAGCAGAACATTTTTGTTTGCATGTTCTTATGAGATTCTAGAAGAGGAGTCACAACTGGTCCTTCTTGAGATGCTGACCTTCCCAAGTGAGGACATGTTTCAGAGCCCCCGTCATGCTCTGCAAAATTTCGACAACGACTGAATGGTTAGTGGGAACAGACAAGACGAGGAACAGACCGACTTTCAATATTTTTGCAGTTGAAGTTGATACAATATTCACATGTTTCATATCGGTTGGAGGGCATCGTTACATAGATCCGTATTGTACGTATTGTAGTAAGCATTCATGTCTCCCAGAAACTTGTGGTATTAAGAGCTTGTAACACTTCTGCTGAGCATTCACTTCAAACAATAAATCTTCTGGTCTTGAACTTGATCCTCCATGCAGTTTATGCAGTTGTGCCAAAGATAGGACGCCTGATTTTGCACCCTAGATTTCCCCAGGCACTGGAAAGACCTTTTTGACCATTGCTTTCTTACAAATCTTCCTGGCCAAATATCCAAGTGAAATGGGTATTGATCATTGCCCCCAGAAGGCATGCAGCTTCCTTGGGTGTCAGAGATAAAGAAATGGGCAGTGAAGCCAATTCCTTTAAACAGCCTATATAAAGCCCGTAAAACTTTAGAGAAGAACGTGGTTAAAAGTTTTTAGATGAAGGGCATTTCCCACGCACAAAGAATATGAGGATACTTCTCCCAAAAATCTTCTGGTCTTGAGAGAGAGAGAGAATTTAGATATAAGCTCCTTTGCAGTGTATGTTTACATTTTTGAATACTCAATTTCAAGACCCTTCCACCAGGCTCATACTTTTCTGAATATGATTGAAGTTCAGCATATTTATTCTAATGTAACCCCATTTCTTGTGATGGTGTTTCGGCTCCAGCCAACGCACCTTTGACTGTCAAAAATATATTTTACACACTCAACCACACCACGACCACCCTTACCTAGGAGAATATTATATTTAAAAGTCCTTTTCCAAAAGATACCTCGATTATCCAAAGCACAGTTCAATTCCCATTTTTTTAACATCCGGAGCAGCAACAAGTCCAACTAAACCGAAGGCAAAATTTGTTCAGGCAAAAAATGTGAATCTGGTTGACCTGCACCTTGGATAACGAACTGTACAAAATGACAATCCCCTAACCCTAAACCTTGGATAACGGACCTTGGACAAAGGAGGCTTTGTTAGCTAGGATAAAGGAGAAGTTCTAGAAAACTTGCCTGGCATTTGTGACTTCACAATCTTTTTAAAACTTATGCCCGGACAGCATAAGACACTTGGATTACCTGAGAAAACGTGTACAAATAAGAGAATGAAGCTACAAGCCTCATTGACAGGGATATGTATTGATCCTCCTTAGATTGGTTTGCCATCTGCGAAAAGTAAATTTGAAGGATTCCTGCTGTGGCACGACATGCAATTTCCCGAGCATTCAAAATTGGTCAAAAAGCGCAAGGTCTTTGTTTATCACCTTGTGGCAAAAATAAATGCAGAGAAAAATATTGAGAAGGCTTCAACTCACAAAGACTGGCTCTCAAAAATTCTCATCCTGCGATCTCATCATCCCATTCTGTTCGGCTGCAGCCGTGACAGAATTCATGTTTCCTTTCAGTGTTGCCGTTAGAGTTCATCCCAAAACCCTAAACCGATCTCATCAGATAAGACATAGTATTGTGTAGGTCTTGTAGTTCCTTGTGGTGAATGACACTGGTTTTCTTAGTAAGCTGTTGAAGTTCATCCGGGGAGCGCATCGTTTATTATATATATATAATATGTATATCATACATCTGCTAGAGAGAGAGATATAGCGAGAGCACGAGATAGAGTTCTCCGGTCAAAAATATAAATAGTTTGCTCTTTCATGCCCGATTCTGTGGTATCTCAGTTATGGGAGGCATGGGCTATGGTTAGGTTTGTTGCAAATTATTTTAGGTATCTTTTTCCTTTTTTTTAACAGGAGGGGGCAGGTATGTGCTAGACATTCTCTGATAATTAATTCCGAGGGAGGGTAGGGGGAGGAAAATTGTTTTTATTTCATTTTGGAATGTCGGACACGTCCGGACCCGGACGCACCCCTCAGGCGTCCGCGTCCGGACGCGACATGGACGCGCGTTCGCGTCCGGGTCCGCTTCCTTAGGTTTGGTGGTACAAAAAAAGAACCCATTTTTCATTGTACCTTTTGGTAGTACATTTCACTTTTTGGGGATTTTATTACTCATTATTGTTTTGAGTCCATATTAAAAATGACATAACTTTTTAGTGGTAAGTCCAATTTCAGCGGAGTTTGGTGCGTTAGAAAGCACTTGACGAGCGCCTTCCAATTATATGTTACATGACATACTTCCGAGCTACGGTTAAAAAGTTATGACAAGTCAAAAATATGAGGATTTTATTAATCATAATTTTTTGAGTCCACATTAAAAATGACATAACTTTTTAGTGGTAAGTCCAATTTCAGCAGAGTTTGGTGCATCACAAAGCGCTTTCCAATGATATGTTACATGACATACTTTTGAGGTACGGTTAAAAAGTTATTGCAAGTCAAAAGTATTAGTTGAAAATAGTGTATAATAATACAAAAAGTGCATTTCTACCCAAAAAAGGTAGTGTCCTTGAAAGTCCATGTTGTACCACCAAACCATGCTTTTAGCCTTACACAAGTGAAAGGATCTCAAAGGCCAACTTATAGCCCTAAGCTATTGGAGAAAATGTTTTAAATTCAATGTTGGTGTCTATTATGCATTATATAGACAGCTTGTTGGAGGTTTGATCTATCAAACAACTACTCGACCAGATATTGCTTGTGTTGTAAGCATAGATGCACCGAATCGCGATTCGCTGGGTTGACCCAGAATCGCAAAAAAAAAAAAAAAAAATTTGGAAAAATAGCTTATGGCTGAAATTTTTTTAGGGGATCAATGGTTAAACCAGCGTTTTGCCTCTCAAAAGTGCAGTAGATGAGGCACAAACAGATCTTATTTTCAGTAGCTATCCGGTTGTCATTTGCTCTGGTTTTTAATAAATGTTAATGCTACAGTTTGGACTATCAACTATATGGATGATGATCACTTTTGCAATCGTTTCACTGGAGATGTGAGTGCAATGTACATACAGTTGGGGGCATAAATATTGGGCCCTTCTCAGCGCGCATTTGGACCCCATTTTTATCTACAGGGGGGCGGTAGCATTTTTATCTACAGTGTCTATATAGCAGGAAGCTCTAGGGGGTTCAATGGGCGGTAGCCCCCCGAGAAACAGGGGGTTCGAGGGGCGATAGCCCCCAGAGAAACGGGGGGTTCGGGGAGCGGTAGCCCCCCGGTGGGGCCTCGACGGTAAGGCCTCTTCATAATTTGGCCTTCCAACTCCTCGAGTGAAAACACACTTTTTGGTGTTTTGCACCCGAAACAGTCGACAAACTACACAATCATAATCCCCTCGATCAGAGCTTTCATCTGATATGCATATTGCCTAAAAACATTTCACAAAAAAGAAAGAAGTCGATTCTACACGATTTTGGGAAAATCGCGATTCGGGATCGCGATTCAGAATCGCGCTACAACTATGGTTGTAAGTATGCTTAGTCAGTTTATGGTTAAACCAAAGTAAGTTCATTGGAAAGTTGTAAAGCAAATACTTCGCATATTCACAATTTGAACTCCCAAATATATATTCTTGAATTGATTCACATTAATTTAAATTGAGCCAATTTGAAACAACTGGAGGGAAGGAGTAGTGAACCAACAGGCCAGCCAGCAAAACTGCCAGTCCAGTCACATTACTAACTAATCCATGTTGGAGCACCAGGGCAAGTTGGCATAGAAGCTAATCACTGAATCGGTCCAAGTCTAAATCCAACGAGAACTTATCACCCCAAATATGCATGAATGCATGAAGGGAAGAAGTAACATCTTGCCGAACATTCATGTCAGATGGAACACACATCAATGATAAAGCAGACCCTCAAAGCGGTGTCTTTCCGTGTCGAGTGTGAATGATCGAGGGATCAACTAAGAGGGTGGACGAAGGCATATGTGCCAAGAACAAGTAAACATACTAAGTGCAACATGTCCGATTGCACCAAAACCCTAAAACCTAACCGGAAGTTACGTGAGCTCTTCCTCTAATGAAATAATGCCAGTCAGAAGTCATGTTGCAATCAAAGCGGAATTGAAAATGAACAATTCACTAAGAAACCAACCAAAACGGGGATACATACCATGGATACACCAGTGCCTTGTAGAGCTTTCATGGGCAACGGCTTGCTGAATTGATCAAAACAAAAACCAGAGAAATAAGAGACAATAAACGACTTACAGAGAATAATGAGGTCTCCCAAGGCGTAGGAGAGAAGAAGCGTGGAGAGAGCAAGGGGAGCAAGGCGACCACAAGACAGGCGAAAGCGAAGGGAACATGATGCTGCTGCGTTCTCCGATAAGCAACCATATTTTTTAGTTCTCGCTCCCAAACAAACAAGAGCAAATGCAATGAGCTACCATAATAATACCCAAATCATAACGAGCATCTATCTCTCATATTTTATTATTAGTCTTTTGTTAAGATCCTTCCAACTTGCCCTCTGCTTTTTTATCTCTCTTGTTGTAACTTGGCCCTCCATTGCACACAACACTCATTTTTCCACACACTTGAGTCGTGGTATTGTGCTTGAGTTGGCCTCGTCAACCCAAGGTAGATTCTCTCTTGAGTCGTGGTATTGTGCTTGAGTTGGCCTCGTCAACCCAAGTTAGATTCTCTGTGATCTCTCTGCCAACAGGGATTGCTAATAGCAAAAAGAAACACTACACAACTCTCACGTATTGTATTTATTATTAAAATCCTTTTTTTAAAAAAAAAAATTGGGGCTCTGTTTGCCATGGTGGAAAGCTATTTATATATTAGTATTATTCAGCTATTTATTATTTTATTTTAGTAGCTTCACTTGAGACAATGCTAAGCTAGGTACCTCTTATTTCTTTTAAGGTATTTATTATTGTTATTATTATTTAGTTGTGCTTGCAATATTAGTTGGTAGGTGATGACTCTTTCAAAGATGTTTTTCGAGTTAAAAGATTGTAATTTTTGTCAACCTTTCAAATTGCAAAACATTTTTTATTTGTCATCTTTTAGTGTGCGTGAAAAAGTTCACAATAACTATCGCGCAGATTTCGACGTGGGCATCCGACGTATGCTCGAAAATTTCATAATTCGTCGCAATCCAACAAGTCGAAATACGCCGTCGGATTCCGGCGTCCACGTCGGCAAGCCAAAATCCTGTCCACGGCTCTGGCACATTTGTCCGAGCCAGAATGGGCACAGACGTCGGATTCCGACATGTTTGAAGACCGTCGGATTCCGACGTCTATTTCAATCTTTCAATTTGCACAATCCAACGCCTTCTCTTTCACTTTGTCTTTTGCAGATTTGAGCGTCTTTGGAGCGATTGAGGGCGATTGAGGACGATCAGTGCTTGAGGGCTTGAGGGCTTGAAGATAGTGCTTGAGGGTGCTTCAAGATCAGTGCTTGAAGATTATTGTTTGAGGTTGGTGCTTGATTTTTGTTTGTTTTGCTTTTTGTTTGTTTGTTTGAGGTTGGTGTTTGTTTGTTTGTTTTAAGAAGAGATAGAGTGTGTGTGTGTGTGTGTGTGTGTGTGTGTGTGTGTGTGTGTGTGTGTGTGTGTGTGTGTGTGTGTGTGAGAGAGAGAGAGAGAGAGAGAGAGAGAGAGAGAGAGAGAGAGAGAGAGAGAGAGAGTGTGTGTGTTTTTAAATTTTGCATTGATTTAAAATGGTTTTGAATGGTCTTGTAATAGATTATTAGTATTATTTAGGATAGTAGATTTAGGATTATTAGATTTGTAATTTGTGAGAGAGAAAGAGAGAGAAAAGGTGAA
Organism: Diphasiastrum complanatum; assembly: GCA_029204225.1. NCBI lineage: Eukaryota > Viridiplantae > Streptophyta > Lycopodiopsida > Lycopodiales > Lycopodiaceae > Diphasiastrum > Diphasiastrum complanatum. The sequence goes on from CM055114.1 coordinate 4,776,811, forward strand.
GTGTAGATGTATGGTTGAAGATATTGAAAGATTTTGGAGTCTTTTTTTTTTTAATAAAGTTTTAAGAGAGAGAGAGAGAGAGAGAGAGACAGAGAGAGAGAGAGAGAGAGAGAGAGAGAGAGAGAGAGAGAGAGAGAGAGAGAGAGAGAGAGAGAGAGAGAGTTATAATAGATTGTGATAGTGTTTATAATAGATTATTTTTTTATAGTGTTTATAATAGATTGTTAGAATTATTTAAGATAGTGTTTAACATTTTGCATTGATGTAGAATTTAAGATTATAGATAAATACATAATCTATGGTTGTAATAGATTGTTAGATTTATATTTATTTTGGACTAAGAATGATAGATGAGAGAGAGAGAGAGAGAGAGAGAGAGAGAGAGAGAGAGAGAGAAAGTGTGTATTTGTGAACATGTTGAGAGAGAGAGAGAGAGGAGAGAGAGAGGAGAGAAGAGGGAAGACATATGTATGTATTGTGTCTTGCATTTTGAATTTAAGATAATAAAGAGAGAGAGAGAGAGAGAGAGAGAGAGAGAGAGAGTGTGTGTGTGTGTGTGTGTGTGTGTGATTTGATTAAGATTTAGAGTAGTAGATGAATAGATTGTGTGTGTGTGTGTGTGTGTGTGTGTGTGTGTGTGTTTGTTTGTTTGTGTTCAACATTTTGCATTAATTTAAAATTTAAGATGTGCACGTGTGTGTGTGTGTGTGTGTGTGTGATATATATATATATATATATATATATATATATATATATATATATATAGAGAGAGAGAGAGAGAGAGACACACACACACACACACACACACACACACACACATTCTCTCTCTCATTGCTTGTGCATGTTACACAAATATTCAAAAAAAAAGAGCAAGCGTTTAAAGAGCGAGCAATAGATCATTTTCATCATTTACATCATTTTCGTCATCACACAAGTCTTGACACTCATCTGAATCTAGGTCTAGGTATAATCGTAAATTTATGATCGTGTCTCTTTGATGATGTGAATTACCCTCATATTCGATCTCCTCTTCTTCTAATTCTATCTCATCCAAACGTGGGGGCCTCAAATTACCCCCAATTTGGTCTTGTACGATTGTAAGAATCTCATTATTTTCATTTGTACCTTCTTCTCCCATCATTTCGACATCATTTGGAGTTTGGATAAGTGGTTCAGGTTCTTCCAAAACTTCCAAATATGGCCTGAACGAATCGTTCATCATCTATTGGAAAGTTGCAGGTGCATTGGTCAAACCAAAAGGCAACACCAAAAATTCGTAGTGACCAAAGCGAGTTCAAAACCCGGTTTTTGTATATCTTCTGCCTTAATGTGTATCTGATGAAATCCCGACCTTATATCTATCTCGATAAAGTACCCAGCACCACCAAGATAATCTATTAGGTCATCTATTCGCGGTAGTGAATATCTATTCTTAACGGTTACCTTGTTCAATTTCTTTACTTTTAATGCACTTAAGGTCATTAGGTCCAAATACTAAAGAACTAAGGACAAAATACATCGATCTCATTACTTCGAGATAGATTACCTGAGGTAGAAGCTGGTTATTTGATGCAATCTCGTGCAAGGTGACCCTCGCCATTGCACTTGAAGCACGGGTTTTTCTTACGAGCTTCAGCTTTATCAATGCCACCTTGATAATTTTTAAAGTTTTTTTTTATTTTCTTAAGATTGTTGGAATTGGGATGTGTTTCACTAACAACTTCCCTATCCCTCCTCTTAAATTAAAAACCTTTTTTCTGCTCATTAGGCTGTTGACCCCTAGGTGGCTTAGGTGTGTCATCAAAGTATTTTGCAGCCCTAATGGCATCTTCTAGGGTTTTTGGATGGTTCCTACAAACATCCACTTGATAATCTTTTGGTAACCCATCAATAAACATTAACATTTGTACCTTAGTGCACCAATGGATAGTAAGAGAACCACGTATAAGAATAAAATGAGATAGAGAAGAGAGAAGATCACTCTCTTCACGAGTTACATCCTTTTATAACGGGTCCAAACCCTATTTGGCCACTTGGCTTTCCCACCAAAATGCTAACCCTACTAATTTTAGGTCTAGATTCAATGTACCCAACTATTCAAATTGAATCTACTCAAACTCGCATTCTAACTTTTTCACACTTTCAAAAAGTGTTTATTCAAATGAAATTTAGACTAATGAACTTTGAAAAGTCAACCTCTAAGTCTAAAACAAGTTTTGGCCTCAATATGCCAAATATGGAAATATTGCAAAATGTGATGAAACTAGTTGAATCTTTCACACTCCCTCTTCAACTAGTTTTAGCATAGACTTTGATAATACTCCAAGTGAAGTCTATGCTTCATGAACAAGTCTTTTTCCAATGCTTTGGTGAAGATATCAGCTACACATTCCCTTGAAGACACATGTTGAAGCTCCACCTCCTTTGCAATGACTCGCTCCCTCACAAAATGATATTGTATCTCAATATGCTTGCTCCTAGCATGAAAGATAGGATTGGATGCCATTCTTTGGGCTGATTGATTGTCACAAAAGATGATTGAACTCTCTGAAAAATCCAACAAGTGAAGATCCTTGATCATCCTCTTGATCCATACCATCTCCTTTGTGCAATGTGTAAGAGCTTTGTACTCGGCCTCACTAGATGACAGTGAGATTGTGGCTTGTTTCTTTGACATCCATGATATAGCTCCATCACCTATGAAAATACAATAAGCAGTAATGGATTTCCTATCCATTACATCTCCAACATAGTCCGAATCTGGAAATCCAAAAAGATTAGGTGATGATCCCTCATACAATATGCCAAAATCTCGAGTTCCAATGATGTGTCTCATGACTCGCTTTCCTAGCTTCCAATGCTCCTCACTAGGATCTCACATGAATTGACTCAATCTTCCAACACAATAGCTTAGATCAGGTCTAGTAATGGTTAGATAGATGAGTGAACCAACTAGCTTCCTATAGAGAGTAATGTCCTCGAAGGATCTTTCATTACCTCTTATAGTTAGCTTTACATGAGACTCCATAGGTTTATCAATAGCTTTTGCATCTACCATATGAAATCTTTCTAGAATAGAATTAGCATACTTCTCTTGACAAATGAAAGTAGATTGAGAAGATCTAATGACTTCTATTCCTAAAATGTAATGCAAATTACCAAGATCATGCACCTCAAACTCCTTCTTAAGAGCATTCTTGATATCCTCCACATCTTGATTGTCTCCACCACTCAAGATGATATCATCCACATAGATTAGCAAGATGGTAACATCATTTCCAGCAAACCTATAATAAAGTGAATGATCATACTCACTCATAACAAAGCCTTGAGAGAGTAAAAAAATTGTAAGCTTAGCATACCAACTCCTTGGTGCTTGCTTAAGGCCATACAAACTCTTTTGTAGAAGACACACATGATTTGGCTTTGTTGATGAAATGTAGCTCTCGGGTTGCTCCATGTACACTTCTTCCTCAAGATCATCATTCAAGAATACATTTGAAATGTCCATTTGCCATAGATCCCATTTTTAAAGTGTAGCAAGTGAAATGATGACTCGAATGCTTACCATCTTTGCCACGAGTGCAAAGGTCTCATCATAGTCAATTCCTTGTTGTTGAACATATCATTTTGCCACTAACTTTGCCTTGTACTTGTTAACAGATCCATCTTGGTTTGTCTTCACCTTGAAGATCCATTTGCATCCAATAGCTTTCTTGTCCTTAGGCAACTCCACCAATCTCCATGTTCCATTCTTCATAAGAGATTGATACTCGAGATCAATTGCTTTGATCCACTCCTCTTCTTTCCTTGCTTGATCTACATTTGTAGGCTCATCCAAAGAGGTTAGGAAAGCAACATAATTTCCAGAAACTACTTGCTTACCCTTTTGATCATATGTGAGCCTTCAAGGTACTTGTCTTTCTCTTGATGTTCTCCTTGGCTTTTGACTTGATGAAGGTTCATCATCACCACCATCCACAGTAAGATCCTTCTCATCAACATCAAGAATGTTAGATCCATCCACTCTACCATCAGTCATGCCTGAAGACACCTTTGGAATGTTCCCCTCATAAAAAATGACATCTCTACCAGCAATCACTTTGTTAGTAGAAGGAATGTAAACCTTGTAGGCTTTACTCACCTCACTATATCCAACAAAAATACCTCTTCTTGAAGATGGATCCTCCTTGGTCCTATCATCAAGAGTAATGTTGACATAGCGTGTGCATCCAAAGGTTCTTAGAAGGTTGACACTCGGCCTCCTCTTGAATAGCATCTCAAAAGGTGTCCTTCCATCCAAAATAGCACTCGTCCACCTATTGCACAAGAAATTGGCACACAACAAAGCTTGATCCCAAAATGGTTTGTCAAGATTAGCACTTAACCTCATAGTTTTAGCACTTTCACATAAATTCTTTCAGCCACTCCATTTTGTTGTGGGGTCCTTGATGTTGTATACTCCCTCTTGATCCCATGCACATCACAAAAGACCTTGAACTTGTTAGATATGTACTCACCACCATTGTCACCTCTCAAGCACTTGATCTTTGTGAAAAATTGGTTCTCCCTTGCATTCTTTAACTTGACAAAGACATCATACACTTCATCCTTGCTCTTTAGTAGATAGATCCAACAAAATCTACTAAAATCATCAATGAATGTTACATACATCTTAGCTCCACTATTTCTAATTGCAGTAAATCCATGAATATCCGAATGTACAAGTTGAAAAGGCTTTGTAGATCTAGAAATAGATCTAGTATAAGGTAGTGTATGTGACTTAGACAAAGCACAAGACTCTCAAACATGCTTGACATTACTTAAGAAACTTGGAAGACCAATCACAACCTTCTTCCTTGCCATTACCTCCAATGACTTGAAGTTGAGGTGTCCCATGCGTTTGTGCCAAACCTCTTGAATAGAATTTGCTCCCAACACATCCAACTTGGTTAGCAATAACACAAGCATCAAGTTTGAAGAACTTCCCTTGCCTTTTACTTTCTCCAATCAAGACATCCTTCCTTTTGATCAAACAAGCATCTCCATCAAACTCCGCCTTGAGGCCCTTACTTAGCATTTGACTCACACTAAGAAAATTCTTGGTAATAGATGGAATAAACAAGACATCCTCCAAATGAACATTCCTATTTGTAAAGAGAGAAATAGGAATTGTGCCAATCCCTTTGATTGCACACTCACCATCATTGGCCGTGTAGATCACCCTCTTGTCATCTCCATATGCCAACAAAGAAGTGAAGTACTCTTTGTGAAAGGTCATGTGTGAACTTGCACCACTATCAATCCACCAAAGATCTAGATCTCCATCATTAGCAAGCATACATGAAGACATCACAAAAGCATCATCATTTGCATCTTAAACATCCAAACCATCCTCATCAAGAGTAAGATTACCTTGATTGTCTCCTTGATCTCTCTTCTTCTTGTAACACTCACTTGCAAAGTGTCCTTTGATGCCACAATAGAAGCACTTGAGCTTTGATCTATCCTTCTTTTTGCCACTTGAAGAAGCATCCACTTGATCTTGCCCTTTAGACCACTTACTTTTGGTTTTGCCCTTGAATTTGCCCTTTGTGAACATAACATCCTCTTGAAGTGTCGATGTAGATCCATCTCTTGCTTGAAGCCTATATTCCTCATTGATCAAGATCTCTTGAAGATCCGTCAAACTTGGCAAAGTCTTTTGAATAGTAATATTTTGAACAATGTTAGCATGAGCATCCAACAAGCCATTAAGAATCACTTGAATAAGCTCTCATTCCTTAATGCTTTCATCTATGCAAGCTAACTCATCATTCAATGCTTTCATTCTCAAAACAAAAGTACTTGGACTTTCTTTTGCAAACAAGAAAAGATTTGCCTTCTTAGAGTCAACACTCTAGAAGTAGACTTGGATTCATAAAGCTTCTTCAATGAATTCCAAGCTTCCAAAGATGATGTGCACTTACCAACTTCCTTGAGAAGTTCATTGGTAACATTCATCTTTGTGTAGAGCCTTCTTGGCCCTCTTGTCATACCTCAATTGATCTTGTTGTGTTGCTAGTCTCTCCTCCAAACCTACAACAATATCCAAAACATCATTCATCTCAAGAAGTGACTCCATCCTCACTTTTCACAATGAATAGCTACTTGAGGTAAGCCTATCATTGGCTTACAACATGACTCCAATTGAGGTTGCCATGTAGCAATGACCTGATCTTATCTTTCAACCTGCTTCAATGCACAAAGCACTCCTTTGAGCAACAACAAATGCTTTCAAAAGAAATCACCAAGATTTGAAACTATCTTACAAATTCTCTTCTAGCACTTTTCCAAGCAAATCATGGAATCTTGATCAACCTATGATCTATCCTCAATCTGATGACTTTTGCCACTTCCTAAGATTGAAAAACCCTCAAATGAAGTCCAGCAACCTCACTATCTAGAGATCCAATCAAAATTAGGGTTTTGACAAAATCACAAAAAATTGACTATTCCAAATTTACCTGCAAATGCTGAAAATTTGATATGCACTCTATAAGCCACCACTTAGGCTGAACTAATGATCCAAAAATTGGCCAGATCCAGTATGTGAATTCAAAAATCAAAATTGAACAAGTATATTGACCTATTTAGTGTTTTGATCTACAAAAGATCCAATCTACAAAAGCAAAAAATCCGATTTTGGTGTAGAATCCTCTCTAGCATGCTATAGACTTGATATCTTCACCAAATCATTGATAGATCTGATTTTCTCCTTCATAACATGAAACACAAGCTTTGATACCATGTGAAAGATTTCATATCCTTAAGATCCAATCTACTTGAATGATCTTTGGTTAGAAAGAGAAATACGCTACCAATCTCACCAATGTAGAAAAATCAGCATCTACACACAAATTGAGATGCAAACACCAATAGAACTTGATCAAACTTGAATGAAATGATTATGTACTATTGTTGTCCGTACAAAACCAGCAAGCTACTGTATTTCACACGTGTGAATCCAAAAATAACAAATATAGATCATTCTACACATAGAATTGCAAGCAATCACCAAGATAGTGCACCAATGGATAGTAACCCAAGAGAACCATGTATAAGAATGAAATGAGATAGAGAAGAGAGAAGATCACTCTCTCCATGAGCTACATCCTTGTATAGCAGGTCCAAATCTTATTTGGCCACTTGGCTTTCCCACCAAAATGCTAACCCTACTAATTTTGGGTCTAGATTCAATGTACCCAATTATTCAAACTGAATCTACTCAAACTCGCGTTCTAATTTTCCCACACTTTCAAAAAGTGTTTATTCAAATGAAATTTAGACTAATGAACTTTGAAAAGTCAACCTCTAAGTCTAAAACAAATTTTGACCTCAATATGCCAAATATGAAAATATTGCAAAATGTGATGAAACTAGTTGAATCTTTCACACTTACCACTTGTAAGTTCCTATCCTTCTTCTCCCCCTTAAACACTTTTACGGGAGATTTTGTTGGTATAAAATTTCAAGAGCTTGTGCCACATTGGATGGGTTTGATAGATCAAATGTTGGGTTTTCATTGGTTTGATCCATTGGGGTTGCTTGTGTGTTTTCCTATTATGCAAATACAACAATAAGTGCTCCAATGAGAATGATAGAAATGCTTCAATTGTTACATCCAATGCAAATAAAAAGCATTTACTTCTATTCATTCAATCTTATTGTTTGTAAGCTCAATCCAAGCCTACTATTTGCAAGCTCAATCCAAGTTTAAGAGGAAAACAACAACAAGCTACATTTGCCTTAATCAAAAGCAAAGATGAAAACCAAATATTTATGTAAACTTCAATTAACTAATCCAAGCTAATGTTTACATAAAGTTCTCATTCCAATTCCAATACCATTTGTCATTTCAAAAGCAACCAAAGTTTGCACATTTCTCACTATTCTAGATTTCCAAAACCAAGAAATTAGTGTCTAGAAATGGATAACTAATGAAGCTTTATGAAAACTTCAATTTTCAGATTTGATTTCAGATTTACAGGTCTGAAAATCAGAACTTCAAAATGACAAAAAATGAAATTTCAAAACTTGTTTTATGCACAAAGTTACACTATCATTCCCTTCCTACATTGTCATTTTCATGAAACTAGGAGATAGAAAGGTGTAACTAATGAAGTTTAGATGAAAACTCTACTTTTCAGATCTGATTTTCAGATTTATAGGTCTGAAAAACAGAGCTTCAAAATAAAAATCAGAACTTCAAACACTTCATTTATGCAAAAAAAACACTAGTTTTGATCAAAACACATAGCTAGAATCAATCTTTTTGCAAAAAAAAAGTTTGTGTATATAGAGGAAGACTTCCTCTAACCATCCCACAAATCTTTTTTCAGAACTTTTAAAAACCCAAAGCCCACTTTAAAACTTCTCTAACATGATAAAAAATCAGCCCCTAAACAATTCTATAAGCATCACTACTCTCTTCCAAAGAGAACTAGATTCATTGGGTACTTCAACTACAAGCTTCCTATAACTAGAAAAGCCCATAATCTTCCCCAAAAGAAATTTACCTGGTGATCTTAATAGAACTTGAAAAAGGTTAAAAAGGTTACCATCCTTTGTCTAGCTCTGATACCACTTTTACAAGTAGAGGTGAGGAAGTCCTCCAAATCCAAGGTAGAGCCTCCAAATGTCCTCCAAGCAATCTGCAAGCTTCAAGATGCTCCCCAACTCCAAGCTAGGATGCCTCCACCTACAAGTAAGGATCTACAAGCCTCCAAGGATCTCTCCTCCACCTGTGTCCCTACTCTTTAAACACAAAGATAGATAACAAGCTGGCCTCAAGTATTCACCACCCAACCATAGCTAGATCCAAGCTCCGAGCAAGACCTATCTAGCACCCCCTTGCTAACCATAAACAAATCACAAGCATACCACAACACTCCATAGCAAACTCAAGATCCAAACCCTACTTATGTCCCATACCATAAGCAAGATCCAAACCTCAAGCATACTACCACAAGAAAGCACTCTATACACTAGTAGCAACACTAGAGCATAAGCAAAGCAAACAAGAGAGATCTCTCTCCCCCCCCCCAATAGGCGCCCTACTACCCTCATATAGATGGCCCATGGACCCCTCCAATGCACTATGGAGTTTCATGCTCATCCAATGAGAGAGAGAGAGAGAAGCCTAGGGGAGTTAAAGAATCTCCAAGAGCCTCCATAGGCTTATGGAAGGTCAAGAGACTCCTTCCATAGCCTATGACTCTTTGAATGCCTTTCTTGTGGGAGTTGGAAACTCAATGGACACTTTAGAAGGGCGCCCTCCTACTAGGTCCCATTGCCCAAGTTGTGCATGTATACTTTGGTCCTAGACCAATAAAGTGATATGGTTCAAGGTTGAGACCCAAGGTTTAGAAAAATAGTCATCCAATGACTTTATAACACCTCTCTAGGTTCCATATCTCCATCCAAGGCATAGACACCTACCTGCCCTTAACCAAGGACACTAGTACCTGTGTAGGAATTCGGTGGGCCTTCAACGGATATATCTTAACCTTTTTGGTTCATAGGTTGCATCGTGATGCAACTTAACCTTTCTGGTTCAGAGGTTGCACCAAAATCATGGAGCATTTTGCACCTTCCGTGAGCCATGTTCCAGAATATCATCCCTGGATGCCTAGCTGGCCACAAATCCAAGTGCTCCCACCAAGAGCCACCTCACACTTCGTGACATCAAGATGAATCATGTCTGATTTCAGAAGTGCTGATCCTTCAAGATTCATTATTCCTGGAGATGGATCTAAACATCAAGTGAACGGTATTGGTTCACTATGGCTCAACACCAACAGTAGAGACAGATGACTCAAAGACGTCTTGTTCGTGCCTACCCTGCAACAACCACTTGTGATGCATGTTTGAAGGGCAAGATGTCACGCACTCCATTCATCAAAGACTCCTACAGAATGACCAAGATTCTGGAGTTAGTGCATTCTGACATCTGTGGACCTTTCAATGTGAGCTCAGTAGGAGGTTCAAAATATTATATAACCTTCATTGATGACTATAGCAAATTTGCCAAAGTGTATTTTATTCAGAATAAGTCTGAAGCATAGGTGAAATGGACCATGGAAAATCGAAGGGGTCCGAAGGGCCATTGGGCCTTCAACTTCTTAAAAATTTTCAGCTTGAAGGGCAAAAATGCCATTTCTTCATTAAAAAACTTCAGGATGAAGTTGCAGTTCATTTTTGCAAGGCAAATTGGTTTTGGGCCTATCTTTGGCTAGAGGGCACCTTTTTTGGCCATCCTTGGGCCAAAATGGTCCCTGAAACTAGCTGCTCAGAGCCAGCGGACAGACCGATGCCACAGAGCATGGAGAAAGGCATTTTGAGAAGTTTACATTTTCATTCTATCGAGCGAAGTGGCATGCACATTTATGTGAGGGACCTGATGGTGGCTTTGGAGTTCACATCTCAGTGTATCTCAGGAAATAGTTTGGACTCATTCACAGGAGAAGGTTGGAGCTGGCTTGGGAGAATACAGGTGGGCACTACAGGGTAGATGTTCAGATCTTTGCGATGAAATACCTGGTATGAATAGCACTACAGGATGACATGGGATGATCATCACGGGGTAGCTATTTCAGATTGGACTTGAGTCTTTGGATGGACAGAACTTAAGGTGGGATTCATGATGGAATCAAGATGCTACAAACGCAAATGAGCAAAGCATGAAGCTTTGAGAGCCAGCTCTAGGTTGGAGAGCTGATGGAGATTGCACAGTTGGGTGTGATCAGAGGGCAAACACCATGATGACTGTTTTGTTGGCGATCTACTAGAGGGGACACTGATGGTGAGGACTTCATGGTGTGCTCATTTGGGAGTACAGGATGGCATTACAGCAAGGGGCCAGTCATTGGCATTGGCATCGATGGGGAGGCATCTACCATCGTGGGCGTGGATAAGCTATCTATAGCTTTCATGTAGTTGGTTTTTTTTTGCAAGAGTCTAGGCTTGCACAGGTACTAGAATTTCCATGGTGCGGATTCTCAGGTGGTGAGATCACGGGGAAGCCTAGAGGGAGTCACTCAGAGCCATATACCTCAATACAATCAGGGAGACATTAGTCTCGGGATCCCATGAGTGACGACTCATGGATGAGCTTGCGTTGGCATGGTGTCGGGTGGCACATAGCCAGGGAGAGCGAGCGACACTGCTAGGAGCCAAGAGGAGTAGGTGATGCTTTGGCGATTGGCTTGGACACGCGAGTGCACGACTGCTCGGGATTCTCTTTAGCTCTCGCACGTGGATCTGATATTGGTACGGGTATGCGATATCGATATGACGTGCGGATGTATGACTGTTCAGTATTTTCTTTACCTTTGGCATGTGGATCCGATATTGGTACGAATATGCTATATCTGTACGACGCGCGGATGTACGACTGTTCAGAATTTTCCTTACCTCTGGCGCGTCGATCCGATATTGATACGGAAAAGATGAAAAGTAGAGAGAATAAAAGAACTTTCAGAGAGAATATTCTAGATTCCCCACTCCGGCGCGGCGGCTACGCCGCCTTCTCTTTGCAAAAATTTCGAAATGTGAGATCGTTCAAAAGACAGAAATCCATAATGTGTAAAGTATGAAGCCTCCTAAATTTGAATGGCAGTACTAGACGTTGTCTAGTGTGATTTGCGGTACCCCAAATAGACAAATGAGAGATTTCTTGGCAAACCTTTCACACAAATGGCACTTTTCACAATAGCTAGAAAGTATTGTAAAAATCTCCTCCCACTTAACGGATTTTCAATCTCTCTGACACTGCCCTCCGGGACTCTGTCTTCGTTCCCCAGTGATGATTCTGAGCTCCAAACTTGCAAAATACACCAAAAAAGATATTCTTCTAGCCGTATTTGTCTCTCCAAGCTTTCACCTCCCGTGAAGGACTTTCTCACTTCATTGCAGAGCCTATGACAACCTGTATCCATTGATCAGGCACTTAGGACTATTGCTGCTCTGGATACCATGTCAAGAATTAGATATGCAACATCAAGCATTCACCATAAGCAATCACCACAAGAAGGCGAAAGAAGAACACACACAATCACACTATCACCCTAACTCATACAAAATGCAAAATGTACAAATAAACCCTGAACCCCTGATAGAAAGAGAAAACCTATGAGTAGACTAATAGACTAGCCTACGGCTAATGACAACTGGTCACAACGGTCAACATTAATGTACCTCGTAAACACTAACAATGAAGTTTATCATTGATTTCTAACATTATACTTAGTTTTTTTCGTCGAAGTTGCCTTTCATTAGCGCAAGGTAAATCTATGTGCAATCACACACATCTTAGGAGATTATTCACATTTTTTTGAGATGTCCTCTACCTGAGAGCAAGCCAATTTTATACTTAGTTTTTTTCATCGAAGTTGCCTTTCGTTATGTGTGATGAATGGTTTGTGATAGATGCATGTGTAGAGTGCTCTTGGCTTAGATTTTTGAACTAGTATGCTTGTATCTCATGCAAGGTAGTGCAAGGTAGATCTATGTGCAATCACACACATCTTAGATTATTCACATTTTTTGAGATGTCCTCACACATGTGAAAAGTACACAATGAAGAGGGATAGAGAATCGGGATATTTTGATGTTATAGTCTGACAAGTCTCTCTACTGGTCGTAGGTCTCTACATCAAAAACTATCTTTGATGTTGGGTGGGTATTTAGTGGGCATGTCTTTCATGACTCCCTATCATTAACTTGAAATATGCTCTCGGTTGTCTCTTATTGAAGAGAGATATGATGTGAAGCTGAGTAACTCTATGACTATGTCAATCATCCTAGCATAGGTCTCTCAGAAGTATGAACATCTCACATATCATTAAGGCAACATAGCAAGAATTCTCATAAGTGATTACAAAAGAGACAATGATATTTACTTCTAATTTCATAAAAAAATGCTCCTCAGTCTCCACCTCACCTATGGTACACAACTGAAAAATCCTTTGAGTCTCTCTCGAGTGTTCGATCTCCACATGCAACTAGTGAGAGGAGTAATGAAACTGTCCCACTATGAACCTCTTGATATAGTGGTGGGATCCCTCGAAAAGATGTGAGATAGAGATGCCAAATGTGTCTAGGAGATGGTAAGCTTGAAATTACCATAATAAATGATCTTTGACCAAAGATCTATTGAGAGAATCTAGGTGCTATGTACGAGTGTCTCGGTCCTACTATTGGCAAACTCTATGACCCTTTGTGTGTGTGTGTGTGTGTGTGTAGAGAGAGAGAGAGAGAGAGAGAGAGAGAGAGAGAGAGAGAGAGAGAGAGAGAGAGAGAGAGAGAGAGAGAGAGAGAGAGAGAGAGAGAGAGAGAGAGAGCTTTATTGGTGTCTACTAAAAACCCTGAAGTATGTAAGACTACCTAAGCACAATTCATGTGTGCATGTAATTGGTGGGAGCATTCGTAGCTGTCCCCCAACATAGAACTAGAAAATCTATGAAAGATGTTAATAAAAAAAATAAAACAATAATACGTCAAAACATGTAACAAATCACAAATTTGATTATGACAGAATAAAATGGTGCCAACTAAATGAATGAGATCTATATCTCTAACTCTATGTCAATCAATTCTAAGCTATAAAATAGTTATTGATATTCATAGAAATCCTCATCGGTATCAAGACTGGTGCCATGTGCTTAAAGCCACATGAAGGTCATGTACAATGCTTAAAAGAGATGAGGGAGACCTTTTCTAAATCAACATCTAGATTCTTGACTCATCACCTAATGAAGAAAGATGTAATTTGGCTCTGAGTCTGAGGTTGGCAAAGAGTCTGAGTCGTTTGATCACATAAGTGCAACATCTCTTGATGCATGACAATGGTATCTTTCTTAATCTTGACAATATGATCTCAATACCATTATGTCAATTTATTGATTAACTATAGTCTAAGTTAATATTATTCATTATGTGTCCATCTTGTTTGGTAGGTACACAAGCACCATGTCAATACCTTTATTGAATATCCACATATATTTGATAAATGATGCAGATTTTGGATCATCCTTGCTTGAGGATGAGTCCCTTGTAGATTGTTGGATGACTATGATGAGGTCACAAGTGCTCATACACACTACAAACAAGCTCATATTGTCTATTACTATTTATTTCAAAAAAAAACATCGACTTCATCATCATTCTTCTTACACCTATAATGAAATGAATATGTGTCATAGAGAACAAAACCAAATGTTACACACCATAAACATTGGCGAAGATTGTTTATGAATTACTCTAGGATCAATCATTGATCAAAGATTGAAGAATGGTGTTGGTTAGTAACCATTTCAAAACCTGTCAAAATTTTTTCCTACTTGGCCCAACACTACATAACAATGAGATTATTAAATACTAGGAATATTGAAAGTTAAGAGAATTGTTGTACCACTGAGTAGTAGAAGTCACATTGATGCTCCATTGGAGGCAACCTATGTTTGGGAAGAGATGGGGTGAGGTAGTCAATCTGAATTATTGAACACTAGTGTAAAGTGCATGAAATTTTACTTCATATATGGATGATTTAATAGGGAACGTATCATAAACAAAGTTTCAAATTAAATGGAATTTACAAAATGGCTATTTTTCAAGATAGGTGCAAGTACGCTACTTAGTAGGACACGTGTATTTATTAAAATTGGGGACAAACGTTTGTCAAATATGGTTTGAATTGTCCCTTGTCCTCCTATATACAAATTAGACCTTCAAGTCAAGTAGCAAATATCAACTATTGCTTATCCTCGATTTTTGTGCAAAACATTTTGATGGTGCTTGGTTCATTTTGTAAAATGAACAAAGGGTTGGCTCAATTGGTTATCTTGGTCTCCAAAGTTTCTTTGATCCCAAGTTCAAGCGCCCCTTGGAAACTAATATGCATTTGTAGAATGCCCGAAGTTCGAGCCCCGCCTTGGAAATCAAAATGCATTTTGTAAAATGCTCCAAAGTTCCTTTGTTCCCAAGTTCAAGCCTCCCCTAGAAAATCAAAAAGCATTTTGTGGAATGGTTTATTTACAAAATGCCAACAAGATTATTTGTCATATTGAAATTCACATTAGTTCCTTTTAAAAACCTTCAAATCAGCCATGAAAGCTAGGCTTTGTATACAAATATGTGTTGATGCCATATTTATTGCCATAGCACATGTCTAACTTACATTATTGTGTAAATACTATGATGCTTATTTCCCTGCTCCATTTTTCATTAATTAATCCATCCTCTTATTTTGTAAGCAAACACATTTTTTTTTTTTTTAATGTACATGCTGTAAATGTAATGCCTCATTTATATATCTCATTGCTCATCAACCCATTCACATGCATAATGGATCCACATCTCATTATATGTACACATAGTTTATGCCTTTTTCATTGCCATACTAAAAATTCCTTCAGAAAAGACAATCCAAAGCAAAGCTTCCTTCACTCATTTCATTTGGATGGCACTTCAATACACAGCAAACCATGTAGCTTACTTAACAATCATAGCTGCTGCTTTACTTTTGAGTGAGACAAAAAATGTTTCGCATTATTTCTATGAAAGATTGGACAATCCCAAAGTTTATTACAGTAGCTAAGAACAACGTTTCGTACGTAGCTTGCAAAATGTTTTAAGTCAGCTTCTTGTTCTCGTTCCAGAACTGCACTTAGACTACTTGTACTGAAGATCATAGGCTTTTTCTTTACAAACTGAATGCCGATTATATTGAATCCCTAGTTCCGAAAAGTTATTTTTTACTGATTATAAGCTAAAAGAATCATGTTTATTTTGTTTGGTATGCAAGGAAGGGAACATGCTCCCTAAAAAAGGTATGGAGCAGGTACCTTTCTAATGCTAGAAATGATGTCAGCCCGATGCTACAAGATGGATTTCCACTACAGTTGAGTAATTTTTTAGTATAAAACCAGGGCTGCCAAAACTGTCATTATCATCAAAAAGAGATACAAATTTTGCTGCTTGAGGTTATGAAGGCAAATAATGCTTGAGGTTGTGAATGCTTTTGAGTTTTTTCTGCTTAAATACTTTTGCAGCAATATTCAAGCTGAACACTTAAATGAAAAGCACCAAATGAAAAGGCTCTACGCTTTTTTCAACATGAACCTTGTCAGCTCAGTGAATGATAACATGACTTCTCTGACAAATACATATTTACTTTCAGAGAAGAAGTCTGTGAAAAATTATGCCTGGCACTCTCAGGTGAGGCTATAGGGAGAGCCCATGTCTTTCATATAAATTAGAGAGTACATTTGCTGGCTTAGCAAACTGCAATCCTTCTGTGCTGGGATCCGTAAGTCTATGGACTCATGGTAAACACTCGGGCCGTAGGGTACTATTTTGTCGCTCTGAAATAATTGCCGACCTTTTAATCCCATGCAATGTTACTGTTCTTTCTGTTTGGGATTTCAGGATAACTACTTGCAGTTGGCATTGGTTCAGATGGACAGCAAGCTTGAAAAATGCGTACTACACAGTTTTGTGACTTTTCATAAGTTGAATCTTTCACAATTGCAGGTGATGCAGGTGAAGTGGATTCATCATCCAGCACGTCATAAAATTTTGAAGGTTTGGTTGCAGAAGTAAGGCTGCTCTTTCGACCGACCATCATGCCCTTTACTGACCCTGCATAAGAAAAGTTTGGCAATATAACCATAAGGTAGTCAGCATACAATTAAGTTCTTAACTTGCACTTCTTAGAATTCATAGCAGAGTTTTTTTCTTCCATTCATTTGAGTTAAGAGCTCACTCCCACGACGTAGCATAACCTCGTGTTTTTTCTTATGCACATTCCTCTTTGGTATCCAGTGCATAACTAGCTGGACAAAGGGTGTCTCAGGAACTGGTATACACTTGATAAATGCCGCTAATGGCAGACTGCAGAAGTTTTCATGGTAATGATCAGTTAGCAAGTTGTTTTATGCAGCAAAGTTGGATACTGGTATACACCATCTTCAAGCAGAATGCAGAATGATTCAAGAATTCACCTTGCTGCACCGAGGCCAACACACAAAAGCCAATTCTTCCAGGATAGCTTAACAGTGGATGTGAATGATCCCACAAACTCTACAAGCAGAACCTGGAATCAGGATATGAGTACGAACATGTCAGCATGTCAAAAAGCTAACATGGATTTTAGTGACTGGAAGGAACACAATCCGTTTTTGGTGAAGTTAAACACGGCCTGTAATGATATAAGTTCATTACATGGACCCATCATGTGAGTGAATCACATAAATATAGCCTCATTTATGAACTCCATGGGGTGTGTGTCCACATTTAGCTACAGGACAAGAGCTTGTTACATACATTCAATGACCAAAAACTGGGCTGGAGAGGTTATAAGTAGGGCAGCATTGTATTCCTTTATTCTGGTACTATGTTCATAAAAGCCCATGACCTTAAATATAAGTTGCCAAAAGTAGAAGATCTATTTTACAATGTTATATGGATGAGCACTTTCACTTGTGTATTGGAGGTTCTCTAAAGGAAGTTGGCTGTGAATAGGCTGAAGTGTCTATGCATGCACAAAGAAAATAAGTTGCGCTCTATTGGCAGGCTAGCAACTAAAATTAATAAATGTGAAGATTAAATTCATCTGTCTGTTGAGGCAGAAATGTAAAACCAAATGC
Source organism: Diphasiastrum complanatum (assembly GCA_029204225.1). NCBI lineage: Eukaryota > Viridiplantae > Streptophyta > Lycopodiopsida > Lycopodiales > Lycopodiaceae > Diphasiastrum > Diphasiastrum complanatum. The sequence goes on from CM055114.1 coordinate 4,794,498, forward strand.
TGCTTGTAACCTAATGTGGCAGCTACCAAGATCTAATACTCAACTGATTGGATCACAGTGTGTGTCTTCTGAGATAAAAGCAATATGCTAGGATTGATATCCGAAAATGACTGATTAGAACTGAAGTTTCATTAACAAGAATATCATACCTGAACAAGACAAGTGAATGCGATAACATATAAAAACAAGCGGTTAGTGAGAAATCCCTTGAATATGTTGATCTTTTCGGGGCTTCTCGCATTCATCTCATTGAAAACCTGAGCACTATTTTCTTTCAGCACAAACTTAAAGAAAGGGGTAATGAAAACTTTATAGTTCCACACACATTCAGCAAAACATAAGTTCCTCTGTAGCCTGAAATTCCATTTGAATGAGTCATAGTTTAATATATCTCTTGTAAAGAAAGGAAATCAACCTGACAAAAAACAAAAGTGTTAAAAATTATTGTGATAAGCTCCTTGTCAGCATGATCTAGTTGTTTGCCTGATTTTTTCCCGGTAACTGGTGTTACCTGCCATGAAAGCACAATTTAGGTTACAGGCATGCAGTAGATGTGTTTGAAAACAATGAAAAATCCAAGTTTATTCCTGGTTGGAAAATGTTTTGGAGAAAGTTTCTTTTAGACATTTAAGACTACAATATTTATCACATTTTAAACATTCAAGAATCCTCAAAGATAAATAGCATGCAAAGGTTGTGTTTAGAAAGGAATGATATGCTTTGTTAGGGGCAAACATTTGTTTTGATTGGAAATTTGAGAGAGAGAGAGAGAGAGAGAGAGAGAGAGAGAGAGAGAGAGAGAGAGAGAGAGAGAGAGAGAGAGAGAAAATCCGAGATGAATGGGATGAAAGAGGGTGATCCCATGAGATAATCCACCACACTATGTCCGCCACTATGGGGATGGCAAGTGAATCCAGTAGAGTCAGGCCAACATGCTAAGCCATTAAAAATGGCTAAATCATGTGCACCCCCAAGTTGAAGTAGATACTCACCAAGAACATCAACAGAGGTCCTGTAATACCCATATCCACTGCATCAATAGACTGCACACGAAACTAATCCGAAGCATCATGAAATTCTGTCTGACGTGAGGCAGTGCTGACATTAAAATCGCTAGTCAGGAGTATATGACCCCGCACTGAATATCTAATAATGTCCGGTGATAGATCAACGTATGGAGAATCAACATCTGCAAAAGAGGATGTCATGGGTGGAAAGTAACATACTGCCATAAAGATATCTCTGTCCAGGCCTATACCATGTCCACTAAGGCGAATCCAAAGATAGCGTGCATGTACATCATGACCAATGAACTCAATAATAGGCTGTAGAGTCTCTTGGTACAAACATGCCACTCCATCTGAACCTCTGTCACTCGCAAAACGTGCCACTATTCACCAAAAACTTGAGAAATCTGGTAAGCCTCTCTCACTGCTCTCATGTGCCTCATTATATAGCAAGATATCACCATGTGCAATAAAGTCAGCTAGATCTCCAATTGTGAATGATGAATGAATCCCAATACAATTGCACACTCCAATTCACAATCTATGTCGACGGGCACTCGGGATGCTCCCTAGCCCGAGGACCCCAATTTCCTAGGCACTAGAAGTAGATGGTCCACGATCCAAGTATCTAACTTGACCGTCACGATAATAGTAATTCTACCAAATGCTTGGGCCTCTTGGAAAGCTTTCTTATGTTCTTCCAATTGTATATAGGTGAGATCATCGTCTAGGAATATGTTTGTGCCCTTTGACTTGGCTTTGAGCCACAATACCTTTCTTTTCTCTTCCTTTGACTTCAACCGGATGATAAGGGTGGTATTATCTTTCTTGGTGCGCCAAGCATTATCCATTCCATCAACATTAAAACTCAATGTAGTTTCTAGAAATGATGTTGCTTCTTTCAATGTGTCTCGAGTGTCGGGAACTCCTCGAACTCGAACATTGAGAGCTTTTAAATTTCTAAGTTCCTCTTCAGAAATGGTAGTATAAATAAAAGTGGACATTTGAGCAGAGGTATCTTCTTCTTTTTTGAATAATGAAGCCCAGGTCTTTGTGGCCTCTTTATGTTCAACCAAGTTATTCTCTAGTTCATGAATCTTACTCATCACTGGGGTCAGCAGTCCTTCCAGTATCTAGATTTTCTCTTTGAGAATTGCATTATCCTTGGTTAGAGCAATCACGACCACTTTAAGATTCTGCATCTCAGTTCGTAGAGCATCCACTTCAATCTTTAGGTAACCTTCATAGGCTTTTGTTTGTGTGTACAAATGATCTACTGAAATATAAATTATGGCATCAATTTGAGGAGTACCATCATTAACGTAGATAGGTGAAGATGATAGATGGGATGGGATCAGAGAAGAAGAAGAGGGGAACGGAGATAGTGGGGGGGGGGGGGGGGGGGGGGAGCCAAAGGAAGGGGAGGTGGGGTAAAATCAAGCTTCCTACCAACTGTCTATACAATATAGCATGGCACTGAGTGGTGCACAGTCTCTGATCTCTATGAATGTGTAGGATCCTCATACAATATGAGCAATCGTAGGGTAGTGGACATGTCGTGAGATAGACAATAGTATCTCCTTGTAATCTTGTAGTAGATAGGGCACTTGAAGATAAAATGCTCCTCAAACTCCACCTCACTCAAAGAGCATAACTGACATATTTGCTCTGCTCTCGAAACACCATGGAACTGTCCAATCTCAATCGCCAATTGATGTGATGATACATGGAGCTAGCCCAATATGAACCTGAGATAGTGAGAATCCTGAATCCAAATACCACGGTAATACCGGGAACCCTACTACATCTAGCTCCAAGAAATGAGTACGATAGTAGTTGGCCCCCAGCTCTCCCCGTCAAGTGCAATCAAGATAAGCTCTATACAGAAACCGTCTAGTATACTGATGAGTACCCGAAGGGAGATCAATGATAGAAAGACCAAATGACTCAAGGAGGAGGTGAGATGCTTGAGAAAACCATAACAATTGGTAGCCCCGGTCTATAATCTCGAGATGCTAGCCCAATCAAATGAGGAAAGACCTGTGCACCATGCCTCTGCTGCGTATATAATTCTGGGGGTGACAATGGTATCAAAAAGTCTACACCTACTCGGGGCGTCTCGGATGGGCTTCCAGAAACAAAATCTCTCCAACTGAACAAAGGAAGCATGGCCATTCCCGAGTCAGGCGCAGTAGCTGTCTGTCTCATACTAAATATAGGACCAGTGAAGAGTACACCCAAGTAAGTGTACAAGGAAGCCACCTCCAAAGGCTGCCTGTCAAAAATGAGCTCCCACTGCTGCATGAAAGCCCTGGAAGTATTGAAGACCATGACCTTTGTCTTCGCAATGTTCACCCCCACCATATAGTACAAAAGGCTTGTAGGCAATCCAATTGTCTCTGTAATCCTTCTCTAGTCGGTGAGAGTAGCACCACATCATTGCCGTAAAGAAGAATGGCAATCAAAATATCGCCTAGTCTGCAACCAGTACCACCACATTGTGGGATGACCCTCTTCAACTTATCAATATACAATCCACAAAACAACAGTAAACCTGCTCTTTCTTGTGCCTAGCTTCCTTGAAGAGTGAAGACATGATGGCCAGTAGTAGACTAGTGGGCTTTGAATCCTGCATGGCTTACAACATGCAATCTCCTGGTCTCAGCCTCAAAACTCACCATTGACTGAAGGATAGTACCATATAGCTTTGTGAGAACATGACCAATCATGATAGTGCAATGTTACCAGAAATCATGGCATCCTCATTTTTGTGAATAGGGTGGATGATATTGGTACACCAGGAGGATGGAAAGCTAGAGAGAACAACACGATTGAGGAGGGTGTTCAAGATGGGGAAAGTAAATCAACAGCTTGGATTAGCAGCTCAGATTCAAGATTCTCGATGTCTCACACTCTATGGGTCTTCAGTCTCTTAATGGCCGCAAGGACCATAACGGAGGTGAAGAAGGTGAATTTAAATGGACAAGGGGGGATGGAGATGGGTGAGTCGGTAGGTACAATGTATAGCATGTTGGCATAGCTAGCCCAAATGTGGAGGTCATCGAAGAGGGGAGGTGGAGCATGAGGGAACAACTCCAACTTGAAGGGCGAAGGTTACTTTCCATAAATCTTTCAAAAACTTGGAAAAAATAGCCAAAAAAATCAAAAAACCCCTTGAAATTTTTTATAAAAGAATCAAAGCACTCTTAATTGGTCAATCAACCTTCGTCACTTCCAGATTGCCAAATTAGGCTTTCTCTGAAGTCTGCGAGGGTTCCTATCTAGTTTTGGAAGCCTTGCATAAAACAATTGCTACTAAATGTAAAAAATGGGGTATAGCACTATCATTATGTCTTGCTTATGCTATGATGTGATGCGAGCAGCAACATGAGATAACTTCGGTAGCCACTAACATCATTTGGAAGGGTGAGAGGTGTGTCTCCTCATAATAGGTTGGACAGCTCAAGCTGCAACATGACTATGAGAGAGAGAGAGAGAGAGAGAGAGAGAGAGAGAGAGAGAGAGAGAGAGAGAGAGAGAGAGAGAGAGAGAGAGAGAGAGAGAGAGCTTTATTAATGTCTTTTCCATGCCAAAAGGCATATATGACGAATAAGTACATATCATGTGTGTAGAGCAAATGGGAGTGTAAGAAAACGTCTCTGAGTATCTAATGAAAATGCATATAATGTAAATCTAGGTACATATACCAATGATAAAGAGACTATTTAGGTATGAATCATGAACTGGTTATGAGCAAGAAGCTTCAGATCATGTCCTAGAAGTGGTGGTGATGCTGCTGCTGCTGCTGCTATTGAAGAAGGATGCAATATAAGCTGCAGTAGGAAGTATATGTGGGATGTGCTGCCAATGTCTAATATGAGAGGGGCCTCTCCTAGGGCGAGCAGGTCTAAGTGCAGGGAGGTGAATAGTCTCTGTGATCTATGGGAGGTCGAATCATCATCCTCTAAATTTGAGCTTGTCGTGATCGTCGTCTGGAGAAAAAGGAGGTGATATGAAGTTGTGTCTCTGGATTACTCTGGTATGCAGGCAGGAGATCTCGTCACAATATCATAACTGCGACATAGCGTGGATCCTTGTAGGTAATAAGTGAGAGCAAGGTGACCGGTGCATCTCTAAACAAACAATAGTATCTCCCACGAATCTCATAATAGGCTGGGCACATGAAGATAAAGTGCCCCTCAGTCTCCACAACGCCTAGGGAACATAGCTGGCAGATCCTGTCCTCTCGATCCCCTGAAACAGCCCAATCTTAATCTCAAGCTGGTGTGAAGAGACATGGAACTGTCCCAATATGAATCTAAGACAGTGTGATAAACCAGAACATAGGTAACGTGGTAGAAGTGGGATCCCTGATAAATTCGTCTCTAGAAAGTGAAGTCGATAAAAGTCAGGTTCAACTCCCATCTGACCATGCCAAGCTTGATCAAGATAAGCTCTATAGATATATCGTCTGATGTAATCATGGGTACCTAACAGGAGGGCAATGATGGAGATACCAAGTGTGTCCAGGAGGCGAGAGGCTTGTGAGAACCAAGCTAGCCTTGCCTATGTAAGCGCTGGGATGAGATGAGAGCAGCTTGTGTACATCTCTGCTCACAAGCCTGGCACCCGATGACACGCTATATATATATATGATGAGCTGGAATATGGCATCAAGGTGCATGGGCGGGACTGCAAACTCTGCAAGGATGATCTGGTGCGGAACAGAGGGCTTAGCTCATATCATACAAGAAAGCATAGTGATCTGTAGTCGTGAGATACTAGCCAATCAGATGAGGTGAGACCAATGCATCATGTTGCTGCTGCATCTAAAGCTGTGGGTGAAACAATGGTGTCAAAACGCCGACACCACTGTTTATTAATGTTTGTCCAGTGGACGTAAGCACAAAAGACAAAAGTGCAATACATACATAGTAGGAGCAATGTCCGTGTGAGGACTTATTTCACAAATGATCTCTCTACCAAAAGACGACTAATCACAAATAAACCAACAAGCTCTCTTTATGCGAGAGAGAGAGAGAGAGAGAGAGAGAGAGAGAGAGAGAGAGAGAGAGAGAGAGAGAGAGAGAGAGAGAGAGAGAGAGAGAGAAAGCTTTATTAATGTCTTTTGGGCACCCGTGGGTGCATACCAAAAAGAAAATATGTACAAGCAACAACAAGAACATCATCCATAGGAGGACGTGGCCGTAAAATGCTATAAACTAGCTACGAATGAAAGTAGAACAAAGCAAAAGTGAAATAAGCCCACAACCCGGGCCAGGTGTAACAGAAGAACTACAGAAAAAGTACCAATGCCCACAACCTGGGCCAGGTGGAGAATAAGTACATATCAGCGAAAGTAAGTGTGAAGTGTCCACTGAGTGGAGTGTACAGTGGGCCCTGATGGAGGCAAGGGGCGACTACAACTGGGCTTTTTCCGTGGTGGCACAGGGAGAGAAAGAAAAAAAGCTTCATTAACGTCTTTTGGGCACCCGTGGGTGCATAAGACCAAAAAGAAAATATGTACAAGCAACAGTGGGAGCATGTCCATAAGAGGACGTGGCCATAAAATGCTATAAACTAGCTACGAATGAAAGTAGAACAAAGCAGAAGTGAAATAAGCCCACAACCCGAGCCAGGTATAACAGAAGAACTACAGAAAAAGTATCAATGCCCACAACCCAAGCCAGGTGGAGATAAGTACATATCAGCGAAAGTAAGTGTGAAGTGTCCGCTAAGTGCAGTGTACAAAGGGCCCTGATGGAGGCAAGTGGCGACTACATCTGGGCTTTTTCCGCGGTGGCATAGGGATAGGAATCTCATCATCGGTCATCAGCATGTGCTCAAGTCCGAAAGAAGCCAGTGAGAAGCAGCTGCTGGGAGTCTAACCCCAGGTGATCTGGTACAGGCAGATGAGACTGACGGAGAGTAAGCATCTCACAAACAAGAAGTCCCAAGCAAGGAGCATCAGGATAGGAGACAAAACTGCGAAGTGTATGCGGGCCATCGAGAAAGAGACAATAATACCTCCCCCATATCTTGTAATACAACGAACTGAAGCACTGAAGGCCTCAACTCTTTGCGAAGGCCCAAAATGAATTTGTGGACTACGATCCGCTCGGGAATCTCTTCTGGAATCTTGATAAGCGTCTCACGATACTTATCAGCATATTCCTGCACCATGTATAGCCTATGACGATGCAAAAACCAAGCATCAGTCGCACGTACATGCTCATGTGGAGGAATGAATTGAGCTGTAAAAGCCTGCTTGAAATCAATCCAGGTGGATGGAGCTTGATTAAACTTCAGCAACTTGTGCCACCACTGGTTCCCAAAGACGTAGTATGGATGACTGATGAAGAGGTTGCCGGAAAAAACTGAAGTTTTGTCGACTTTTTGTGAAAACAGGTGAAAAGACCATACCAAATCAATGCGAACTTATGCACTCTCAGGTCTACAAACAGGCTGAAGGTACTACTGTAGTAGGTCGCCCTCTTGTAAGGATTCTCTGTGCCAAATCTCAGGTCAACAAATGGACAAGTTATGACGTTTCAACTCCAAATCCTCTAAAAAATGTCCAAAATCTGTTTTTTTGAGCAGAATCAGCGATTTTGAAATTTTTTCTCAGATTTTCAGCCTCCCTAGCAGCAATCCAGCACCCACAATAGCCTGCCAAAATCTCACCGCAATCCTACACCTATAGGAGAAGTTATGTCCAATTGAAGTACTGAAGTACTGATTTTTTCCCCTTCCTAGGCAGCGATGGACCGGTATGATGTTTTGAAGAATTCTGATATGAAAAACAGCAACTCAATTGAACTCTTGGGCTGGAGCAGCAGTGATGGAGGTCCAAGAACACTATATCAGCTGTCTCCACGATTCCCCCCCTCAAAATCCTTCAAAAATAAGCAAAAATCAAAGATTTCTCCACTTTCTCTCTCTAGAACGGGCTATTCTCTCTCTAGAACGAGGCTCTGATACAAATTGTCACAAACAAGTCTCTTCAAGCTCGTGAATCCTAGAAGGCTGGTGGCCGCCTGACAAGCTCTCAGGGACGCGGTGTGTTTTGGACCCTAGCTGTCAGTGACCAGATGCTAGCCGGCAAGGGGTGACCAAGCGGGTCATAGGTCTTTGGCAGGGCACGGGGGTGGTACCCTATGAGTCACTCAGTATTCACAGGTCACAGGGGTCATGCATGCCAAGTGGACCGATCACCCACAAGTGGATGCCATGTGCCAGTTGACGGGAATAGCAGGTAGGACTCAAAGAGGGGGTGCCTATGGTTGGGAGGTTCATTCTACACACCGGCCTTCTAGGATTCACGAGCTTGGAGAGACTTGCTTGTGACACCAATGGTACTCCAGATATGATTTGAGATGCTGGTGTCACTCCGAAAACAGCCAAGGACTCTCTCGTAGAGTGCCATCACTGCCAAGTGTCAGTAGAAAAACCAAGATCACGTAGCCGCTGGATGAGAAGGGATCGTGGAACAGAGTCGAAGGCTTTCCTGAAGTCAACAAAACAGCAGTAGACCTGCTCTTTCCTGTGTCTGGCCTCCTCAATAATGGCCCGAAGGGTGAAGATGTGATCTGTGGTGGAATAGTGCCCCCCTGGCCCAATGCATGTAATATTTTGTCTCAGAACTGACTGCTGACTGGAGGATGGTGCCATATAGCTTGGCAATGATATGCCCACCAGCCATAATGGTGCGATAATTACCAGGGTCCATGGGGTCACCAGTTTTGTGAATGGGATGGATAATGTTGGTACACAAGGAGGAAAGGAAGTCGGAGACAATTGCTCGATTGAGCAAAGTGGCTAGGGTAGGTAATAGTGTGTCTGCAGCATGCGGATTCGAGGTCATCAATATCACGGGCGCGACGGGTTTTCAGTCTCTTGACGGCCGTCAGGACCATGTCCGAGGTGAAGAAAGTGAAATTGGTTGGCCGGGGAGAGATGGAGATGGGTGTGTCTATGGGTGCAGTATATAAAGTAGTGGCATAAGTAGTCCAGGTATGAAGGTCAGTGAGGGGAGGAGGTGGGGTACGGGGAAGGAATTCCCTCCAGAAGGTACCTGGTTGTCATGGTTTTCTTAGGCATCTCGCCTCCTCCTTGAGGCATTTGGTTTTTGTATCATGAACTGCAAAGGGAATCGACTAAGATTTTTCCTTTTTGGGTTTCATATACTCGTTTCTTCCGACGGAGGGCAAAATGGAAAGAACGACGAGCTGCAGGAAGGAGATGTGTGTTATGAGACCTAGCTTGGGTGACTTGGAGATGAAGAGAACGACACTCGGCGTCAAACCAGGGAGGTCCAATAGGGTGTGGCGAAGTGGGTGGACGTCGATGTGGTTTAGAGGGAAAGGAAGAGGATGCAGCAGTATGGAGCGAAGTGGTAAGGAAGAGAGCTTGTGTTTCCAATGGTGTGTGGTGTGGAAAATGAGAGAGAGAGAGAGAGAGAGAGAGAGAGAGAGAGAGAGAGAGAGAGAGAGAGAGAGAGAGAGAGAGAGAGAGAGAGAGAGAGATTTGCATCCATTGACATCTTTTGTGAGTAGGCAACCTGGATGAAAATAAAATGTAACCAGAAGCTATGGGAAAGTAAAGAACTAAAAAAATGGACTACTTACTGTCGCGGAATGCTTGAGGTCAAGCAAGGCAAAACCATCAAATTGAAAAAGCACGAGCAGAACCAACTGGTAGATCACCTGCAAATCATCAAGCTGTCACTAGTTATTAAGAAATCTTTTGACTTCAAATTTGATTTAGAAAACATATGGCATGTTTTTCCCTCAATGCTTTTTACCTTTGGACAAGATATGATGTCAAAAAACTTCAACTACAACATCAATATTCAACATCAACATTTATCCAATAACATTAACAGATGACCTTTTCAAACTCTACCTACAACTATGAAGTGTTGGCGATGCAAAACTTGGGTCCCTCGGTGTGGACCTAGTAGCACGTAGCGAATAGATTGGCACAACATATGAAGCTGTGTTCCTATCTAGACCTGAGAACCAACATTCCTAGATAGTATATAAAATTAAAATTTTAAACTGTGATATTCTAAAACAATATAATTTGATGTGTCAAATGAAAGACTCCAAATATTCCTGAAAGAGGAAGAAAGGAATAAGGTACAGCCCAACTTATGGGAGCTCACTCTTCTATTTTCTTTTCAACTCAAGACTCAGGCTATTAGAGATGCGTGAAACTCATTGTTACCTTAAAAGGTTGCACTACACAAGTTGCTAGGAAAAAATTCTTAAAGTGTTACAAAGAGAGTGCAATGCTAATCTGAAAGTTAGGGCATATGTCAGTTTAATGCATAATAAATGTCTTTTAAGTTTGAAGTCCAACAACAATATAAGTTATCCACAAGCTCAAACACAGACAAAAGCATAGAGCTGCACACATTTCTGGCCACAAACTTCTAAGGATCAATAGAAGGCACAAGGAGTAATTCATAAGTTCATGAGCGGTTCTAAAGAGATGGTCAGTAAGTGGACTGACTGAATTGTTAACTCCTTTTAGAAGGGGTTTCCTCAACAAGCTTGTTCCTAAATGCGAATCTGGTAATGAGAATCATCCTTACGCACGAGGATATTGTTGGGAACTGGTTTCCCTGAGTAAGATTTGCTTATGACATAACTTATGTCAGTGATTGACACATCATCTTTTCATGACTACATCTGGTAAAGATTTTAATTCCATTCTTTTGGTTGGTATTTCTAGAGGCATCTTAGGGTTTTTTGTTCCCTAGTCGCATGTTTAAATGCATAGGGCCTATGATCTGCTGATATTTCTATGCTTTGAGAAGAACTCTTACTACTGAAGTGGGTGAGAGGTTAACTTGCAGGTTTTGTTTTCCTACTCATTTGAGAAAGTATATATTGAAGATAGTGCTTGCCTAAGGAAACCTAAAGTTGACTCCAGTTATTATGAATCATGTAACACAACCTAGTCAATCACTCTAGCTGAGGGGGACGGCTGTAACTCACAGGTTATTTCACCTATTGTAATTTTTAATATTATACATTCTAATGATGGCCATTTGTCCACAGTCGATGGCATTATCAGCTGCATGCATGTATAATGTATTGTGAAGTAATCTGTGTTGGAATGTAGGAAGAGGCCTTACATTCAGCTGGTTAGTGCTGGAACTTGGTGTTGAGTAGTTGAAGAAATTGGCTGCTCAGAATGGTCGAAGGAGTTGACTCAATGGTAATCCATGGCCTAGCTACTTTGTTTACTATGTAGGCATAAATCCAGCGAATTGCAGTCCGCTGCATCTACATTGCGAAACGCTAAAAATTTTTGCAAATTGTTTTGCAGATTCCATTCTTGAGACTTCTTCGATTGTGAATATCAGAGAAAAAATGGGAAAGCTGACAATAACTCGTTAAGAAAATGTTGGGACCTCCATTTGACATCCATTTGACAAAAGAAATTAAAAAAAAAATTGTGTTCCAGGATGATCACAATCCAAAATGTGTTCCACATCGCCGGCTGCAACCTAGGTCATAGGAAGTTGAAGTACCATAGCACTAAAGAATAATACTTTTAGTCCTATGAACCTCAATGTTAAACGACAACTAGGGTAAACAGGCTAGATAAGATCCAGATCAAGGAAGTAATGATGTGAGTAATCATGTGCACTAAGGGATAGGAATCAAACGACTAAGTGATTTCGTGAGCATGCTGTCATGCGAGAGGAGTTAGTAATCACTTAGTCATCGGAGTTAGTGCTGTCATCTAGGTTGGGGGCCAAGGCCTCCTTAATCCCATAACGACTTTCAAAAGTTACCTTTCCTCATATAAGTACAAAAGGCTGCTGAGAAGGGAGACACATTTCAAAAGTGATTCTTAAGATTGTCTTGCAGGGTGCATGAAGGCATGGAGGTTGGTCTAGCTTTCTTGGGTTTTCCTTGGCTAAGATCCTTCTCTAGGTTGACACTGGAAGAGAGGAAGTTCTCTTCCATTCTCCTTATCCCTTTTGGTGGAGAGTTGACGTTCTCAGGCTAAGATCTTGCTCTAGGACAGTGCAAGGAGGGAGTTATGCCTTCTATGTGCCAAGGTAAACAATCTGTTTAATTACATTGTGTTATGGACATAAAGTCCATCCTTCTCTATTTTTGACAATCTTTTTAGACACGCAGTTATATTACATGTGATAGGCCTAGAAACACCATTTACATGGTTTTTTAATTTTGGCCCTGATTTTTGAATTTCACCTTCCCTCCAATTCTATATGAAGGGAGGTAGATTTTATCCACTACAAATAGCCACTAAGGCTGGTCATTTAGTAGTTTTGACATTAGAGTCTTGGGCTTTTTGTAGGGGAGTTGTACTATTTTGGAGATCTTAGTTGGAGATCTGCCTGAGCTATCCGCGGCCATTGATATTCATATAATTTATTTTAGAGAATGCTATGTGAATGCCTTTTGTTGTTTTTTATGCATCATTGATACTAAATTCTAATACCTATGAATCTGTTCATAACATGGTATCAAAGCACTTTTCTGAGCGATTGGTTTTTTTTGTTTTATGATTTCTTTGTAGGTTTTTGGATCTTATGTTTGTTTTTGTGATTTTCTTTGCAGGTTTAAGGATCTTCAGTGAAGGACTAAGATCTACTATCTCTTTGCTCTCTTCATCTCTCTAGTTGGATCTTCATCTTTTGGTGGATCTTCAACTCTCTCTCTCTCTCTCTCTCTCTCTCAGCGATGGCTGCCATTGCACTTCCTCCCACCTCCCATGTCCAACTTGACCTCAATAGTCTTCAAGCTCGAGAAGAGGCCGCATTGAGGCAAGCGGAGTCCGAAGCAGAGCGTATTGGGGAGGGAGTAACACAGGAAGCTCAAGACATTGAGCTTAAAAACTTACAACTCGTGGGGCACATGTCCTTCCCGTTTCGGATGATGGAGGGAGCACAGCAGAAATTGTTCGTGTTCTAGGGGGACTCCTGCATCGCTGCTAAGGCCCTCATTGCCCTCCATGGCTCCACGTAAAACGGGGGGAGGTAACCCCCCCCGCTCTCCTCCCATCGCTGTTGATATGGTAGCCTCTATCGCTGAGGTTGTAGCCCCCATCAACGCTGATACAGTAGCCCTCGCTGATGCTGTAGCTCCCATTGCTACGGACCTGAAGTTTCTTTGGGCCTAACTGCAGCTGATATCACAGATGTTGCGGCTCCCATCACTTCCATAGCTATCGCTGGAAATGTGGATTCTATCGGGATGGCTACAGCAAACACTACGGACAATGTTGCTGTTGAAAACAACAACACCTGTGATCCTGATACTGCGTTGCCTATTGTGGCTGACAAACCCCCTGCCGGACCTCCACATACAACACACATCCCTTATACTCCTTCAAAATCTATAGAATTATTTTCATCTTGGCAATGGGACTAGTTTAAGGAAGACTTCCAAAATCTGAAGCAAGAAGTTTCCCAATTGAAGGGAATGGTCACTTTTCTGATTAGAGTTATGGACTCGGCTCATTACATTCGCCATGTCCATTTACATTTACTTTACTTCATGCATAAGCATGCTTTAGGCCCTTTTTTATTCATTATTTGACATTTAGGCTATATGGTTGGCCTTGGGCCCTATGATTCACTATATTGGTTATTTGGTCATATTACTGAGAGTGGGGGCCTTCTTGGAGGGCGCACTATTTGCACTATTTTCCCTCTCAGTTTGGCCCTAGCCACTGGAAGCTTCCTTTTAGGGCTTCCTCTTGGCTATAAGTAGGGATTCTGTGTCATTTGTTACGGGGCTTATGATATGATCTCCTTCTTTAGTCTCTTTAAGCTTTCTCTATCCTGCTTTCTAGGGTTAAGTCTTGCTTATGTGATGCTTTCATAGACTAAATCTAGATCAGCCGTGGCTACGTTCATAACTATTAGTGAGATAAATTCATGAAAGTATAAAGTCACAACACTTGAGCAGTCAGAGTTGAAGACATTGGACGAGCTGAAGCTACTTTGAGAAGAAAACGGACAATTGAAACGGGATTTTGAAACATCTAGAAAAGATACTCTTACTTATGATGAGCCATCGGAAACAGTGATGAAGATCCGGGCATTGAAACAAGATCCGGTCCAACACAAGGAAACAACAAGAACTTGGGTGTCGCTTTTTTGAAAATAAGGATGGTAAGCCACATATGTCCACTTTTATTTCAGCCACCATCTCTGAAGAGAAGCTGAGAGATCAAAAAGCCCTTAACGTGAGAGTAAGAGGTATTGTTGATACGCAAGATGCCATTCAAGAGGCGACCAGATTTTTGGAAACCACCCTAGGACACACCACACAAGGAATGGATAGAGCCTGGAGGACTAAAAAAGATAACACACTAATTATTCGCTTTAAGACTCTTGAAGAGAGGCGGTCAGTTTTGAGACTTAAAAACAGACTAAAGGGCACAAAAATATTTTTGGATGATGACCTCACATTCATGCAAGTGATAGAGAGAAAAAAGGCGTTCGAGGAAGCTAAAGCATCAACAAGGCGAGTAATTTATAGAGATGGCCAGGTGAAATATATTAGTGATAATCCATAGGGATTTGGGTCATTCAAGCGTGGGAGCAGCCTGAAGACCCACCCATCTTCATTGTGTTTTGGTGTGTGGAATTGTAACGGGATACGTACCTCATCCTCGGCAGGGGGATTTGATTGATTTCATAGATAGTGGTGATATACTATTGTTTACAGAGACACATGAGAGTACAGAGCGGGGTCTACCTTATTTTCCGATTTCCAGTGGGAATCAGTTAAGAGCAGAGACCAGATCAGCAAGCGGACGTGGTTCTGGTGGTGTAGCATGTTTATATAGAGATACTACTCAGACAGTGCTTGAGGTGATTCACAGAGATGATCACTCCAGATACATATGGATAAGACTCAGAGGGGAGCCCATAGGTTTGGACAGGGACATTTATATTGCAGTCTGTTATTTTCCACCAGATACATCTTCCTTCTCAGACAGGGACGGTTCTCCATACATGGACTTGTCTGGTGATATCATCAGGTTTTCTGATAGAGGACATATTTTATTGGTAGGGGAATTTAATGCTAGGATCGAGTCACATCAGACTTTATTTCATGATGTAGATCAGGATCCTTTACGTATCAGAGCATTAGATAGCGATGAGCTTGGGCTTTTGAGACATTCTGCAGATGAGGACGGGCCTCTCACAGATTATGGAGAGTACTTTCTACAACTAGGAGAAGCCCATGAGCTTGCCATTTTCAATGGCCACGCCAGGTGGCCTTCCTCTAGCAATTTCACTTGTCATTCTCACAGCGGGCGGCTATAGTGTGGTAGACTACCTCATGGGATCACCCTCTCTTCTCCCTCATATTACTCCCTTGACCATCACACTTACTACTCTATCTGATCACTCATTTCTCTCCTTTCATTTAGGAAACCCACGGTCACTCATACTTCCCACCCATCTTTTCCTCGTGCCCCAAAATATCGCTTTGAGTACTCATACATTCCCGCTTACTTGACTTCATTAACCTCCCTGCTACAACATTTCCTACATAGCTCCACCATTGAACAACAATCCGACTTCCTCACCAATGCCTTACATACTGCAGCTTCCCTTTCTTTTCCTGTCACAAAACCCAGAACAAAAACTAACACCTTCAAAAACCCAAATTTGCCTTGGTATGATGATGAATGCCGCCAGCTTCATAACCATCTTAAACATGCTTATGCTAGCTCACTTCCTTCTATTCCTGATATAAATCGTACTTATCGAAACACACTCCATCGTAAAAAAAAGGCCTATGATATCAAAGAAGCGAGAAGGCTTATTAACCTTCTCTTTAGGTCCTCTTCGGGAGCCTTTTGGCATGAATCGAAGACCTAGAAGTAGAACTTCTTATCCATGCGAAAGATATACTCTCTCCCATCCTTTCTGATCTTTTTAATCAAGCTGTGATTCAGGGATTCCCGAACTCTTGGTGTACCAATGTCATACATCCCATTCATAAAGGAGGTGATCCCATGAGGCCAGAAAACTACCGTACTAGTATGGTTGGACACATTATGGCTAAGGTCTACGGCTCAGTTCTTCAGACGACAGTCAATAGCGAAGCCGAACTCAGATGTCTACATGCTTTGGGGCAGGCAGGGTTCCGACCTCATTTCTCTACCTCAGATCATATATTCACCTTGAGGGCTATTATTGAGGAGGCTAGATCCAGACGAGAGCAAGTATATTGTTGTTTTGTGGATTTCCGTAAGGCCTTTGACTCTGTTCCGTGACACCACCTCATTCAGAGATTACACAACCTTGGCTTCCACTCAGACACAGTCTTGGCGATTATGGGCCTTTATGAGAGAGTGATAGGTTGTTTCCGTTCTGAGCATGGCATATCACAGCAGGTTCATAGCACCATTGGGGTGAAGCAGGGATGCTCGTTATCTCCTACTTTGTTTGGACTCTATATTGATGACTTGGAGAGGATGATTATGCAGGATGGAGGAGAGGGTTGTGCTTTATGTGACCTACTGATCTCGATTCTACTGTATGCTGATGATGCCGTCCTCATATCATGTTCCAAAGAGGGGTTACAGAGACATTTAGATGTTTTATGCTCTTTCTGTTCATGATGGGGTTTGTCGTTGAACATTACGAAGACCAAAGTTATGGTCTTCAACACATCTCGGACATTCATGCAGCATCAGGAGCTTCTATGGGATGGCCATCCCTTGGAGGTAGTTTCTTCATACACATATTTGGGGGTCCTCTTTTCTGGTCCAGTGTTTAGTATGAGGCACGCTGCTCTTGCTAGGTTGGGTAAGGGGCACGCATCACTGGTTCAGCTTGAGAGCTTTTGTTTCAGACGATACGTACGTGATGCCTCGAGTAAGTGTCACCTTTTTGATATCATGGTCACACCGACAGTTATGTATGCTACAGAGACTTGGTGTACAGGTCTTACTTCTTCTGAGTGGGCTGATATATCTCGTCTACAAAATACTATGCTTTCACGTATGATTCGAGCGAAACCCTCTGTCCCTCACCAAAATATACTTGCAGAGTTTGTAGTTCCTCCATTACAAGTTGAGGCTATTTTTCGGATTGTTATTTTTCTCCAGAGATTGATGCAGATGGACAGATCCAGATACTCCTATGTTGCACTCACCTCGTCACGATTACTCCACAGCCAAGGTTTCCACCTCTCATGGTTTTCTCAGGTAGGAAGGCTACTCGACTACATCGATATTTCCTTACTGTCACTTCCAAAGGGCACACATCACTATATTCGGCAGTTTATATACAGATCCTATATACGTAGAGTTTGGGAGGGGCAGCTTGGAGTGAAACCCCTTGTACTTTGTTTGCTATTGTATGCTACTGTACTGTACTGTACTAATTATGTACCCACTCCCTAACTTTTTTGGCATTTTTTTGGGCTATTTTTGGGGGTGGGAAACTAAGAAATTAATTAATTAATTGTATGGTTCACCACAGTTTCCCCCAAAAACTTTTGAGAACCGTACGGTTCCGTGGTGAACCGTCCATGGTTCATAAATTCTATGGATCTTGCAAAGTTTTCGAAAGGGATATTCTTTTTACTTTTCATTTTGTTTAGTTGTTCTTTTTGCATATGTGATTAGATCTTGTTCTTTCCACAGTTGCATTGTGTTTCTGAAATGCGTTTCAGAATCGCGTTCAGAAATGCGTTTCTGAAACTTTGGAAAAAATTCCAGAAACGTTTTTTTTTTGAATTTTTGTTTTGGGTTTTTTTTTGGGGCAATATGGGTATCAGATGAAAGCTCTAATTAAGAGCATAATTACTATGTAATTTGCCGACCGTTTCGGGCGCAGGATAGTCCAGTTCAGGTGCATTAATCCATGTTGGGTTCTGTCAAGGATAAAAATTCAAAACTAACCTCTATCCTGTCTGTTACGATCACAGATGGTTCCAGTAAGTGTGTTTTCACTCAGGGAGTTGGAAGGCCAAGTCATGAAGAGGCCTTAACGTCGGGACCTGCCGTTGGGGGGCGGTTCCCCCCAAACCCCCCACCGGGGGGCTACTGCCCCCCAGTTATGGACTCGACTCATTACATTCGCCGCGTCCATTTACATTTACTTTACTTTATGCATAAGCAGGCCTTGGGCCCTTTTTTATTCATTAGTGACACTTAGACTATATGGTTGGCCTTTGGCCTTATTATTCATTATTAGGCCATTTGGACATATTACTGGAGAGTGGGGGCCTTCTTGGAGGGCGCACTATTTTCCCTCCCAGTTGGGCCCTAGCCACCGGAAGCTTCCTTTTAGGGCTTCCTCTTGGCTATAAGTAGGGAAATTGTGTCATTTGTTATTCAGCTGATGATATTGATCTCTCTCTTTAGTCTCCTTAATCTCTCTTTCCTGCTTTCTAGGGTTAAGTCTTGCTTATGTGTTGCTTTCATAGCTTAAGTCTTGCTTATGTGATGCTTTCATAGCTCAGCTCTAGATCAGCTGTGGCTCTATTCGTAACTTGGTATCAGAGCACTTTCTTGATTGCTGAATTTCAGATCTGATTTTCTGCTTGGGTGCCCATTTTCCTTGCTGATTTTTCTCTCTTTGTTGAGGGCTTTCGTCTCTTTGCTTCGACAACATTCAGCACAGTTTGGAGGACCAGCTCCCATCAAAACATTTTCCTTGGTGGAGCTTTAGCAGATAGTTAGCGGAAGTACTTCCGCTAAATTTGGCGGCCGGAAATTTGGCGGCCGGAATTTTTTTTTTTTTTTTTTTTTGGCAGATTATTTCCGGCGCCCAAGTTTCAACCCTCCATCACCCATTTCCAACTTGTTTGCAGGCTCTCCAGCGCCCAATTCCCTCGTCTCTTTCGTCCGTTCCTCCTTCCATTTTCAGCTCTCTTTTCACTTTTGTTGGCAGGCTGTCCAGCCGCTTCATACCTGTCAATATTCCAATTTGTCACTTGCCTCCTGGCTGTCCAGCGCATTTTCACAGCCTTCATCTTCACTTTTTTCATTTGCTGATTGCTGTCCTTTCTTAGTTGTGATAATAGTGGTTTTAATAGACTAATTTGGGGTGACGACAAGAGTCCGCTCTCTCAAGTTTTCGTCTATTCCTTCCACTATCATTATGGCACATTCACCTACCCCGAGTGAGACTACTTAGGAAACCTTATCCGATCAATTTCGTCGCATGGATGAGACCCTTTCTGGCCTCGTTCTTCGCTTCGATACCGTTATGACCAGCTTTGCTACTATGCAGTCACAGATTGATTCTTTACAGCCTCATGGTCCTGGTAAAGCTCCTGTTTTTCCTTCATTTGGGACTCCCCCTCCATTTGGATTTCCATCTTCCTCTGCTAGTCAACCTGGTGGTGGACCGTTCATTCCACCTAACCCACCTCCTGGTTTCTTTTCGCATCCCCCACTTCCTGAGGCACACTTTGCTCGAGACTTTCGTGATAGGGTACAGCTTGCTACCTATTCCGGTTCCTCTAACGGGAACTTATTAGAGAATTGATTTGCTAAGCTTGACACATATTTTCAGATCTACCCTAAGACTGATCCTGAGAAGATCCAGTTGGCTGCTTTACATTTAGATGGACGCGTCACCACGTGGTGGCGAGTTTATAGAGCCGATCCTGATCGGGAAGGGCTCCATGTATGGCATACTTTTCGCCGTGACCTCCGTCATGCTATGATTGACCCTCAGTGGTTCGACCACCAACGTGATACATTTCGTAGTCTCACTCAGACCAGTGATCTTGCTTCTTATACAGATCAGTTTATGGAGCTTTCTTATCTTTTCATAGATCTACAGCCCACTGAGCTTATTTCTCGTTACATTGCTGGGCTTCGTGGTGCTTTACGTTATGATGTTTCTTCCTTCCATCCTCCCACACTTGTTGAGGCGATGTCTCTTTCCAGTACTTTACAGCATAAGTACTCTGACACTCTTCCTTCCCGCTTCTCCCGACCCCATCCTTCTGCTTCATCTTTTCCCGCTGCGTCCACCCCTACACCTGCCCCTTCTGTTCCAGCTCTCTCCATTGTCCCTTCGACTCCTCGACCTGCTTTTGTTCGACGTTACACGTCTGCAGAGTTCGCTGACCTTCAGCAGCAGCGTCTTTGCTTTCGTTGTAAGAGTCCTGACCATTTTGCCCGTGATTGCCGTCAGCCTCTCCCTACTACTACTGCTGTTTTTTACCATGAGGGCACTACTCCAGATGCTTCCGATATCTACATTCATATGTCTGATGAGCCTGACCTATCCTCTGAGCCTTCCACTAATTTACTTCCTGCTACTTGCCATGCTCAGCCTGCCTATGCTACTTGGACAGGGCGTCCTGGTCCTCGCTCCATTCGGTTATGTGTACGTATTACAGGTCGTGAGTATATTGCTTTAGTTGATACTGGCAGCACTCATTCTTTTATTAGCAGTTATATCACTCGTCGGATACGTGCTTCACCTATTCCTGCTTCACAGCCTCTCACAGTTGAGGTTGCCAGTTCCCATTCTTTTCCTAGTTCTCAGATGTTTCAGCGTTTACCATACCGCATTGGAGATTTTTCTGGACAGGCAGATCTTTACATTATTCCTATGGAGCGTTACGATCTTATCCTTGGTGCTGATTGGTTTGCATCTCTTGGAGCCGTTACACTGGACTTGACACAACAGACATTGACATTTGTACTCGATGCAGTCACACACTCACTTGTTGGCATTGATTCTCAGGGAGACTTCCAGTTGGTTACCGGGAAGCAGTTTATGTGTAGCCTGCCAAAGGCTGACGATGCAGCTCTTCTTTCCATTCAGAGTACATCAGTTCCTGCTTCACTTTCACCATCCGTGGGTCCTCTTCCTCAGGTTGATGCTGCTTCAGATTTACAGGTTGTTGTTGTGTGCCTTGCGCCTATATGCCTTGATTCACAGATATCGTATTCAGTGGTCATTCCTGGTTTCATTGATATTGAGGCCGTATACCTTGGTGGTATTTCTACTATTGCTTTTGCGCATACTTCAGATTGCCCTCCTGGTTCGGTGGTTGGTGCAGTATCTTCTCCATTGGTCTCTATATCTCCATCTCTTGAGTCTGTTATGGCCGATGTTCCTGCTGATTTCTATGGGGTTCTTCATGGGTCCACGTTTGATGGTTCCCTCGCTATTGGTGATCAGGTTGTATCTTCTTTCGCTTTACTCCATGGATCTCTGCTTGAGGTTTGTGATCTGCCTCATGATATTTCTACGGTTCCTGACATGATTCATGCGCCTTTGGCCCTTACTGTTACACATTTTTCATCCGAGGATATTTGCCAGATGGTCACTATTACTTATCTAGGGTATTTATATGCTGGGATCTTTCGAGATGAGTACACGGACATCCTTCCGTCTCCTGGTGTTTCTACATATAGGTTTGCTGCAGTCCATGCCGATGGTATACACTTTTGGGTTCATGCGACTGATTCCTTTTTACCTCTTGATATTTGGCATTGCTGGTTATTACGTATCGCTTGGATTTCATTTGGACCTATTGCTTACACTACTGCTTCATTTTCAGCTATGGATATATGGCATTCCTGGTTATTACATATAGCTTGGTTTTCATTTGGACCTGTTGATTGGTGCTGGTTTTTCCATATTATTGATCCCCTATGATGCGGATATCTCTATGATTATGCATGTGGCTTCTATCTGTTCCTTGGATTGTTGCTCATTGTCAGGCTTGGCATATCCTGTTCGCTTGGGTTATTGCCTCCGTTCCAGCTACTGTTTGTCTGGGTGATCTTCAGGTTCCCTGTCATTTCAGGTTGCTCCATATCGCTTGGTCTCCGATGCTGAGTTGCCACTTTGTTCTGGTGTTCCGAGACCATCAGGGTAACCTTGAGAGAATTCCTTCTCCTCTCTTGGATAGTTTTTGGGGATGTTGCCATGTACTTCAGTGTTGCTCATATGTGCTTTGATACTCATTCCCAACTACACGTGGATATTGCTCCGATGCTTGCTACTGATGTTGCGGATCCTGTTCCTCGTTCCAGTGCATTTCTTCTATTCCTCACTTGTGCGCCTGGTGTGTACTTTGGGATTACACTTGCGGCCAGTTCCGATGGGTCATCCGATTCTCCATCTGTTTTTGGTGTATCCTATGATGGATTGTTCTACCTTCTCGGGCTTTTTGGATACCTTGGTGCTCGAGAGCTTATTACCCGGGCCAGTTCTCATTTACAGCATGTTCAGCAGCGTTATCAGACCTTTGTTGATCGTCACTGCCGCCATGTTGAGTTTCAACTTGGAGATATGGTTTGTCTACGCCTACGGTTTGCACGTCATCATTTTGTCCAGGGCCATGCTTCTACTGAGAAGCTCGCACCACGTTATTATGGGACTTATCGCATTTTGGAGGTTCTTAGTCCAGTTACATATCGCTTACAGCTTCCTGCTTCCACACGTGTTTGTGATGTATTCCATGTCAGTTTATTACGTGCTGCTATTGAGGATGACACTCCTTGTGATGCTGAGTTTCCTACTGCTCCAGAGTTATATCCATTTTTACCTGCTGCTATATTACAGGTTCGTCTATACCATAGTCGACGCCGCCGACAGATTCAGTTTTTGGTCCAGTGGAATAGCCGTCCTATTGAGGAGGCCACATGGGAGCCTATTGATGTCTTTTATCATACACCATCACTTGCGGATCAGGCTCGTGCTCTTGCTGCACTTGTTGATTCCTCTACATCAGATGTTGTTCTAGCTATTGATGCACCAGGGCTTGCTGCTACTTGATCCAGTTTCTTTTCGGTAGTTGGGTCTTTTTCTTTTGTGCCAGGGAGAGTTATGGACTCGGCTCATTACATTCGCCGCGTCCATTTACATTTACTTTACTTTATGCATAAGCAAGCCTTGGGCCCTTTTTTATTCATTAGTGACACTTAGACTATATGGTTGGCCTTTGGCCTTATTATTCATTATTAGGCCATTTGGACATATTATTGGAGAGTGGGGGCCTTCTTGTAGGGCGCACTATTTTCCCTCCCAGTTGGGCCCTAGCCACCAGAAGCTTCCTTTTAGGGCTTCCTCTTGGCTATAAGTAGGGAAACTGTGTCATTTGTTATTCAGCTGATGATATTGATCTCTCTCTTTAGTCTCCTTAATCTCTCTCTTTCATGCTTTCTAGGGTTAAGTCTTGCTTATGTGCTGCTTTCATAGCTTAAGTCTTGCTTATGTGATGCTTTCATAGCTCTAGATCAACTGTGGCTCTATTCGTAATTCCCCCGGACCCCCCGTTTCTCGGGGGGCTACCGCCCCCTGAACCCCCTGAGCATTTATTGAAAACCAGAGCAAATAACAACCAAATAGCTATTGAAAATAAGATCTGTTTGTGCCCCATACACTGCACCTTTGAGAGGCAAAACGCTCGTTTTGACCATTGATCCCCTAAAATAATTTCAGCTATAAGCTATTTTTCCAATTTTTTTTTTTTTTTTTGCAATTCTAGGAGGAGAAACGCGTTTCTCAGAAACGTGGTGTTTGAAACGTCTCCTCCCAGAAACACGATTCTCTGCAACTATGGTTCTTTCCTATCGTTCCTTGATTATTAAGATCCATTCATAGAATTAATGAACCGTGTACGATTCACCACGATTCTGAGAACCGTACGGTTCTCAGAAAATTTTAGCTGGAACCGTTGTGAACCGTACAGTTAATTGATTAATTTTTTAAAAAATTTTCCCACCCCCAAAAAAGAGAGTTAGTAAGAAAAGAAGATAAAGTAACATGATACTTGTATACTCATCGAGAAAGATTCCAGCATATGAATACCCTAGATAAGTATTACAAACCATCTGGCAAATATCCTCGAATGGAAAATGCACAACGGTAAGAACCATAGGTGCATATGAATCATGTAAGGAACTGTAGAAATATCATGAGGCAGATCACAAAACTCAAGCAAAGATCCATGTGTAGTAAAGCTAAAGAGGATACAACTTGATCACCAGTAGCGAGGGAACCATCAACCATGGAACCGTGAAGAACGCCAAAGAAATCAGCAGGAACATCGACCATAACGGAATCAAGAGAAGGAGATATAGAGACCAATGTAAAAGATACTGCACCAACCACCGAACCAGGAGGGATATCTGAAGTATGCGTAGGAGCAATAGTAGAAACACCATCAAGGTATGTGGCATCAGTATCAATGAAACAAGGAATGACCATTGAACACAGTATGTGTGAATCAAGGCATATAGGCGCAAGGCACTCAGCAGCACCCTGTAGATCTGGAGCAACATCAACTTGTAAAGCTAGAGCAACACCAAGGTACTCAACATCAACCCGTAGAGGTGACTCTCACTCTTTATGTGTATCCCTCTCGATCTGAGAGTCGATCACTATACAAGAAAACTCAACAGGTATCGATATGTGTGACTCAATCTCGATAGAACTATGTGACTCGACAATAGAACTATGTGACGCGACAATAGGACTATGTGACTCTATCACTATCTCAGGACTATGTGAAGACTCAACCTCACATGCAGAAGGTAACTCAAAAAGAGTGGTAGCAAATAGAAGATCTTCTAAAAATATGCCCCATATCAGAGTAGGATGAGTGTGACGATAGATGGAAAACCAAACTTTTGCATGGCCATCTAACCACAAAGAAGCCATCATGATTTTCATAACATCTGACCATGAATAAGTGAAAAAATAATCCTCAAAATTATTCACCCAGTTGGTGAATTCGACAATGCCACAAGATGTAGAGGAAAACCGAAATACTTAGGAAAAGAGAAATGTGTCATCATTTTGTCATGTATTTATTTTTTAACAAAATGAAAAATGAATAAAGAAAATGGAATCAAAACGGGTAAATGTAAAGTGTTAAGAAAAACGAATAAGAAATGTGACGAATGATCCAATGGTAGTAGAAAGCCAACAAACAATAGGTAGTGAAGGGGCTTCTGAAAAGTGACTGAAGTAAGGTGTTGGACAGCCAATAACTGGATGTGCAAAACCTGGAAAAATGGCCGCTCAATGTGGGGCAGTAGGGCGTAGGACAGCCACAAAGAAAATTCGCAAATGGGCTGAAGGTGGTGAAGTAGGGCACAACTTCAAAGTATAATATCTTGAGAATGAGGCATCTGTTTGCCAAACCATAAAGTGTTGAAAAACAAAGTATGTAAAGATCCAAAAACAGAATCTTTTAGAACAGAAAACAAAATATTCCAATTTGACCAAGGTTTGACTTTTTTTATTCCCGTGACTTCTAAAAGGTCAAAATGGATACAGAATGGATCCATAGAACCCACGGTTCATACCTGGGAACCATGGTATGAACCGTGGTACGGTTCTTGTAGTTATTTAATTAATCATTATTATTTTCTACCCTTTTTCCCCCTTTAATTATTTCACTGTTTTTGGCCCTCATTTCTCTGTTTTTGGCACTCATTTCACTACTGTTTTTGGCACTCATGGCACTCACTGTTTTTGGGCACTCACTAGTTTTGGCCCTCACTGTTTTTGCCACTCACTGTTTTTTCCCTCACTGTTTTTGCCACTCACTATTTTTGCGCACTCACTGTTTTTGACACTCATGGCACTCATTGTTTTGGGCACTCATGCTCAAAGCACTCATTGTTTTGGCACTCACTGTGTTTGGCCCTCATTTCACTGATTTTGGCACTCATGGCACTGTTTTTGGCACTCATGGAAGTAAAAAAAATTAATTACTGGCACTGCATTTTTTTAGCATTTGTTTGGCTTCTATTGTGCAGGCACAACAACATTTGGCAATAGCTCAACATCGTTATAAGTTCTTGACTGATCGTCATAGGCCTTAGCGTGAAGGCCAATCTGTTTATGTTCGTTTATCTTTTGCACGTCATAAGTTTGTAGAGGGTTGTTCTCTTATTGAGAACTTGTCTGCACATTACTGTAGTCCCTTTCAGATTGTGGGAAAACTAAGGCCTGTTACTTACCATTTACGGTTATTTGTTACTACTCGTACTTGAGACATTTTTCATGTTAGTCTACTTCTTTTCTCTCTTTTACCTGGTGAACCTTGTGATCCTTTGTTTCCTACTGATCCTAAACTGTTTCCATTGCAGTTTCTTAGTTGGAGAATGCTATGTGAATGCCTTTTGCTGTTTTTTATGCATCGTTGATACTAATACCTTTGAATCTGTTCATAATACATCGTGTCCTTGTTTCAAACTTGTTTTCATAGAGATTATGCAAAAGTCAAAGCAGTATAGCCGGTTTTAATCTAAAAGTACTACTGAAACTGATCAACTTGGCTTCTGAGCATGATCATAATTAGGACTAAGAACAGTCTGGATAGAGGCCTCAGGCAAAGAAAAATCTTGAGCATCACCAGAGTTATAGGCAAATACTTAGCTTTCTAAAAAAAGCAAAAATTCAGTACTATACTGGAAAAGTAAAAGACTGATATTTGGAGTTAGGCATTGGAGAATAAAGAGTGTTGAAGAAAGACTATTGCATCTGCACTTGACCTACCAAATTTTAAATTTACTTATCTAGAAGAATGTTGTCCTGGAATTTAATAGGAGGTTTATTTTTTCCTAGTGTAGGATGCAAACAACTTGATATTACTGGTGCAGAAAAAGACCTGGCCTACGATGTTCCGCCACATAACGTTGGTTATCAAAGGCTCCCTACAATCACCATATAAACAGCTCTTGTTAGCTCATTAGTAAAACTAACCAACTTGTAGCTGATTACAGATCCTACTGAATTTGATTGATTTTTCTCAAGATGGAAATCGACATCCACATGCTGGGTTTTTGTATGACTTTTATCTGAAGGACATCATAGGTATGGTTCTTTGCCACAAACAGAAAGAAAGTGGACTCGGGATGTTACCCAACCTCAAAGTCTATGTTTATTGCGCAAAGAAAGAAAGTGGACGCAGGATATTACCAACCTCAAGTCCACATTTATTGCGCAAGGAAAGAAAGTGGAATTGGGATGTTACCAAACTCAAGTCTACATTTATTGCATCTGAAGATCGTTTGTAAGCAAGATATGATAAACCTTGTTGATTATTAAATGTAGGAGTTCAAAAGCTGTAAATTTAACAGCAGGTGTCAAGATGCAACAATTGCATACGATGTCAGCCAACTCACAAAGTCAGTAAAAGAAGTTCCACAGGTATGAGACATATGCAAAGCATGGCCAAGAAATTTGTAAGCTGTAGTTAAAAACGACTAAATTATCCCATTTCAAACTTAGATCCAAAAACTTGAAAAATCTTCTGCAAGCTACTATTAACCTAGATCCAAACAACCCTTGAAGCTTTAGAAACCTTCAATTGCACTTTGAGTTATTGCAACGAAGTTAAAACACTCAGGTGAATAATCCAAAATTTCCAATGCGTAGTATCTTTCTTTGGAACGTACTTTTGTCATAACTGAATGATAATGAAGTGTTCATAAAAGCTTGAATGGAAGCTACGAGACTGCAGAAATTTATACTTTCAATTTTCTTCAGAAGACCATTTATCTTTCTTATTTTGTCACAACATGAAGCTGTTCCCCAATCATCAATTTCAGAACTTGTTTATAACCAGGACTTCACACTACTGTCTAAAGACAAACTTGCTACTTTTTTGTCAAATTTGTGTTTGGATGGAACGTTTAGTTCTTCAATAATATAAAGAGCTAAGTTTAGAGATATTTTGATTATCATTAACAGCCGTACTTACTAATGAGCAGTAATTAGAGCATATTGATTAAATAAGCTAGTGTTCTGATATTTGCACCATGAACGTGATTGTTACAGAAAATGTCGATATATCACCAAATATTATGCTAACAGTTGGCAAGGAGAGTGCCTAGTAGAGTTCTAAGCCTCCCATCTTTTCACAAATACTTCTATGGAGTTTCAAGAACCTCATGGCAGCCAATTTACAAGCTTGAAACACTGGCTGCACAAAAATCTTCTGTCAAGTATGTAACTCATTTCAGGAGTTGGTAGGCACATCTTTAAGGCACAACTCAATGCTTTATAAGATTGTGGCCCTAGAAACACTGGAAAAGAAGTGATGAGGATATGTACTAAACAGAAGGTATTAACATGTTTTAGTTGCAAACCTGTTCTATAGAATGTGAAAACATCTCATCCGTAAGTCTTTTTGTCACTATCAGCGGGTTGTTGAGGGTCATAAGGTGTCTCACTAGTAGATGAGGATAAATATGCCATCACAAAAGTGATGATAAACGTGAAGAGAAGTAGACAAAAATCTGAGGGAGAGGACTTTTGTCGTCACCCCAACTTATATGAAAACTAGAAAAGTAGTAACTAAGAACGGCATAAAATAATGAATGTAAGAACTGCCATAAAAACTACATAAAATACCTCCAACTGGTAAGGAGAATTTGAAAAAGCTAGCTGAAAATAACTCTGGAGCTATGACCGTTGTTTTGGTCAAAATGAAATGAGCCATTTTGGTCAAACGGTCAACTGTGACCCATATAGCATCATGACCCTTCTGGGTCCTAGGCAAGCCTACTATGAAATCCATGGAAATA
The DNA here is from genome assembly GCA_029204225.1 of Diphasiastrum complanatum. NCBI lineage: Eukaryota > Viridiplantae > Streptophyta > Lycopodiopsida > Lycopodiales > Lycopodiaceae > Diphasiastrum > Diphasiastrum complanatum. The sequence goes on from CM055114.1 coordinate 4,823,051, forward strand.
CTTTCCCATTTACAATTATTAGGAGAATAGGCAAAGTTTCCTACGAGCTAGAACTCTCGAACAGTGTTAGGAATAGCATTACCATGAGGAAGGCAAAACTAGTCTGATCCACCCAGCTAATGCATCCTCTTATAGAATGCCCCTCCTAGCCCAATGTTGCTGATGACACCCGCCGTTCATGTTGCATGCATGGTTATTGATGCATGAGGAGTCCCAATCCACTGCTGAAGGACTGCACGACCCCCAATTGTCATGCATGTGTCTACATGGGCATTACTGGCCCTCATACCTACTACACGGTATCCATGCATGCCACCAACTTACATTGCCCTCTGCCCTCCGATGGTTAGCTGCACCTAGTATTGTTGGGTCAGTGCAGTTACGGTCTCGTAAAAAGTACCAAAAGTGAGTAGTAGGACTCATACATTGGACCTTCTAAATTAAGACCCAGTACCCCATACCAAACACAAGCAGGTCAATAAGTTACCCAAAAAGTGCTATTTACATTTTCTTACAAAACACCATAGGCGGGTGTGAGCCATTTCAATAGTTACAATTTACAACTTACAAGTCCAACGTGTTCACGCTAAGGCAAGAACATTAAGTACATGACATTTCTTCTCTCCTCAAGGAACATTGTCTACGACAGTAAGATAAGGGTACTGCGCATGCAAAGTGTTCACGGTCTCCCAAGTAGCAATAGTGAGAGGTCTATCGTGCCACATAACCAAGTACTCAAGGATCAGAGGGTTTCTAAGCCGTCTCTCGCCGTCTCTCTCTCCGGCGGTCCAATACTCTGTCAAGTTTTAGGTCTTCTTCCTCGAACTCTCTTGGTGTGTGATCTCGATCAACAAATGTCTTTGCGCAATCCATCACCCTTGGCTTACTCAAGCATTTGTACCATGTGAGTTAGAAAATTTACAACATTAGGCACTCTATGAGGCATTCCTACAGTAATTGGACTAGTTGACCTAAAACCATAGTTTTAACTCGAAAGCACTCGTCTTAGTAGAAGCGTTCTTTTTATCATTATAAGCAAACTTCAACAATGGCAAATACCTTTCCCATTGCATTTGCTTAGCACTTACATACACCCTAAGCACATCTTCTATGGTTGGTTAACTCTCTCTGTTTGAGCATCCATTTCAGGGTGATCAGTACTACTCATTCTCAACCACGCCTCAAGCTTATCCATTACGACAGTCCAAAAATGACCTATAAAGCGTGTATCTCTATCAGACACTATGGATGATGGTAACCCATGAAGTTTGAATACATGTCATATGAAAGCTATAATAGTTCTGTCAGTACCAATACATGCGTGTCTCCATTTCTGGTAGCTAATGGATATTCTCCGTTGCTTCTCCACCCTCTCCTCATGACATTCCTATTACTTTGTCTTCTTTTCTTACTAATTCTTGTAATTCTATTGTATAGGCACAACAACATTTTGTTGCGAGCTCATCATCGTTATATGTCCTTGACTGATCGTCATAGGTCTTTTATAGAGTTTACTGAGGGCCTTACTGTTTATGTTCGCCTTTCATTTGCATGTCATAAGTTTGTTCAGGGTCGTTCTCTTACTGAAAAACTGTCTGCTCGTTATTATGGTTCTTCTGTGATTGTCGAGAAGCGTAGCCCTATTACTTACCATTTACAGTTACCTGTCACTACATGTGCTTGTTATATTTTCATGTTAGTCTACTACGTTCGTCTCTTTTTCCCGGTAAGCCATGTGATTCTTCATTTCCTAGTGACCCAGAACTTTTTCTATTTTTACCTGCTGCTACTTTACAATTTCGAGTCATTTTGCGTCATCGCCGTCATATTGTCCAATTCTTAGTCCAATGGGATGGTCATCCAGTTGATGAGGCTACTTGGGAGTCTTTCAATGTTTTTGCACACTAACCTTTATTGCAGGAACATGCTCGCTCGTATGCGACACTTTGGCTTTTGCACCTGATGATGCACTACTTTATGCCCCTACTATTGCAGTTGCTGATCCACATCTTGCTGATGTTCCTGATGCTATTGATGCAGTTCCTGATTCACATGCTATTGTTGTTGTACCTCCTGCTGATTTGCCTGATATTCATGGCTCCGATGCTCTTGTTGCTCCAGCGATTGATTCTCCATCACTTGTTGATGATAATACCTCAGTTGCCCGACAACTGCCGCTGCTTGGAATTGAGATAAAAATCTCTTAGCTTCATTGTACTAAAAGCGGTTTTCTGCGGCTGTAGGGGATTCGGCTATCACCACTAGCATGAAATGTATAACCCAAGAAAGAAAATGACAATACAGCGGTACTAAAGTAGCTCTGGTAGTTAAGATATTTTTTAGCCCATATTGAGGGCAATGTCTTAGATGGAGGGAGTGTTATGGACATACATTATATTTAATTGTTACCCAAATCTTCCTTTTCTTTGTGCTACATGGAAATTTCATAAAGTTCCTAAAAGGCCTAGGTTTATTGCACCAGCCTATAAAACTACGCTGACTGACCTTTCTAAGTGGCTAAGTAGTTGCTTCAAAGCGTTGCTTCCTTCTATTAATGAGTTTTGGATAAACTTACTTAAGGATGCAGATGTTCCTGTTAGTTGGAGTTGGATTTTAAACGATTCTGCAGGTATTATAGAAGTAATAAAGTTTTCAACTCCTCTTGTACTTTAGAAGAAAAAACCCAACGTATGCTTCTTCAAACCTATGACTTCACAACACTTTACACTAAAATCAATTTGTAAGATTTGAAGTTTCGTGTTAACAAGCTACTTCAAGATGTTTTTAAACTAAAGGACACTTGATGCAAAGCTTGAAAAGTTGAAAAGAGTGCTTTGCATTTTGAGTTTTGTTGGCTTAAGAACAAAAATCAAGATGTCGATTCAAAGAAGAAAAGATTTACTAAAATAGTTGATGTTGAAGATTTTTGTTCTTGGCTGCACTTTCTCTTGGATAAAGTTATGGACTTCGCTATTTACATTCGCCACATCCATTCGCATCTATTTTACCGTTACCTTTTATGTCTAATGGGCAGCATTGTATTGGAATCTGCATGTAATCTTTCTATAACTCCCTCATTCGCTTTTCCAGCACTCTTCCCTCGCTGTCCCTACTACATTGCACCAGCCTGGTTGCAACTATTCCACTGTTTTTCTTCTTGGTGACTACCTACCTCTATTACGAGTTTTTTGTGAGAGTCGCTTACGTGTTTTTCATGGCATACCTGTTGTGCCGACTTATGTCCTCTCCTTCAGTTCGTCCATTGGATTCCGTACGTCTCTCGCTTTTGCTCTAGTTTCATTTCTCTGCCATTATGTCGGAAACTCATTCTCCGACCACAAGTGAACACCCTCAGGATGCTTTGACAGATCATATTCGTCAGGCCATGGATGCTGCTATTTCTAGCGTCTCTTCTCGTCTAGATATTGTCATGACCAATCTTGCCTCCTTTCAGTCCCAGATCGACGCATTACAGCCCCATGGTCCTGGCAAGGCTCCTATGGCGCCTATCCTCAAGACACCGTCGTCCTCCAGTTATCCTGGTGGCCATTTTGGTGGACCTCCCATTCCGGCTCCTCCACCTCCTGGATTTCACCCCTTTTCACGTACAACAGGTCCTGAGCCACAGACCGGATACAGCTTACTACCTATTCTGGTTCCTCCGATGGGAATCTTCTAGAGAATTGGTTTTCTAAGCTTGATACATATTTCCATATCTACCCTAAAACTGACGTTCAGAAGATCCAATTAGTCGCCTTACATCTAGATGGTCGGGCTGCCACTTGGTGGCAGGTTTTTCGTTCTGATCCTGAATGAGAGGGGATGCATGTATGGCTATCTTTTCGCCGCGACCTTCGCCATGCTATGATTGATCCTCAGTGGCTGAGTTGCCAGCGTGATCTGTTTCGTAATCTCACTCATTCTAGCGACCTGGCTTCCTACACAGATCAATTCACAGAGCTATCTTACCTCTTTTCAGACTAACAGCCTACTGAGCTCATCTCACGCTACATTGCAGGACTTCAAGGTGCCTTACGCTATGATGTCGCATCTTTCCGACCCCATACTCTTTCTGATGCTATGTCTATTGCTAGTACTCTACAGCATAAGTACCCTGATACACCATTTTCCCGTTTTTCCTGCCCTCATCCCCCCTCAGTTTCTACTCCACCCCCTACATTGCCTTCCTCCTCTATTGTTCCTTCTACCACACATCCTCCTATTCCTCTCCCTGCTTTTGTCGGCGGTTACACTTCCGCAGAGTTTGCCGACATTCAGCAGAAACGTCTTTGTTTCCGTTGTAAGAGTCCAAACCACCTTGCTCGTGATTGTCGCCAGACTCCTCTTACTACTACTGCTTTCTATCATGAGGCACTGACACTGACGATTCTGATATCTATATCCATATCTCCGACGAGCTTGATCCTGTGTCTGGGCCTTCTTCTGACCTCCTACCAGCTACTTGCCGTGCCCAGCTTGCTTATGCTACCTGGACTGGGCGTCCTGGTCCTCGATCCATTCGGTTATGCATACGCATTACTGGACGGGAATATATTGCTTTAGTGGATAAAGGCAGCAGACATTCCTTTATCAACAGTTACATCTCCAGTCGGATCCACGCTTCACCTATTCCTACGCCACAGCCTCTCAATGTTGAGGTTGCCAGTTCTCATTCTTTCTCTAGCTCTCAAATGTTCCAAGGCTTGGCATACCGCATTGGGGATTTTTCTGGATAGGCGGATCTTTATATTATTCCCATGGAGCGCTATGATCTTATTCTTGGTGCTAATTGGTTTGCTTCTCTTGGTGCCGTTACACTGGATTTGACACGGCAGACACTCACTTTTGTGCATGCTTCAGTTACCCACTCCCTTGTTGGCATCGATTCCTAGGGAGATATCAACTGATCAGTGGGAAACAGTTTATGTGTAGCCTACCTAAGGCTCATTGTGTGGCTCTCTTATGTGTACAACGTGCTACAGCAGCTCCTTCAGTCGCCATTTCACCACCACCAGCTGTTCCTCAGGTGATATTTGACCTCTTACATCGGTATGCTTATGTCTTTTCAGAACCTACGATGCTACCACCATTGCGTGATGTTAACCACCACATTGATTCACGCTTTGGGTCTGGGTCTTATTGTTCCCAGCCATAGCCCTTTTGGTGCCCCTGTTCTCCTCGTTAGTAAGAAAGATGGCACCAAACGTCTTTGCGTAGATTATCGTGCCCTCAATAAGCTAACTATCCGTAATCAGTACCCTTCCCAGATTTTTTCCAAGATAGACCTTCGTTTTGGATATCACCAGATTAGGATGCACCCCTCTGACGAGGATGACCCCCCTAAGACTGCTTTCCGTACCCATCTTGGCTTATATGAATTTTGCGTGCTTCCTTTTGGTGTTACTAACGGTCCTCCTACGTTTCAGAATGTTATGAATAATATTATGCGTCCACTTCTTGGTCATTGTGTTTTAGTTTATTTCGACGACATTCTCATTTTTAGTACATTACTTGACGAGCATGTGTCCCATCTCATGTCTATATTTCAGCTACTCATTCACCATCATTTGTTTGCCAAACTGTCTTAATGTTCTTTTGTTGTTGCTGAGATTGAATTTCTTGGATTTCTTATTTGTAATGGGCGTATTCGCCTTGATCCTCATAAGGTTCAGGCTATCCAGGACTGGCCTACACCAAAAATGATGTTCACCATGTTCCTATGTTCCTCGGTTTAGCCACTCAACTTCGTCACCCTGTTCCACACTTTGCCACTATGGCTGCTCCTCTTCATGCTCTTATAAAGAAATCTCGTACATTTTTGTGGACCCCTGTTTGCAGACAGCCTTTGATACCCTTCGCCGCGCTATTGTTGATGTCGCTGTTATGTGCTTACCTTGATTTGACCAAAAATTTATTGTTGAGACTGATGCTAGTTCTATTGGTTTGGGTGCCTTACTTCGCCAATCCCAGTGCATCATTGCTTATGAGTCACGACGGCTTCGCTCTTATGAGCAACGGTATTTTGTCCACGATAAAGAGCTTCTCGCCATTATCTATGCTCTTAAGAAGTGGCGTCATTACCTGTATTGTATACCATTTGATATTGTTACTGACCACCAGTCTCTCGGTTATCTGTTATCCCAACGGGACCTTAGCGATCATCAGTTTTGTTGGTTGCAATTTTTACAATCCTTTGAATTTTCTATCTTATATCGTCCTAGCCGTTCAAACACCGCTGCCGATGCTTTATCCCGTCTGCCCGCTTTGTTACACACACTTGTTGCCACCATTCCTACCTGGTTTGATGATCTTCCCTCTGCTTATCTCACTTGTCCTGACTTTCGTGATGTTTATAGTTCTGCACCTCCCGTTTCTTCTCGTCCACACCAGGTCTATTCCATCCTTGATCACCGTCTTCATCATTTTGGGTCTCTTTGTATACCTAGCTCCTTGCCTCTTCGCCCCCAATTATTGTCTGATGCTCATTCCTCCCCTGTTGGTGGCCATTTTGGATTTCAAAAGTCTTATGCTCGTCTTAAGGACCACTTTTACTGGCCGTCCATGAAGTTTGAGCTAGCTCTTCTTATTCATAACTGCACCAGTCCAAGGTCCTTAATCGGATCCTTGAGGATTACCTCCGCCATTTTGTTACTCCTTTAGGGAAGGACTGGGATCAGCATCTATGTTTAGTTGAATATAGCTATAATAGCTCAATTAGTACTAGCACTGGTGTCTCTAGCTTCTTATTATCTCATGGTTATGCACCACTGTTACCTAGGATACCTCTTCCTCCTGAGGATACACCTGTTACACTTGCCTCTTCTCTATCAAGTGCTCGTGAGCTTATTTCTCGGGCCAGCACACATCTACAGCACGTCCAACAACGGTACCAGACTTCTGTTGATCGTCATCGACGACATGTTCAGTTTCAGGATGGGGATATGGTTTATCTACGCCTTCGTTTGCTCGACACCACTTTATGCAGGGCCATGCTTCTGCTGAGAAGCTTGCACCACGTTATTATGGACCTTATCGCATATTGGAGGTCCTTAGTCCTGTGACATATCGGTTGCAGCTTCCTTCTTCGACACGGGTCTGTGATATATTCCATGTCAGTTTATTATGTGCTGCTATTGAGGATGATGCTCCTCGTGATGCTGAGTTTCCTACTGATCCAGAGTTATTTCCCTTCCTACCTGCTGCTATACTACAGGTTCGTCTTCATCATAGTCCTGAGGGCGGCAGACCTGGTGCAGGTCCTTCTGAGGACGACAGTACCTGAACAGGTGGCTTCTGAGGGATCATCAACTTATTAATTAGAGATATGATCATACCTCATATCAGAGATGCTGTTGGACCCAAGGAGGCTTGGGATATACTAAAGAGCTTGTATGAGTTGTATGAGATGGTAAATCAGTCACGGATCTTGTTCTTGACTAATAAGCTTCACACATTGAAGATGGGTACAGCTGGACTACTTTACTCGGGTGAAAGATCTGAGAGGCCAACTTATTGCGGTTGGAGAAAGTGTTCAAAATTTAGTGTTGGTATCCATTGTACTTAATAGTCTACCTTGGCCTATCAGAACTTTGTAATGATGCTATCGTTAAGAGAAACGAGGCCTTCTTTCGATGAGCTAAATGCCATCTTACTACAGGAAGAAATGAGACGACAAAATATTGCATTTCTGGCAAAGAAGCAAGAACAAAGTTCCAAGAAGGGTGGCAAAGGGAAGAAGAAGAAGAAGAAGAAGAAGAAGAAGAAGCAAGATATGGAGGAGAATCAATCAAATCGGCCAGAAGATGGAAAGAAAGTGGTTCGAAAAGGAAACTGCTTTATTTGCGGAAAATCGGGACATTATGCAAAGGAGTGCTGGCACAACAAGTTCAAGAAAAAGCAGGACCAGAATTTTGCTGAAGAAGAAGAAACATCTAATGCAAAATTGAGTGCTTTGGATCTTGAAGACTATGAGTTTTTTTCGGCATCGACATCTTTCGGTGGTGGCTTCTCAAAGGAAGAAGACTATTGGTGAGGAGCTTCGAAGCACATGACACCTAGGCAAGACTGGCTATCTAATTTCCAAAAATTAGATGATGGGTCAAATGTGAAATTGGGAGACAACTACACATGTGATATAAAGGGATTTGGAAAAGTACAAGTACAACTAACTTCAAGGAAGATTGGAAACATAAAGGATGTGCTTTATGTACTAGGAATCAAGAAAAACTTACTCTCAATATCAGCTATTGCAAAGCAACACATGGTGGTGCAGTTTGATGAACAGCGGTGTCTCATCAAGAGGAAAAATAATGTAGTAGTAGCTGAGGGCATACTTGCAGGGCGGTTGTACAAACTTCAAGCTCAAGTGGTGGATCATCATGCAAGTGTTGCGGACATTGGATCATTGAGTAAGTTATTGCACGAGAGCTTTGGACATCTGAATTACAAAAGTCTACAAGTCTTGAGAAAATTTAACATGGTTACAGGTTTACCTCAAGTCATTTCTGATCACAAAGTTTGTGAAGTGTCTTAGGCAAGCATCATATGAAGAATTTTTGGCCTAGTATATTCAAGGGGAAAAATGTTCTAGAACTTGTTCATACAGATTTGTGTGGTCCTATGAGGACTCAATCTTATGGGGGAGTAAGTTACTTCATGGTGTTTGTGGATGACTATTCTAGGGATACATGGATATATCTTCTGAAAAATAAGGGTGAAGCTTTCAAGTATTTCACATGGTTTAAAACATAGGTGGAGAAAGAAACAGATAGCAAATTAAGATACTTCGCTCAGACAAAGGGGGAGAGAGTATCTTTCTACGGAATTTTCGGTGTTTTGCAAGGATCATGGTATAAAGAGACAATTTGCAAACACGGACACACCTCAACAAAATGGAGCTGCGGAAAGAAAGAACCGATCTATAGTGGAAACTACGAGGAGTATGCTTAAGAGTAAAAATCTACCAAATATGTTATGGGGTGAAGCAGTTAAAACGACAGTTTATCTTTTGGATCGAAGGCCTACAAAGGTTGTAGAGAATCGAACTCCAGAGGAAACATGGGTCGGAAGCTAGATGTAAGTCATTTGAGAGTGTTTGGGAGTAGTGCTTATTCTTACATACCTAAGGATTCCAGGAGCAAATTGGATTCTAAGGCGACCAAGTGTTTATTTCTTGGTTATGATAGTCAAGAGAAGAGATACAAGTTACATGACTTGGAGGGTAAGAAAATAATCATAAGTAGGGATGTAGTCTTTGATGAGGAGGAAACTCATAAAGATACAGAGTTATATTTTGATAAGGATCAAGATGGAGGAATTCCTATATTATGTGACGAGTTATTACAAGAACCTGAATCGACACATGTATCGCCTACGCCAATCCAAGAACCTAAAGTGACTTTGGTTCGGATAGGAAAGAGGAAAGAGAGATCAAGTATATGGGATACTTATTCACCTCCTACTTCACCAGGCAGGAAGCATCCTACATCAGAAGCTAGAAGGTTGCCTAGATTGTATTATGAAACTATCAAGGATAGTGTCATTATGGAACAGGGAGAGTCCAGTATGCATGGAACTAGGAGATCGGCTAGACTTGAAAAGCAGCATGAAGATCAGGGTCGACAGGAGGATCATCATAAGGATGGGGATGTACACTTTGCTTACATGGCTACACTGTTGGAAACCAAGGATCCATCTACTTTCAGGGGAAGTGGAGCCTACAGAAAAACAAGTTGCGGATATATAGGTAGTATTATTAGCAATTAGCTTTTGCTATTTTGCTATTTGCTTTAGGCTCTTACCTTTTCTCATTCATTAGAGAAACTATTTAAGTAGGCTGGTGCCCCACCACAATCATTCCAATATGCTAGAGCATTGCTCAATTCTCCTATGATCTGAATTCTCTCTATGCTTGGTTTTGTGTGAGTGCTAGTAGGACTAGTAACTTCATCTAGAATCACAAATTCTGACATTAAGGCTGACTGAGACCTTTTGCACGGTTGCAGCACTGATGCTTAGTTACCACGTAAAACTTGAATTAGTTCATGGCTTTTATGCTCGCTACATTAATTACACAAGCTTCGACACTTACATGGAAGTAAGATTACTATACATAAAATTTGAGCTACCACAACCTTTTTTTTTTCACACAAAATTTGACAATAGCCAACAAAAGTAGCCCACAAATGTATTCGGCATTCCAATGGATGATTTCATGTCGAGCATGTATTTCACAAGCATAAAGACATAGTTTCATGCATTTGTTGACTGAAAAGCACATCAGCAATCTCTAAGGCAATATGCATTTATCAAATAATTGCACTCACATACAATTTCACTAGCAAAGGGTATGTTTCATTCTGCAAATTTAACACTTTCTCTGCTAAAGTACAAAATTAAAAAAATATGAGCCTAGGAAAAAATTTGTACCGTCTTCCAATTGGTGGCCTATCCATAAGGCTGTCATTTGGAGGCTCTGTAGCTAGAGCAACTGCCCCCATCGTATCCATGATGAGGTTCACCCAAAGAAGCTGGAAGGCTCAATATAGATTGTAAAGTTAGAATGACTTAGGTTCATAAAAAAGGCGAGGGAGCAGTGCAAGGTTGCAGGAAAAACCTAGTATGCACAAAATAATTTATTTCATGATAGGTACGGGTTAAAGTGGTCATCCATGCGATTGATTCAACAAATTTTACATTTTAGAAACAATCTGGAGTAAAATTAACAGAGAACATATAACCTGAACAGCTGTTAGAGGTGCACTGCCTTTGACAATGGCTGCAACAAAGTTCAAAGTCAACGCAACACCATTCACAGTAGTTTGGAATTGAACAAATTTTTGTATGTTGGAATAAACTGATCTACCCCATCGTACTACCTGCCAAAACAAAGTCACCAGTCACACATGAGATTTTGTATCACCAACCAGAAAAACAAGCTCGGTATATGCATCTTCAGCATTTCATATTCCGAAGTAAGATTAAGGCAAGGGGCCCTTACAAAAATGAGGGAGGGACATAGCAAAGTTCAAGCAGGTCTCGACTTCTCTCTTAAACACATGCTTTCAAACTACCAAAAAAGAAAGGGTTCAATTAACTTTCTAGAAATAGCAGATTGGCAATAATCACTCTTCACTCTATTTCCACAATGATACAAAAATGCAAGAGAAGTTCCCACCAGGAAATGTTTTTCATTCTTTTCCAATTGATGTTTTTCTCCTAAAAAGGGCAACTCCACAAAGCAAACTATAGCACTCGTAAAATTGAGTAATTTATGTGCATATACTCCCACATGCCAAAGAAGAGACTTGAAAAGTGTTTGAAGACCTTTGACATTCCTATGAAACTTGAACTTCTTACATGTACTTGGTAGTGTGAGATGTTTGAAGCGAGTTTTGTGGAAGGACCTTCCCCATATCTCCTCAATGCAACTCTCTTATATGTTATGGACACGCATTATAGTCCACACTTCTCTACTTTTGACATTATTTGTGGACACGCACTTTATATTACACGTGATGGGCCTAGAAATATTATTTTACATGGTTTTCTAATTTTGGCCCTAATTTTTAAATTTCACTTTCCCTCCAAATCAATATGAAAGGAGATAGGGTTTGTCCACTATAGATAGCCACTAAGGCTGGTCAGGTGCTAGTTTTGATCATTTGAGTCTTGGGCTTCTTGTAGGAAAGTTGTACTATTTTGGACATGTTAGTTGGAGATCTGCCTGAGCTATCGACGGTCATTGATATTCATACAATTTCTTAGTTGGAGAATGCTATGTGAATGCATTTTGCTATCTTTTATGCATCATTGATACTAAGTATACATGTGAATCTGTTCATAACATGGTATCAAAGCTGTCATGCCCACGACTGATGTCGGATAGTTTATCCCGCTAGAGGTCAGTAGATGTGCATATTGTCATAATTAATGCTATGTGAATGCATTTTGCTATCTTTTATGCATCATTGATACTAATACATGTGAATCTGTTCATAACACGGTATCAAAGCTGTCATGCCCATGATTGATCTCGGATAGTTTATCCCGCTAGAGGTCAGTAGATGTGAATGCATTTTGCTATCTTTTATGCATCATTGATACTAATACATGTGAATCTGTTCATAACATGGTATCAAAGCTATCATGCCCACGACTGATCTTAGATAGTTTATCCCTCTAGAGGTCAGTAGATGTGCATATTGTCATAATTAATGGTTGGAGGCCTAAACTCATGATGGTGGATTATTATGGGTCTATCAGTGAGTCATAAGGGAACTGGATGACGTGGCCCAGTTAGGTTGCAGATGTGTCCCGTAAAGTGTCACACTGCATTACCAGTGGTGCATGGGCCTTGGAGGGTATAAGTATACCCATTGGGGCTCTCACTAGTGTATGGTTAATTGTGTGACTGATAGCTACATGGTGACTCCTCTATCCCTTGTGAGAGATTGATTCATAGCTTGGGGGCTAGATCCATAAGATCTAGGTTTGGTTGGGTTGCTTTATCCACCATCCGATTCCCTTATGTTGCTTTGTTGCGGCATGCTTGGCTATTGACTCCTTGGAAAGGGCTTTACAGTGGTATCAAAGCCCGCTAAGTGGTTTTGCCGTCGAGAAGTGCTCAAGGTGAGGCCAAGAATATGGAAATGGATCTTCAAAGTGGGATCCTCGTTCTTGGACTTTGTGGAGCAAAAGTATTGTAAAGCTTGGTGGGTGATTCGCGTTCTCTTCTCAAACCACGGGTTTTCGAGAGAATATCGATTGTATGGTAGATGCACTACCAAAAGTTGCAATCAGTTTGATAAAGTACGCTCTTGAATGGACATTTTGAGTGGATTTTGATTCACTTATTATATTAAGTTTTTCCAATTACTTTTGGTAATTGCTTTTTGACGTTAAGCCAAAATTTTAGCCTCTTAAAAGCTGAAATTTTGTGCTTTCAAAAAGCCTGATTTATTGAGTACTTTTTGGCAAAGCAATCGGAATTTCTTTTTGCTATGGTAGAGGAGAAATGCTGGTTTTTTTGTCTTGTTTTTGCATAGTTTGAAGCAAAGGAAGCGGGATCCGGACGCCTTAGGGATGCGTCCGGGTCCGGACGCGTCCGGCATTTTAAAAAAAAATACAGGCCCATCCCCTCACGGACCCACACCACCAAAATAAAATAAAAACAATTTTCCTCCCCCCCCCCGGGAATTAATTATCAGAGAGTGTCTGGCACATACCTGCCCCCTCCTATTAAAAAAAAGGAAAAAGGTATCTAAAAAAATTTGCAAAAACATTTGCAACAAACCTAACCACTGCCCATGCCTCCCATAACTGAGATACCACAGAATCGGGCATGAAAGAGCAGACCATTTATATTTTTGACCGGAGAACTCTATCTTGTGCTCTCGCTATCTCTCTCTCTCTGGCGGATCTATGAGATATATATATATATACAATAAACGATGCGCTCCCCGGATGAACTTCAACAACTTACTAATTACTAAGCAAAACAGTGTCATTCACCATAGGGAACTACAAGACCTACACAGTACTATGTCTTATCTGATAAAATGGGATGATCGGATCGTAGGATGAGAATTTTTGAGAGCCACTCTTTGTGAGTTGAAGCCTTCTCAATCTTTTTCTCTGCATTTATTTCTGCCACAAGGAGATAAACAAAGACCTTGTACTTTTCACGGTTTCTGAATGCTCGGGAAATTGCATGTTGTGCCATAGCAGGAATCCTTCAAATTTAATTTCCTCAGACGACAAACCAATCTAAGGACAGACAAGGATCAATACATATCCCTGTCAATGAGGCCTCTAGCTTCATTCTATCATTTGTACACGTCTTCTCAAGTAATCCAAGTGCCTTATGTTGTCCGGGCATAAGTTTCAAAAAAATTGTGAAGTCTAAAATACCAGGCAAGTTTTCTAGAACTTCTCCTTTATCCTAGCTAACAAAGCCTCCTTTGTCCAAGGTCCGTTATCCAAGGTTTAGGGTTAGGGGATTGTCATTTTGTACAGTTCGTTATCCAAGGTGCAAGTCAACCAGATTCACATTTTTTGCCTTCTGGGGGCAGTGATCAATACCCATTTCACCTGGATATTTGGCCAGGAAAATTTATAAGAAAGCAATGGTCAAAAAGGTCTTTCCAGTGCCTAGGTAAATCTAGGGTGCGAAATCGGGCGTCCCATCTTTGGCACAACTACGTAAACTGCATGCAGGATCAAGCTCAAGACCAGAAGATTTTTGGGTGAAGTAAATGCTCAGAGAAGGACCAGTTCCTGGGAAATCTAGGGTGCGAAATCGGGTGTCCTATCTTTGGCACAACTACGTAAATTGCATGCAGGATCAAGCTCAAGACCAGAAGATTTTTGGGTGAAGTGAATGCTCAACATCTCAAGAAGGACCAATTCCTGGGGAAATCTAGGGTGCGAAATCGGGCGTCCTATCTCTGGCACAACTACGTAAACTGCATGCAGGATCAAGCTCAAGACCAGAAGATTTTTGGGTGAAGTGAATGCTCAGCATCTCAAGGACCAGTTGTGACTCCACTTCCAGAACTGCATAAGAACATGCAAACAAAAATGTTCTGCTGCTGAAGCTTTCTTGAGAATTGCAGTTTTACGTCTCCATGAAAAAGGTACATACACAAGTGAGCTATTTTTCATTCTGATTAGTGAAAGATCTGCTCATTACAACAACACAGACTTTGCAAATTTTATTTGGAAAGTCATTAATTGCTCCTTCAAATCCACGTCAAACATTTTTAGGGTGATCTCAGAGACAAGATCCACTGATTTCCAATCAGTGGATTTTCCTGCCGAGGAAGTGAAGGTCTTGAAGTACCAAGAAAAAGCAGTGCTAGACTATGCAGAATGGCTTGAAGCTGAGAAATATGTTGAGACCCAACGTAGTGTGTTCAAGGATGTTGAAGAGCTTTCAAAAAGGTGCTGGATACAGAGCTCTTGGAGCTAGGCAAACTTCAAGAACAAGCTATGCAAGCTACTCAAGCTATGCTTGACCACATAATTTTCTTGGATTAAGTTTTTTTAGTGATGTTTACTATCCTGCCTCTCTAAGCCTAAACCCTAAACCTACACACTACTATGTCTTATAGGATGACATCGGTTTCTCCCCGGATGAACTTCAACAACTTACAAATTACTTATGCTCCAAACCCTAAACCCTAAACCAACACACTGCTATGTCATATAGGATGAGATCGATTTCTCCCCGGATGAGATCGATTGCTATGTTTGGAAAGTGTAGCACTGTGTAATATATGTGACAAAATTTTTCTTAGTACATGTGCTTGATTTATGCACATGTATTGAAGCTGCTTGGTATAACACAGGGACGGTGTAAGTGAAGGTTAGTTTGAGCATGTTTTGCAAATAGAACACAGTTTGAAAGGCATTTTTATGGGCTTCATACTCGGACACCAAAGGAAGCAGCATTCCTTTCATCTAGATATTTGGCCAGGAAGTTTTGCAAAAAAGTAATGGTCAAAAAGGTCCTATTTTTCATCAAGTTTACACTCTAGTGATGATTGTTTATATCACTATGGTGCTTTGTGCGATCTCACTTATTACATGATGCTCATTATTCCCGTATCGAGGGTCATTACGGTTATCAGAAGTCTTTTGCTCGTCTCAAACCTTACATTTATTGGCCACGTATGAAATCTGAGTTACTCGCTCTTATTCAGCAGTGTACATTCTGCGCTCATAATAAGTACTCACGAACTAAGCTTGCTGGTCCTCTTCAGCATTGGCCTATTCCCCACTGCCAGTGGACTGATACCTCTATGGACTTTATTTTAGGCCTACCTCACACACAACATGGCCATGATACATGTCTCGTCGTGGTTGATCATTTTTTGAAACATGCTCATTTTATTCCAGTCCGCTCTACCATTATTGCTGAATAGTGTGCTCCTATTTCCTTGTCCGACATTTTTTTGTTTGCATGGTCTTCCCAATTCTATTCTCACAGACCGTGATACTCGTTTTACTTCTGGATTTTGGACCTAACTTATGCATATTTTGGATATTAAAATTTTTATGGGGACTGCTTATCACTCTTCTGCGGATGGCCAGTCTGAGGTTCTTAATTGTATTGTTGAAGATTATTTGTGTAATCTTGTTTCACCTTCTGGTCGTGATTGGGATCAGCACTTGTGTTTTGTAGAGTACAACTATAATAGTTCAGCTAGTACTAGCATATGTGTCTCTTCATTTCCACTAGCTAATGGATATTCTCCACTGTTACTAGGTATTCCACCCCCTCCTGATGATGTTCCCATTACCTTATTTTCTTTTCTTGCTAACTCTCGTGATTCTATTGTGCAGGCACAACAACATTTGGCGTGAGCTCATCATCGTTATAAGTCCTTCACTTATCGTCATAGGTCCATGGTTTTCTGATTTTGGCCCTAATTTTTTGAATTTCACTTTCCATCCAAATCAATATGAAGGGAGGAAGGGTTTGTCCACTATAAACAGCCACTAAGGTTGGTCAGTTGCTAGTTTTGATCATTTGAGTCTTGGGCTTCTTGTAGGGGAGTTGCGCTATTTTGGAGATCTTAGTTGGAGATCTGCCTGAGCTATCGGTGGTCATTCATATTCATACAGTTTCTTAGTTGTAGAATGCTATGTGAATGCCTTTTGCTGTCTTTTGTGCATCATTGATACTAATACTTGTGAATCTGTTCATAACATTATACATGAAAGCGCAAAAGTTCATCACATCACAATTTCGCATAGTATTTTACCAAATGTTTTTGCTTCTTTGTAGAATGCCTTTGCTATGAATATGATTCGCGTTACAAGGTTTCTCTTCAATTGAAGAAAGTGAATTTTTTCACTAACTTTTCCATTAAGGGACCATGGGTGCACAAAAATTAGTTAAAAGCATGTTAACATTGTATACTTATATCCATTATTCATAGTTGAACAAGAGGTATATCTTTTCAACACCTAAGTGCATGCTTTCTATATTGGGCTTGTAAAGCTTCATCTTCATCCATACAAAATTGCTAAAATGCAAAGAAAAGAGCTCCAAGCTAGTTGCTTCAAAAAAGGCTACCACGAAAGTTTGAATTATCTGAATCGGAAATGAGAACAATTCATAGTCAAGATAGAATGAATATGAGAAAAACAAAAATAGATTGAAAAACATAGGGAGAGGTTGACAATGATTCTTTTAAGAAGAGAAATGAGAGAAATAACAAAAAAAAGGGACTAATATATAATTTATGTCTTGTACATGCCATAATTATGAAAACAAACAAAAATTAATCAAGGGAATGTAATAGCATCTCTGAAATATGTGCACTACATGATGTTACACCATCGACACCTTATTATAGTATCATTATCATGCCAGGCAATATGTGTTATGGAATAACTGGTATTGAAATGTTAGCTGGTGGGTTCACATGGTTCTTGATTTGGGCCCTAAGATTTGAATTTCCATATTTCAATTGAAGAGTGCTAGGAAGCTTTTGATTGATATGAATAGCCACTAAGGCTGCCCATTTGGTAGCTTGTTATTTTGGAAATCTCTCCTACTATTTCTCAAGTAGAGCTTTAGCCTCAAACATCTATGACATTCAAGTTATGTTCTCAGGTAGAGAACCTTAATTGTTGTCATTTATGTCTATTATTCATGATGTGATGTCATACCGCGATGTGTTCATAACTTGGTATCAAAGCACTTTCTTGAGCAATTGGGAAGATTCTAATTTCATCCATTTTTTTACTCTAAAATTTTCTCTTTCTTCGGACATCTCTGTCACGGACCTTCCATCGGGCACTAATCGGTATATTCGCCGCCAGCTCTTTCGCCGTTACATACAACACACATGGAGACCCAACTCAACTTTCCGACCGCGCCACATTTATTACCAAACACACTTTCTTTCCCTTGATCCAGCCGGTTTACCTAAGCTCCCGCTGTATCTCTCACAGTCACTTTCATACAGCTTGCGTTACCGCATTGGACAGCTACGCACCTCTTCCCATCAGCTTGTTGTTGAGACTGGTCGTTGCTAGAATATCCCGCGTGAGCATAGATTATGTCGCCTATGTTCTATGCACGAGCTTGAAGATGAGGCACACTTCTTACTTCGATGCCTTGTTTATTATGAGATCCGTGGTCAATATTATTGTCTTTATCGGGATGGTCCGCATACACTTACCAGTTTTTTCTCTTATCCTAATGCTCAGTGTTTGGGGCTTCTTATCCGTGAGATGCTTTTACTTCGAAAGTCACTTTTTCCTCCGCACGATAATATGGGCATAGACTCTTAGCAGTTGCTAGTTACGGGATACTTTCAGACACGAGCCCGTGATGAGGATTCTGATGATGATACTTGTCCCGCCACAGAAGAAAACCCGTCACGGTTGCAGACAACCAGTACAGCCTTCATCTCGACGTACCATTCAGCGGACACTTCAGGCCTATTTTACTTGATCTCTCTTTTTCACCTGGCCCTGGTTGTGGGCATCCCTGCTTTCTCCTAGTCATCAGTCCTACCTGGCCCAGGTTGTGGGCGTTTTATTGTTTACATTACTTTAGTTCTCATGTACAGTTTTCTTCAGTCTACGCTCCCATGCATCTTTGTACATATGTATCTGTCTTATGCACCTATGGGTGCCTTCAAGACGTTAATAAAGCTTCTATTTTTCTTTCTTTCTAACTAATTTTGTCTCTCTACACCTAAATGACATTTTCTGCCAATACTTTTTCATGTGTTAAGATTCAAGATTTGTCCACTTCATTGGCTTCCTAGCAATAGGGTGCACATGTGATTTTTTAATTATTGTCCATTTTCTAGAAACCCTAATTAAAGCTTTTGGGAGAACTCATGTTTTTCATCCTTTTTTACAACAAAAGCTGAAAATAATCGTATGGATGAGGGTGCTACGTTGAGGCAAGATCCGAGTTTCACGTCAAACAACGCACTACATCAAAAGATCTTGCAAGGTTAAGTTTTTTCTCCAAAAAAATCTTTCTCTACTTCTAGTTTTTCAGTTGTTCTTTTTGCATAATGATTGGATTTTGTTCTTTCGTATCATTCATTGATCCTCAACATCCAGTTTCTATCCATTTTGACAAGTGAAGTTTTTGGAAAGTCAAACATAGGTCAAACTGGAAATTTTGTTTTCTCTTATGATAGATTTTAGGTCCTATTTTTTGAATTGACACGTGTCACATGCTCACTAAGAAACTTGGTCCAATGTATGAGAGACACATATTAGTGGGAGCTGTTTGAAATTTCATAATATCATTCTTAAATTGGCTTTCCAGGGGTTTAGACCTGTCCAAGTGAAAATGAATCCGTTGGAAGGTACTAGCACCGATATAATGAGGATTGAAGAAGTGGCAGCCAAGGTGGATGCTATGGAGGTTGTCCTACAACAAATCTTAAATCAACTGAAGGACAATAAATTCCCATGGGAACCCGAAAGAGCAAGCGAAACGGAAAACATAGTGGTTGGGCCTATGTCAAGTGAAAGGGAAGTTGAGATTCCTTTGAAATCAAAAAAGCTGCCAACAATCAAGAATTTGAAGTCACCAAAGTATACAAGGGTAGTTGCAATGCGTAATACTGATGCCGTTGAGAATTGGATTCAAAAGTGGGAGAAGGCTTTTCAGATGTGCGGCATCGATGATGATCAGAAGATTGCTGAGGCTACCTACCGGTTCCAAGAAACCACACAATGATGGTGGAAGAAAGTCGAAAAGGATAACTTGGTACCTATCACTTGAAAAGCTTTCGAACACACATTTACAAAAAATTGGGTGCCTCTGGACGAGAAGAACTAGGCTATGCAATCTTGGACTAGTCTCAAGCAAGAAAATGCGTCCGTACAAGAGTATGCAGACAAGTAGAGGAAAGCCTTGATGCGGATGCCGATGTTTCTACAAGTGTTCCAATTTGTGGAGGGATTGCGTGAGAGCCTTCGACCTTTCATTAGGAAGGAGCAGCCTCCAAGCCTCTACCGGGGAAAAGGCCAAGGAGCGTGAAATGCAAGGGTTTCAGCCTTGGGGAAAAATAAAGTTTAAAATATGGAAGGGTCAATCCACACAAGAGCAGGTTGAAAGTGCCAAAAAGAGTTAAGTTGTAGGTGCCTCGAAAAGGAAAGGGCAGTCTGGGACGTCCAATGGGGGCCAATGCTTTTTGATGCTGTCGCCACAAGATTTGGAGCGGGCAAAAAAGGAAAATCTTTCCTTTGGCTGTCTACGGTGGCGTAGGTGGAAGGAGTGTCCATGTAACCCTTCATGAACCACGTATAGCTTACAGATTGAGGTGGATGATCCTATGAAGATTGAACAACTTGAGCAGAAAGAACCTCAAGGTGCTCAACGATTGATGAATGCATCGGTGATTCGAAAGCTGAATTCGGTTCCTTTACCACAACTATCTAGAGCGGCACAATACGGGTATCATTTTCCTTGTGCTTCTTCAATTGTTATGCGTGGGCAGCTATGTGGTAGAGACGTTTCGATTCTATCTGACACTGGGTCCTCACATAACATTATTAACTCTGCTTTGAATAAACGGTTAAGAGTGAGCACACAACCATCCCGATACCAGTAGACAGTCAAAATGGTTGATGGAAAAGGTGCGGAAGTGTGGGATACTAGGGTTGTGGGTATGCCTCTAACCATTCAAGGCTATTCTGAGGAGTTAGATTTTGAGATTACCCGTTTGGCTCATTTCGATGTGGTGCTCGAAATCTTTTGACATGTGGCTAGAAAACCTTACATCGCTTGGGATACTGATGTATACGAGTTCCAGCACGATGGTAGGATTCATTCCTTGCATGGTGAGCCTAATATGCCTCCAAGACCGTTGATCACGGTGACGTGACTGCGTAAGGTTCACTGTAAGTGTATGTATGTTTGTTTCTTGTATGATATGTCTATTTCTGCCTCTGGATATGATGTGTGTCAAGAACAAACTAACCTTAATAAGAACCTAGATCATCAAATTAGGGAGGAGTTTATGGATGTGTTCACGAATGAACTCCCATCTATTTTACCCCTTAAAAGAAATGTGGAACATAACATTGAGTTAATTCCTAGATCATCTCCTATTAATAGACCACCTTATAGAATGAGTCTGAAGGAGGAGGAAGAGGTGTGAAGCATGATTGAGGACTATCTTGCCAAAGGGCAGGTAAGACCTAGCTTCTCCCCCTTTGCCTCTCCGATCATTCTTGTAACAAAGAAGGATAGGTCTTTGAGGATGTGTGTGGATTATCAAGGCTTGTGCAAGATAACTGTTAAGAAACGCTATCCTATGCTCCATAGAGATGATCTTTTGGATGCCCTTCATGGTGCTACAGTGTTTAGCAAAATTGACCTGAAGAGTGGTTATCACCAGGTGAGAGTTCGCAAGAGGATGTGTATAAAACTGCCTTCCAAACTCGCTTTGGACACTGAATTTCTAGTCATGCCGTTTGTATTTCCTCATAAAGTTGATGTTCTTTTTGCTTGGCCCGTTCCTACAGACTTGACAGCATTAAGAAGCTGTCTTGGATTAGCTGTGATGTATCGCAAAGGTGTGAAGAACTATTCACACGTAGTTGCGCCATTGACCGATATGATATAGAAAAATAAGTGGAAAGAATGGTCAGCAGGAAAGTTTCGATGCTTTGAAACACACTGTAGCTGACTTCGTCACATTAAAAATTGATGGCCCTCAAAAGCCATTTCTTGTGGAAACGGATGCAAGTGACATCGTCGTTGGGGCAGTTCTAATGCAAGAGGGTAGGCCTGTGGCCTTTGAGAGCAAAAATCTCAACCCTGCAACAGATGGCCAAATTGAGAGAGTCAACTAGACCTAGTGGATATGCTTAGGAAATTTGTTGGAGATAAGCAAACTCATTGGGAGAAATACTTGCCATTGTTGGAGTTTGGTGAATTGTTTCAAAAGGAAATAGAGTATCTTCGTCATATAGTGTCTGCTGATGGGGTTAAGCCAAATCCTAAGAAGGTTGTTGTGATCATTGTGTGGCCTGTGCCAGCTAATGTGACAACACTCCGTTCTTTTCTTGGATTGGCAGGATTTTAAAGAAAATATGTTAAGAGGTACTCCTATATTGCAACACCTTTGGCTAATTTGACTCAAAACAATAGATTTGGTGAGTGGACTGAACTGCAGCAAGCAAGCTTTGATTAGTTAATGCAAGCTTTGATTAGCTATTGCTAAGTGCATCACTCTAACGATTGTAGACCCTCAAAAGCCCGATGTTATAGATACGGATGCGAGTGACATTGTTGTGGGGGCAATTCTGATGCAAGAGGGTAGGCCTGTGGCCTTTGAGAGCAAGAAGCTCAACCTTGCACTAAAAAATTATCCAACTCATGAAAAAGAGTTGTATGCCATAGTTCATGCATTAAAGGCATGGAGGCATCATTGTATGAATCGGACTTTGAGGTATTCACTGATCATGATAGCTTGAGATATTGTTGTAAGAGCCAAACCTTAGAGGTCGGCAAGCCGGATGGTTTGAGCTCATGCAGGAATTTCTAATGGAGATTCGGTACAAGAAAGGTGTCGAAAATCGTGTGGCAGATGTATTATCTCGTGTCGTGTATCAGATGTCATCGTGGTCATTGAAATGACTTACAAATGACTACAAATGATAGCCTTATACGTTCTTTCTGAGAGAACATATAAGGCTATCTACTGATAGGTTGACTTCCTGGAATTAACTCTATTTTGTGGTCTACTGACCTAGATGGCGGAAAACCATGAGGTAATTCTGATGGGAAAACATCTTTAAATTCACTTATGATATGATTTTTCATTGCTTGTTTGTGATCTAAACTTACTGAGTTAAGAATTGGAGAGAATTCACAACTATTAAGATACACATCAAAAACATCCAAAATTGGAATAGCAAATACTGAAAAAACTATGAATAATCAAATGCTTCCCTTATATTAACTATAGAAATTCCATCCGACAGATGTACAAAATTACTGCCAAATGAAGTATCTACCTTATCACCTTCCTTGACAGTGAGAACATGTTCCTCAAGATCAATAGTCAGCGAAGGCGATTTGCTAAATAACCATTCATATCCAAAAATCAAATCAGTGTGGGCTAGGTCTAAAACATGAAAACTAACTAATTCTCTATGCCCTTGTATCAAAACTGGGAGATTCGGCTGTTACGAGCTCGTAACCAGTGCCGAACCCTAGAGAACACAGATAGGTCAGATACCACAGTCAGGGTCGTGTCCAGCGTACACGACCAACAGGGCAAGACAGCGTGAGTAGTGTGCCCCAGCACGGTCCATAGCCATGGCAGGCCTAACACAGCCTAGGGACCCTGTCCGCAGGATAGAGCTCCCAGTTGGGTCTCGACGTGCAGTCGGCCACGTCAGTGACACGTGGCCGACACTTGGCAGTTGCATGCTACCACTCCTCACACTGGGCTAGGAGGGGCTTACTCTATATCAGGGAGTAGGCAAGGTTGGGTGGATCAGTTAGTGTTTGCCCTACTGTGGTGTTAGGACCTATTACACTGGTATCAGAGCCATCTCCATCCTAGGGAGTTCAGGAGCAGCAGTAGAGAAAGCTATCAGAAGATAGGAAAGATCTCTGAGTTTCTTAGAAAAGATTAGAGGAGGAGAATCGTTGTAGGTGCAGCCTTCAAATTTCTGATTTTCACTGAGAAATCACAATAGTAAGGAGTCAGATTCTTTGTAGAGGTAACTCGCTGGATAGACAGCTGTTTTTCACAGATTTCAGAGGGTTCTCTACAGATTTCCCAGCGGAAATAGAGTAGGATTTAGTCAGTAGATCCATCGCTGAACATACAGGGATCTATCCCTGATTTCAAAGAGGGATTTCAGTAGATCTGAGTGGAATTTAGTCTGAAATTTCCCAACAGGGCCAGCGCTGGACAGGGAGGTGAAAAAGTGGTTTTTCATCACTGTTTTTCATCACTGTTTTTGGGAATTTCTCAGTAGTTTGAACTTCAAACTAGATTGCCACAGATCAGCGACCTACTACCTGAAGTCAGATTAAATTACAGAGAATTGGGCCAGATAGGTTGCTGTCCAGTGAGCGAGGGTAGGGATATCAAATTTCCGGATTTTCCTTTGTTTTTTTTTCCGGATTTTACTCAGTTTGTTGGAGCCCCACATCTGAAATCAGATCAGTCAGCTACTCAACTCAAGCATCGGGAAATTTGGCACCGTTTTGGAGCTTCAAACTGGGATTTTCCGGGACAGCAGGTCTGAAATCTTGGGGGAAAGAGATGAGAGAGTTCCTCTTCATAATTTCTTTGGAAGTACAGTCCTCAGAAACAGCTAAGTCATCTTTCCTTTCCCTTGTACAGTTATAAATTAGTCTTTTAGACTTTTTTTTCCTTCAGAAGTTAAGGTACCTCTCTTTCAGTTCCGAAGATGACCACTCCTCAGGGACAGCAGGTCTGAAATCTTGGGGGAAAGAGATGAGAGAGTTCCTCTTCATAATTTCTTTGGAAGTACAGTCCTCAGAAACAGCTAAGTCATCTTTCCTTTCCCTTGTACAGTTATAAATTAGTCTTTTAGACTTTTTTTTCCTTCAAAAGTTAAGGTACCTCTCTTTCAGTTCTGAAGATGACCACTCCTCAGGGACCTGATCAACCCCCGGAGAGAGGCTTCAACGAACTTGAAACAAAAGCCTTGGCTTACAGTAAAGGGAAGGAACCCATGGAATTGGAAGAACAGGAACAGTTCGCCGAAGAACTCGACGAACTGGTTACCAAAAGTAGTTTCTCCAGTTGGTAACAGAAGTGGATGAACTGAAGTTGGCATTAGCCAATTTCAAGTCCAGTGTGGATGACTCGTTCGCTAAACTCAAGAGCTTGATTTTGAGTTCCGCGAAAGGAAGCCTTCCCTCCACTTCTCAGTTGTCCCCTTCTCCACTTCCATTAGTTTTGGGTGAGACTTTACGGTCTCACCCCAGTGTTTTTAAAGATTTAAAGCATCCTACTTTTAATGGGGAAGAGAAGGATAGAAATGCAAATATTCTACAAACCTTCCTCAGCAAATGGAAGAACATCCATGCTCTTAAACAGACCCCTGACCATTTGCAAGCTATTGAAGCCAGTCTTTCCCCATTAAAAATGGACAAGTCCCTCATCCAATATATATCGCAGTATCGAGAAGCAATTTTAAAAATTAAAAATATGGATGATTATCAGAAAATCAGGGGATTTGTCCGTGGCCTCAAAGATGAATATAAAGTAGAGGTCCAGAGAAACTCGCCTACTACCCTTGAGCAAGCTCTCAGATATGCTCAAATCTATGATGATTCAGTGGGTAGGAAGAGGGCAAGACAACAGGGACACACAGTCAGACAGTGTCCCAAGGGGCCTTTCACTAAAAAAGATAAGAAAGATAAGAAACAAGTTCATCTTGTTCAGACTGTATGTTTCCCCAGTGACTCGGCAGCTTCCGAGATCAAAGTGTATCATGAAAATCATGAACACTGTTGCCAGCTGACCTCTGCAATGCTAGCGAGACCCTTCAGCTTTGGGCCGCATGACCTAGTACGTATGCATGGGAAAGTTGGTAACTAGTCAGTAAGAGTTATGGTTGATGATGGGGCAACCCATAATTTCATCAACTACACCCTGGTTGAAAAGCTTAAACTACCAGAAGTACATAGTTTCATTAGCTAAGGGCAAAGAAAAAAAAATATGGAAAACTATGGTAAGTAGTTTGAATCTTGGTATTCAGGGGTACCAAGATGAAATAAACTTTCAGATAATGCACCTGGATCACACAGACATAGTTCTTGGGAGAGATTGGCTCTACAGTTTAGGACCTTTTCTCCACAGAAATTATCAGGAGAACACCCTCAGCTTTCAGCATAAAGGCCGAGAGATCCAGTTGCATGGGGAGCATGATGTTCCCAACAGTCCTATGGTCTGCAGTTCAGAGCTCTGTCAGCTAATCGGAGACGAAGACCATCAGGTATTCTTATGTGACTTTCAGTTTATTCCTGAAGTTTCTATTTCCAGTTCTATACAACAAAAAATCAGTAAATTAGAAAGTTTATTGTCTAAATTTAAAGATGTTTTTCCTGAAGATTTGCCACATGGTTTACCACCTAGCAGAGAGGTAGATCATGTAATAAACCTAGTACCAGGTATAGCACCTGTTTCTAAACCTCCGTATCGGGTCAGCCGAACAGAGGATGAAGAAATAACTAGGCAGTTAACAAAGTATCTTAGGAAAGGCTAAATTCAGACCAGTAGTTCACCATGGGCCTCACTAGTCCTATTGGTGAAAAAGAAAGAGGGGTCTATGCATCTTTGCGTAGATTACAGAGCCCTTAATAAAGTCACAATTAAGAATAAGTACCCTATGCCTCGGGCAGACGAGTTGTTTGATCAACTCGACGGGGCTAAGTTTTTCAATAAAATAGACCTCAGATCAGGATATCATCAAGTCCGTATAAAATCGGAAGATGTCTCAAAAACAACTTTTAGGACTCGTCACGATCATTATGAGTTTAAGGTGATGCCATTTGGGCTCACACATGCTCCAGCTACCTTTATGACCTTGATGAACAGTGTCCTCAGACCATACTTGGGTAAGTTTGTAGTCGTATTTTTAGATGACATCCTCGTCTACAGCAAAACGAGGAAGGAGCATCTAAAACACCTCAGAAAGGTGTTTCGACTGCTCAGAAAGCATCAACTTTATGCTAAACAATCCAAGTGTGAATTCTTCGTTGAAGAAGTAGCATATTTGGGTCACATTATCTCGTCAGATGGGATTAAGATGGACCTGAATAAGGTTAAAGCCATACTCAGTTGGCTGAGACCTCAGAATATTTTGAAACTTCAAATCTTTCTTGGTTTGGCGGGATATTACAGACGATTTGTCAAGGAATATGCTCAGATAGCAGTTCCCATGACAAATCTTCTTAAGGGAAAGGGAAAGGAGTTCATTTGAGAGTCTGCACAGCAGGAGAGCTTTGATGCTCTCAAAACAGCCTTAGCTACAGCACTAGTTTTAAAAGTCATCGACCCCAATCAGCCATTTGTGGTCAAAACAGATGCTAGTGACTTTGCAGTTGGTGCTGTGCTAACTCAGAGTGGACGACCAGTTGCGTTCGAGAGTAAAAAACTCAAGCCAACTCAGACTAGGTACAGTGCCTATGAAAAGGAACTCTTTTCTATAGTCCATGCCCTTAAGACTTGGAGGCATTATTTGTATGGTGCCAACTTTGAGGTCCTGACAGACCATGAGAGTCTCAGATATCTTTGCAGTCAACCTGAGCTTAGAGGTCGGAAAGCTCGTTGGGCAGAGTTGATGCAAGAGTCTGACATGTCTATCAGATATAGACGAGGAAAATTCAATACAGTAGCAGATGCCCTTAGCAGAATGCCTATGATAAACGAGCTGAATTTTACTCAGATTCGTAATGAGTTACTCGAGTCCTTGAGAGGGAAATGCCAGCATGATGCATTCTTCTCTACTATCTGGAACTCAGTCCAGAGCAGACAGTTACAGACTCCAGAACCAATTCCCGGGGCTGGTGCCAGTTCATCCAAGAATACGGTAGCTTCCGTTGAGGATGATGATGAGTCCGAGTATACGTCGTCAGATGACGTTGAGGATTCTGAGCCTGTATTACCCAAGCAAACCCCAGTGGTTGAGGGTCAGTTGACTCAAGGATTCAAATGGAAACAGTATTCCATTTAGGATGAGTACTTGCTCTATAGAGATAGAGTATGTGTCCCCAATTCAGAGGATTATAGGCAGCAGGTCCTATATGAATGTCATGGCAATCCTAGTGCGGGACACCTAGGCATACAGAAGACCTATGAGCTTCTTCGTAGGCAATTTTTCTGGCCCAGTATGAAAAAGGACGTCCACCAGTATGTAACCAGTTGCCAGAAATGTCAAGTAAACAAAGCAGAGCGTTTAAAGGCAGGAGGGTTGTTGCAGCCCTTAGAAATATCAGCTGGTAAATGGGAGAGTATCTCCATGGATTTTATAGTAGGCCTGCCTAAAACCCAAAAGGGTAATGACGCTATATGGGTCATAGTTGACCGTCTGACCAAAATGGCTCATTTTATTCCGACCAAAACAACCGTTAGAGCTCCAGAGTTAGCGAGGCTGTTTGTAGGCGGGCTATTTAAACTGTACGGTCTACCTTCCGGCATAGTCAGCGACCGGGACAATAAGTTTACTGGAAAGTTTTGGAGGGCAGTATTCCATCATCTCCATACTAAACTTAATATGAGTACCACTGAGCATCCACAGACGGACGGTCAAACAGAGAGGGTAAATCAGGTGCTGGAGGATATGCTTCGTGCATACGTCAGCAAGAAGCAAACTAATTGGGAGGAGTATCTCTCGATATTAGAGTTTGCTTACAACAGTACCAAACATTCAGCTACGGGATACAGCCCATTTATGCTGATGTACGATTTTCAGCCGCGCTCACCCACAGCTGTAGGGTTTAAACAAGAAAAAGTTGAAGCAGCCAGAAACTTTTTAGAGGACCTAAACCAGATGATAGAACATGCTAAGCGTAGCATTAGGCAGTCCCAGGATCGAGCTAGGCATTATGCAGATCCACACAGACGGGATGTGCAGTTCTCCACTGGTGAGAAAGTCTACTTGAGAGTCCCAGTCGACTCTAAAACCCTCAAATCAGGAGTGTGTGCTAAGTTTTCTCCAAGGTATTGTGGTCCCTTTACCATCAGTAGGAGACTAGGCGAGGTCACCTATGAACTAGAACTCCCACACAACAGTAAGGTTTTTCCAGTCTTTCATGTAAGTCAGTTACGAAAAGCCTTAACCAAATCAGACAATCTGGTAGGGGACAGTGTTCTAGTTCTCCCATTGGATCCTCAGCAAGCTCCACATAAACCAGAGGAGATTCTTGATAGTAGAGAGACGCAGACTCGTCATACTCTATACCGAGAATATCTGGTTAAGTGGAATGATCAGCCTGTTGAGAATGCCACTTGGGAAAGAGGCAGCGTCCTTCGCAAGATTTTTCCAGACTTTGTCTTAGAGGACCAAGACGGTTCTTAAGGGGGAGGGAGTGTTACGAGCTCGTAACCAGTGCCGAACCCTAGAGAACATAGATAGGTCAGATACCACAGTCAGGGTCATGTCCAGCGTACACGACCAACAGGGCAAGACAGTGTGAGTAGTGTGCCCCAGCACGGTCCATAGCCATGGCGGGCCTAATACAGCCTAGAGACCCTGTCCGCAGGATAGAGCTCCCAATTGGGTCCCGATGTGCAGTCGGCCACGTCAGTGACACGTGGCCGACACTTGGCAGTTGCATGCTACCAGTCCTCACACTGGGCTAGGAGGGGCTTACTCTATATCAGGGAGTAGGCAAGGTTGGGTGGATCAGTTAGTGTTTGCCCTACTGTGGTGTTAGGACCTATTACATCGGCACTTTCACGTTTCAAGTCTCCAACTCTGCTTCTGAAGCTAGATAAACTCGGTATCTATGATTACTGGCTTCAGTTTCCAAGCCAAGTTTTTGCACAAGATGAGAATTAATAAAATTATGAGTAGAACCACTATCTAATAAAATACTCACTTCTTGATCTTTAATTGTGTTTGTTAAACGAAATAGTTCATTAGGCAAGAAAGAAGCAATACTAAAAGAACATTCACACTCACAATCAAACAGATTAATTTCCAACGTTTTACCTTTACCTCCTGGGATTTCTATCATCTGTGTCGCAGGTTTCTTTCTCTTTAGACAAATCATCATATGTCTAGGCTTATTACATGGTCCATTTGATCCAATTCGTCAAAATATTTTCCTGCTCGGTCTGCACTGCGCTTCCTTCCCTTCTTGGATTTCAAAGTGGTTGGAATCTGTTGAAGTTGCTTCCTGGACGCCACCACCGTGGAGTCGTATGCTTTTGCTATCCGAAAAGCATCCGCGAGGCTTTGAAGCACATTCTTCCTACATTCATTCTAATAGTTGGCAAACCTAGGACAAACTGCCATAAAGCCAACTTAGCATCGAATGATGGCAAATTCTTGGATATAAGAGTCCAGGCTCTTACTACCCATTTTGCAATTCACAAATTTCTGGCAGTAATCGACGTCATCAATTATTACAAAGCTTTTTAAAAGAGTTCTACAAAAGCATCCTAGGTCGTGGGCTTCACCAGTAAATCTCGCCACCACCACGACGCCTTGCCGCGTAAAAATAGCACGACACTTTCAATTTTCTTCTCATCTGGAACTCCATGCAAACTGAAGTAACTGCTCCACTTAACGAGCCAGTCCTCCACAACTTCCAGTTTCTTCTCCTTCTCCTCCCCCAAATAGGTTTCAGGCTGAAACCCGAGGTTCAAAGGAGACAGTAATTTAATTTGGTTCAATAGAACATGCATTTGTTGATCTCTCATATTATTCTGATAGTTCATGTCATTGAGTGTTGTACTCAATTTCTGGAAAATCTGCATACAAGATGGTGCAACTTAGATTTGGCACAACCTGATCTGTAGCGTCTTCGGCCATCTTGACTTATCTATTTTGTAACTAATTTTAGTTAATAATATTATTAACTATAAGTACAGTTGACCAATTTTGACTGAAATTGACTCCAGTATGGTCAATTCACTAACTTTAGTTCATTTCATAGAAAATTTAAAAAATTGAAAATTTTGAATTTTGCGGAATTTAATTTTTTTTTTAATTTTTACGTAATTTGAAATTCATAAAAAAACACTATCAATATATAGGCAATTGACATATTGTTCGATTCCTAATCTTACTAACATGATGTTAGTCCAGCATGCAAATATTAACTGATTTTTTTGACATTATGGAATTTTACGTAAATTTCAATTTTACGGAAATTGTCAGCCTAGTTCACTGATTTGTGACCCAACCGTCAGAGCACATGCATATGACCACTCAAAACGATTGTAAATCCCCCATGCATGTCAGAAACATTCTCAAAATCAACTTGCAATCAATCCATGCAAGTACAATACCGCAATTTAGGGAAACAACTAGCATGCAATCAGAACCATTACGGATTTTGACAATTTTGCTCACAAAACTGCCAAAATTTCAAACGGCCATAACTTGAGCTACAGTGCACCAAATTCGGCATTGTAAAGCACCGTACGGAGGAAGAACTAAGTGACCGAGATGATTTCCACATCAGCCTGCCACCTCAGCTTTACACGTGCAAAATCAAAGCATGCAAAAATCTGTACTAGGGCGCATTTTTACAAGGCCTTTGCATGCAAAAACGTGCAAACACCTCTCCCAGCCCAAAAGTGATGTTACCAACAATCTTACTATTAGATTTCCGTGAAGCATTCATACAAGTCCTAAAAAGCAGTATGGGCTGAGAACGAGATTTTTTATTTGTAGAAGGGATTTTGGCTTCAAACTTGATGGAGACGGAGCATAAGCCCCCGGACATCAATTTATAGGTCTGATAGCTTGCTGGACAGGTCAAGAGGAGTACTAAACAGGCTGTAAAATTTCCCAGCATGATCCCCTTGGGGATTGAGAGCAATCCATCCCCCAAAAATCACCAAAAAAAACTATTTTTTGGATTTTTTTCGGTCTTCTACAAGCTCAATTCATGGAATTCTTAGCTCCAACTTCAAGGACAGCTTCAAAGACTTTGATTCAACTTTTTGCAAGCTCTAGAAGGCGTTCTAAAGCATTCTACTATCCAACTTATCAAAAAACTAGCAAAAATGATGATTTTTGGCTATTTTGGGATTTTTCTTCACCATAAAGTGGAAATTCATGACATATAACTCTTTCTCACACATCCAACTCAATTTACAGGATTATAGACATCCTAATGATTTGATCTTGCTGGATTTTAGCTCCTACTATCAATTTTTAGCCAAAAATCATGAAAAACAAGCAATCTTTGACCAAAAACATAGCCTAGAACCGTAAATCGTGAAAAGAACCGGCATGCATCATTAATTCCACTATTAATGATCCCTAGAATGAAAATACACTTGTTGAAAAATTCAGATTTACACAAGATTTGAGTTACACAAGCAAAAGCTCCAAAAAGGTATCACAAATTGGCTTCCATGAACAATCTTCCATAAAACTCTAGAAAATTTCGAGAGGGACTGATCTTTACGACATGCAAATGGAAACTAGGAGATTGTTCTCCACTTGGATGAGAATACCAATTCATCCACACCAAAAATTCGACGAAAAGCAACACCACTCCAAGTTCTCCGTGCTCTAATACCAATGTAAGGGAAAGCTCCTCAAGATCCTGCTTACAAGACAATACACAAGAGAACACACTGTGGAGAAACCACCCAGCCAAGTAAAAGCAACCGATCAATCTCCAGAAGCTTCACCCCCGAGCCAAGGAATAGGGCGAGTTTCCACTAGTTATATGGACCCAAGACCACCTTGTGCATGCAGTCATGCAAGGCCTAAACTCCCCAATTAAGAAATTCCATTGCTATTGATACTCTACACATGCATTGACTATCCTAAACCATGTACTAACTCCAATTAGTATGTCTGGTACTCACAAGGTTATTAATTACTTTACGGGTCCCGTCCAATATGACGTGGCGTAGTCAATAATCTTGAGCACTGGAGTACCGTGTATCCAAGTCTAGGATCATATTGAATCCTAAATTGAGGACATGGACATAATAGCCGGTGTGAGGAATAATCCACCCAATCGTAAGTGCCCTCCAAGTCTATCTGATTACTATTCTGGGCCTGGGACACATGGCTGGCATGCAAGGGTGATCAGTCCCATGGTGCAATGTATATCCACTACCCGTAATCAGTGTGTGGCTTTGAGGCACCACCCCAAGCCCTGTCATGGACCTGTGACACACACAGTCACCCAACGTATTGGCAGCTAGTTGCTCGTCCACAACAGAGGCATCTCCGCTGCTGACGACTAGGTCCATACAGTCCTAACTCCGCCTACTTGTCATTTGTTCTTGCTTTCTTTGTTGTACATTCATATTCATTTGACAGGTCGCTCAATTGCCATTCTTTCTTGCTATCTTTGTTGTGCAACCATATTCATTTAACAAGTCGCTCAATTGTTCTATATCACAAGAGATGAATTTATTCCTCATGCAAGAGTGACCTTGTAAACCACAAAAATTCATTCACAAATGAGAATCAATATAGTATCAATTAGATTGTAACCTCTTTTTAATCCCAAAGAAAGACACAAGATGAAAAAGACATACAAAAAGACTTTTACTTCAAACTTCCCTTCTGCAACAAAAAGAAGAAAAATACCTTGACAATTGAGGAGAAATTATCATCCATGATTATGATATCAGAGCTTTCTTTTGCCACCTCAGTACCAGCTATGCCCATTGCTAGTCCAATAGAAGCCTGCAAAGGAAACATGGTACCGTCACTACATATGCATATTGAAACAAGAAGCACAAAGTTCAACTTGTTAAGAGAAGTGAACCTCATGTAATGCAGGAGCATCATTTGTCCCATCCCCTGTAACTGCCACAATTTCGCCCATTTCCAAGAGTCTCTTCACCATGGTGTATTTGTCAGTTGGAGAAGAGCGTGCCATCACCTAAACATTTTCAACCAGTAAACTAAAGGATATAATACACAAAACTCTTGGTTTAAGGAAAATTGGACATATTTCCTCAATCAAATCAAGAAAAATTAATTACCATCTTACAAACGATGAAAGACGTATATAATCACAATGTCCTAGATGTGGTTTGCATTAACGAATACAAACAAGGCTTTTTATTGATGTATATCATCCCCATACCTTAAGCTTTATCAATACCTGGATAGAGGGAAGACATTTATATTGCTCATCAACACTCATTTCCCGAAACACTTTGCCTTCTATTGCCCTTCCATTCTCTTGTAAGATTCCACACTCTATTGCAATCGCCTTTGCTGTCATTATGTTGTCTCCAGTTACCATTCTCACCTATTATAACCTTCACAATTTAGATTATCAGCAACAATGAAGGCGGTCTATGTTGCTTTTGAGTTAACAAGTAACATTGCAAAATCTTGTGCTAATTGTTTATTTCTTTTAGCACGAAATTCAAATTTGAAAAAACAAATTAGTTTGCTCCTCCTTGCATAGAATCTCATTGCATTACTTGTGCTCCAAGAATTTTGAAATAAAGGGCTGCGTGTATAGTGCAACATTTCTATAGGAACTATTACACTACAACGTAAGTACTCTAAAAGAAATGATCAAACAAACTCTGGACTACTACATGTTTTCACTGAAGGCAAACAATTCTCTGTAAACCTCACTTATTGAAATCTAGCAACAAAGAAAAACATGTTCAACCCAACATTCTAGAATTAGACACTAGGAGATTTCAAAACAGTTTAAAAATATGCATTACATATATGCTCCAAAATGTAGCGTTTAAAATGCAATGCAAATTGGGTGAGAGTTTTCATTACGACTCTATACTTGGAATACTTTCTTTGTGATAATCCTTTGCTTAAACTTTAGTTTAGGTTCTGATCTACAAGTGTTTGCAAATCAATGTTTCATTGGACATGGTCTAGGACGTGCATAAAGAGCATCATGCATATGCTTGAGTGCCTTAAAACGCAATTAAACTATATGATTTAAAAGGTCTTTAGATTAAAGTATGTACACTTACAATCAATGCAACCATGTCAATTTGAAATCTTTCATGGAGACTACTCCGATCTCACATATGCTTGAGTAACATTATGGTTTTGGAGACAGTGAAGTCATGTAAGTTGGAATTCAAGCCGCTATAAAATTCAAATAGGCAAACTTTTAGTTACCTTTATGCCAGCCTGTTGGCACTTTGCTACAGCTTCAGGAACACCAGGTCTGCATGGGTCCTTTATGCCAACAATTGCTAAGCAAATAAGTCCACTGTCTGGAATATCAGTCGCTTGTTTTTTGGGTGTCCGAGCAGCAAATTCCATTGGTGGGATCTCGTTGCAGGCCAAACATAAAGTTCGTAATGCAGCATTAGCAAATGATGTGATGATCCCTTGAAGCTCCTCAATCTAATCCATCAATAAAATTCAAGCCAAGAGATGTTAACTAAGCGTGCCAAAATTTTCCACTCAATCTATAAAAAAACCAAAAACGTGTTTTTTCTTGGTAATTCCGAACATATTAAAGGATCAGAGGACCCGAAATACAAATTGTTGATCTTCTCAATTTCTTATGTTTAAAGTTCTGTTTCCCTGTCGTGTATAACCTAAAATGCAAAAGAAAACATAGAAAACAATTATTACAACACAAGAACTTCATGAAAATGATAAGAAAACAACATACTTCCACAGCGTACATGAGTCCTTTTTCTTGATGACCAAGCTAGAACTGAACATAATAAAGCTTCATTTGCCTAGTCTATCAATAAACTTTCCAACAAAAGAGCCCAGATCAACAAGCGAATGCAGTCACAACATCTCCTGATCTCGACATGGACGAAGGAGCAGAGAAAGAGGTAGCAAATTTAGCAATATATTACTAACTCCGTAGCAAGAGAGGTTAGGAATGTAATTAACGTTTATATAGATATGCATAACGTTATAAATTTTTTATTCATTAGTGACACTTAGACTATATGGTTGGTCTTTGGCCCTATTATTCATTATTAGGCCATTTGGACATATTACTAGAGACCCTCCCAGTTGGGCCCTAGCCACCGGAAGCTTCCTTTTAGGGCTTCCTCTTGGCTATAAGTAGGGAAACTGTCATTTGTTATTCAGCTGATGATATTGATCTCTCTCTTTAGTCTCCTTAATCTCTCTCTTTCCTGCTTTCTACGGTTAAGTCTTGCTTATGTGTTGCTTTCATAGCTTAAGTCTTGCTTATGTGATGCTTTCATAGCTTAGTTTTAGATCAGTTGTGGCTTTATTTGTAACTTGGTATCAGAGCACTTTCCTGATTGCTGAATTTCAGATCTGATTTCAGCACAGTTTGGAGGACCAGCTCCCATCATTTTCCTTGGCGGAGCTTTAGCAGATAGTTAGCTGAAGTACTTCCGCTAAATTTGGCGGCTGGAATTTTTTTTTTTTTTTTTTTGGGCAGATTATTTCCTGCGCCCAAGTTTCAACCCTCCATCACCCATTTCCAGCTTGTTTGCAGGCTCTCCAACGCCCAATTCCCTCGTCTCTTTCGTCCGTTCCTCCTTCCATTTTCAGCCCTCTTTTCACTTTTGTTCGCAGGCTGTCCAGCCGCTTCATACCTGTCACTTTCGTCCGTTTTTGCCTCCGTTTGCAGCCATTTCTCACACCTTGTTTGCAGGCCGTCCATCGCCCATCCGAAATTCCACGAAATTCCGACTCCGTTTGATATTCCAATTTGTCACTTGCCTCCTGGCTGTCCAACGCATTTTCACAGCCTTCATCTTCACTTTTTTCATTTGCTGATTGCTGTCCTTTCTTAGTTGTGATAATAGTGGTTTTAATAGACTAATTTGAGGTGACGACAAGAGTCCGCTCTCTCAAGTTTTCGTCTATTCCTTCCACTATCATTATGGCACATTCACCTACCCCGAGTGAGACTACTCAGAAAACCTTATCCGATCAGTTTCGTCGCATGGATGAGACCCTTTCTGGCCTCGTTCTTCGCTTCGATACCGTTATGACCGGCTTTGCTACTATGCAGTCACAGATTGATTCTTTACAGCCTCATGGTCCTAGTAAAGCTCCTGTTTTTCCTTCATTTGGGACTCCCCCTCCATTTGGATTTCCATCTTCCTCTACTAGTCAGCCTGGTGGTGGACCGTTCATTCCACCTAACCCATCTCCTGGTTTCTTTTCACGTCCCCCACTTCCTGAGCCACACTTGGCTCGAGACTTTCGTGATAGGGTACAACTTGCTACCTATTCCGGTTCCTCTGACGGGAACTTATTAGAGAATTGGTTTGCTAAGCTTGACACATATTTTCAGATCTACCCTAAGACTGATCCTCAGAAGATCCAATTGGCTGCTTTACATTTAGATGGACACGCCGCCACGTGGTGGCGAGTTTATAGAGCTGATCCTGATCGGGAAGGGCTCCATTTATGGCATACTTTTCGCCGTGACCTCCGTCATGCTATGATTGATCCTCAGTGGCTCGACCGCCAACGTGATACATTCCGTAGTCTCACTCAGACCAGTGATCTTGCTTCTTATACAGATTAGTTTATGGAGCTTTCTTATCTTTTCATAGATCTACAGCCCACTGAGCTTATTTCTCGTTACATCGTGGTGCTTTACGTTATGATGTTTCTTCCTTCCGTCCTCCCACACTTGTTGAGGCAATGTCTCTTGCCAGTACTTTGCAACATAAGTACTCTGACACTCTTCCTTCCCGCTTCTCCCGACCCCATCATTCTGCTTCATCTTTTCCCGCTGCGTCCACCCCTACACCTGCCCCTTCTGTTCCAGCTCTCTCCATTGTCCCTTCGTCTCCTCGTCCTCCGACTCCTCGACCTGCTATTGTACGACGTTACACGTCTACAGAGTTCGCTGACCTTCAGCGGCAGCGTCTTTGCTTTCGTTGTAAGAGTCCTAACCATTTTGCCCGTGATTGCCGTCAGCCTCTCCCTACTACTACTGCTGTTTTTTACCATGAGGGCACTACTACAGATGATTGCTACTTGGATAGGGCGTCCTGGTCCTCGCTCCATTCGGTTACGTGTACGTATTACAGGTCATGAGTATATTGCTTTAGTTGATACTGGCAGCACTCATTTTTTTATTAGCAGTTATATCACTCGTCGGATACGTGCTTCACCTATTCCTGCTTCACAGCCTCTCACAGTTGAGGTTGCCAGTTCCCATTCTTTTCCTAGTTCTCAGATGTTTCAACGTTTACCATACCGCATTGGAGATTTTTCTGGACAGGCAGATCTTTACATTATTCCTATGGAGCGTTATGATCTTATCCTTGGTGCTGATTGGTTTGCATCTCTTGGAGCCGTTACACTGGACTTGACACAACAGACATTGACATTTGTACTCGATGCAGTCACACACTCACTTGTTGGCATTGATTCTCAGGGAGACTTCCAGTTGGTTACCGGGAAGCAGTTTATGTGTAGCCTGCCAAAGGCTGACGATGCAGCTCTTCTTTCCATTCAGAGTACATCAGTTCCTGCTTCACTTTCACCATCCGTGGGTCCTCTTCCTCAAGTTGATGCTGCTTTGGATTTACAAGTTTTTGCTGTGTGCCTTGCGCCTATATGCCTTGATTCACAAATATCGTATTCAGTGGTCATTCCTGGTTTCATTGATATTGAGGCCGTATTCCTTGGTGGTATTTCTACTATTGCTTTTGCGCATACTTCAGATTGCCCTCCTG
This sequence comes from Diphasiastrum complanatum, assembly GCA_029204225.1. Classification (NCBI taxonomy): domain Eukaryota; kingdom Viridiplantae; phylum Streptophyta; class Lycopodiopsida; order Lycopodiales; family Lycopodiaceae; genus Diphasiastrum; species Diphasiastrum complanatum. Next base: position 4,861,387 of record CM055114.1, read on the forward strand.
GTTCGCTATTACTTATCTAGGGTATTTATATGCTTGGATCTTTCTAGATGAGTATACGGACATCCTTCCGTCTCCTGGTGTTTCTACATATAGGTTTGCTGTAGTCCATGCCGATGGTATACACTTTTGGGTTCATGCGACTGATTCCTTTTTACCTCTTGATATTTGGCATTCCTGGTTATTATGTATCGCTTGGATTTCATTTGGACCTATTGCTTACACTACTGCTTCATTTTCAGCTATGGATATATGGCATTCCTGGTTATTACATATAGCTTGGTTTTCATTTGGACCTGTTGATTGGTGCTGGTTTTTCCATATTACTGATCGCCTATGGTGCGGATATCTCTATGATTATGCATGTGGCTCTCTATCTGTTCCTTGGATTGTTGCTCATTGTCAGGCTTGGCATATCCTGTTGGCTTGGGTTATTGCCTCCGTTCCAGCTACTGTTTGTCTGGGTGATCTTCAGGTTCCCTGTCATTTCAGGTTGCTCCATATCGCTTGGTCTCCGATGCTGCGTTGCCACTTTGTTCTGGTGTTCCGAGACCATCAGGGTACCTTGAGAGAATTCCTTCTCCTCTCTTGGATAGTTTGGGGATGTTGCCGCCATATACTTCAGTGTTGCTCATATGTGCTTTGATACTCATTCCCAGCTACACGTGGATATTGCTCCGATGCTTGCTACTGATGTTGCGGATCCTGTTCCTCGTTCCAGTGCATTTCTTCTATTCCTCACTTGTGCGCCTGGTGTGTACTTTGGGATTACACTTGCGGCCAGTTCCGATGGGTCATCCGATTCTCCATCCGTTTTTGGTGTATCCTATGATGGATTGTTCTACCTTCTCGGGCTTTTTGGATACCTTGGTGCTCGAGAGCTTATTACCCGGGCCAGTTCTCATTTACAGCATGTTCAGCAGCGTTATCAGACCTCAGTTGATCGTCACCGCCGCCATGTTGAGTTTCAGCTTGGAGATATGGTTTGTCTACGCCTACGGTTTGCACGTCATCATTTTGTCCAGGGCCATGCTTCTACTGATAAGCTTGCACCACGTTATTATGGGCCTTATCGCATTTTGGAGGTTCTTAGTCCAGTTACATATCGCTTACAGCTTACAGCTTCCACACGCGCCTGTGATGTATTCCATGTCAGTTTATTACGTGCTGCTATTGAGGATGACGCTCCTTGTGATGCTGAGTGTCCTACTGCTCCAGAGCTATTTCCATTTTTACCTGTTGCTATATTACAGGTTCGTCTATACCATAGTCGACGCCGCCGGCAGATTCAATTTTGGGTCCAGTGACGAGAAGGCAGAACTTACAAATGAGCAAATCTTAAGCCATATGGATCCTACAAGATTGGCGTCAGACATGTTCTTGATGACTTGCCAATGAAACCACCAAAAGCAGTCATTATGCACGAAGGGAAGTCTGTAGGACCGATGACCAGAAAGAAAGCTAAGCAACATTATAACACGGTTCTGAAATGCAAAAACCCACCAAATGAGGTCGTTTCAACGGTTGATCCACGAATTAATGAGTATGTTATGGTACCACCTTTATTGGATAAAGCTATAAGGAAAGGTCGAAGATGATTCTTCTAGTCAAGACTCTCGGAAGTCATCACCTAAGAAATCTAAACGAAAAACAAAGGTTAATCCCTTTGAATAAGAGAAAGTAGATGAAGTTCAGCATGATATGCCGGATCATTTCAAAAGCTATACCCTAAATGGTGTCGTGATTATGCTGCCAAAAACTCATCGAGAACCTGAGGACCAAGTGTGAGAAACGCAAGAAGGTTATGATGATGGACAACTAGGATGCAACCTGTGAATCTAGTAGCTGAACCAGGTGAAGATGAGAAAATCGTGCAAGTTGGAGCACAACTTTTAACAGACCAGTTCAATGCGTTGAGGAAGTTGTTGGTCAAGTATCAGGATTGTTTTGCCTGGTCTTACAAGGATCTAAAGGGAATTCCTATCTCAGCGGTCGAGCATACTGTCCTATTGGTACCTGATGCAGTTCCAAAAGTTACGAGATTTTATTGATGCAATCCGAACGTTACAGATCTTATCAAGGAGTTGCAAAGATTACTGGAAGCAAATTTTATTTATGAAATCGAACACACTGAATGGGTTTCACCAATTGTTGTTGTACCAAAGAACAATGGCAAAATGCGAATTTGTGTGAACCTTAAGGCATTGAATAAAGTTACGCGAAAGGATCATTTTCCATTACCTTTCACGAAAAGCATTTTGGATCGCCTTGCTAGAGTGGAATCCTATAGTTTTTTGGATGGATTCAGTGGATACAACCAAGTCAAAATTGAACGGCTTTTGCAACAAAATGGGGGACCTATGCTTATAAAGTTATGTCATTTGGACTTTGTAATGCACCGAGTAATTTTCAACGAGTTATGCAGTTTGCTTTCAAGGAGTACCTGCAGAAATTTGTTGAAATCTATTTGGATGATCTTGGAGTCCATAGTTTAGAATCAAATCATCTAGAACACTTGGAAAAAGTGCTTGAGCGTTGTCGTAAGTACCAAATTTCCTTGAATCTAAAGAAATGCCAAACTTGGGTTACTCATGGGGTTGTTCTTGGACATGTAATCTCAAGGGATGATATTCCTACGGATTACTCAAGATTCACACTTTGAAGTAGTGCCCTGTGCCCTACTTCACCACCTTCAACCCATTTGCAAATCTTCTTTATGGCTGTCAAGTGCCCTACTACCCCACATTGAGCAACTATTTTTCCAGCTTTTTGCATATCCAGTTATTGGCAATGCCCTACTTCACTCACTTTTCAGTAGCCGGCCAACATTGTGGACAATGTTTTTAAAGAGAGGGGAGACTTAGGTACTAGGAATAGCCCCTAACTAGTATTCCCTTAGGTACTGGGCCGCTACCAGAGAGCATGTACCTATGGGACCCAAGAACCCTAAGTCCCTAATCTGTAGAAGGTTCCAGTAAGGCCTCTGGAGAGTATATATAGGGCTATCATTGTATTCATTTCTCAGTTTATGGTATTAATCTGTCTTTCTCTTAGTCCTCATTAGTTCTCTCCTTCTATTACTTGTAGGGCTATGGCTATGATCTGATGCGATGTCTCTTAGATATTCTTGTAGGGATTGGTCTATATTGTCTCATATCTGATCTTTATGCTTCAATGATACTGATATTTGTGAATCTGTTCATAACTATGTAGCTTTTTCCTTAAGCTTGCACTACTTCAACAACTTGTATTTCAATGTCTCTACTATTTGGTCCATAGCCAATAACAACTCCATAACAACATGTCTCTTGTCATTCTAATTGTGCCCTAAGGCTCTGTGTCCAAACCAAAGTATTCTATGGTTGCAATGGACACATTTTACAAAAGGCAAGAAATGTTTGCAACCTTCTATTGTTTGAGTTTGTAGAAGTGTTTGTGAGTTTGACTAGTTTCCAATCATTTTCAGAGAAAGTTAACCTACATTAAGATGGAAAGTTTTAAGTTAGTTCTTGGAAAAATAAGCATCAAAATATGCCTCAAATTTTAAAATTTGAAACATTAGATTGCTCACACGGACTTTCAAATCTAAATTTCTCCTATAATGCTTTCGAAAAACTGAAGGAAAATGATGAACCTTGACCAAAATTGACCATGACAACTTCATCCCCATAGCTAGACATCTTTTCAAATTTTAGTACCTTGATGTATCAACTATGGCTATCTACCAAAGACAATAAAACATTTAAAAGTCATTATGCATACCTTGTCATTGGTTAGGATGCTAACAGTACCATCTACATCGATAAAGTGACTGCATTGTTCAAGAACAACTTCCGAAGCACCTTTCCAATGTACCCAAGCTTTTCCATCACTTGTCTATAGTGCCAAGGCCAACATTGTGACTTTTAATTAAAATGAAACATTGTTTTTGAATAGTCTCCAAACAAGCTAGGACTAGATTGTGAGGAGATACTAAAGCAGCTTGTCACATGAACTTACCTTGGCAATAATACCCATTCTCTTTTTTGTTGAATTGAAAGAATTAACCTCGACTACTTTAGTCTCTTCCCGCACTTGACAAAAGTTTGCCCCGAGCTACAAAAGAAATCTATTAAAGTTTCATTGAATTATTTTGTGACAGAAATGTCATGTAACATTTTAAGTAAATAAATTGTGAACAAAATCTCACATAATAAACACAGACAGATTACAATACTTGCAAGTACAAATAATACTCCACAAAAATGCATCAAATTAGAAAAAAAATCTTTGTTCATTTATAGAAACGTGGAGACTCATATTACAAAGAGAATAACGGTTTTGCTACCACTCTTATTTTGGTTTACACCATCTTCTCATTTCTTATCTCAAGTCATGAGCGTTGACCCTTAACCTTGAAATGAGCCTTTATTCCTCATAAAAAAAAAAAATTGTAACATTCCTTTCAATAAACTTCCTAACTTTAAATAGTCCAATCTTGGGAACACAACATATTCCTTTTCAACAACATATTCTATGTTAGTTATGTGAACCTAAGTTAAGAACTAAATCACAAGTACTAGTATCAATGAAGCATATGATAAAAAATGAGCAGCTTAAGTTAATCTCTACAAGAATAGCTTAGAAACATCACATCAGATCGTACCCTAACCCTACAAGCAATGAAAGCAGAACACTAATGAGGACTGAGAGAGAAGAAGCTTTATTAACGTCTTTTCCATGCTGAAAGGCGTATAAGACGAGCAAGTACATCAGATAAGATGGAAACAAGACGGATCAGTGCCGTCAAAAACAAACTAACTAAAACCAAACTAGCTAAGAAGAGAGTGATATAAACTATAGGCTTACGATCCACAAATCTGATAATGCCGTCACGATAGATAAGTCGTTTGCCAGTTGATAGAGCTTCTTGTCTTGCTTTCTTACGTTCTTGGACTTGGATGAAAGTAAGATCTTCGTCCAAATAGATTTTGGTATCACGCAATTTAGATCGTTTCCCTAAAACTTCGCGCCGGTGAGACACTGACGTGAAGCGGATGACAAGAGTATTTGGGTCCTTCTTAGGTCGCCAAGCAGTTTCCATACCTTTGCTATGGTGCTGAAGATTTTCTTCCAAAAACTTTTCAGCTTCTTCAACAGCATTTTGGGAGTTCGGGATACCTCTAACACGGACATTGAGAGCTTTGTGTTCTCGCAGACGAACCTCGTTGAACGTGGCTGAGATAAACGAAGGTGATGGCGAAAGTGGAGAGAGAGCTATAGATGAACCTTTAAGTACATCTGCCCATGATTGGACAGCCGTATGGTGTTGTTCCACCTGATTTTCGAGCTGCTAAATCTTTTCTGAAGTAGCGATTTGGGAAGAATTTTCACTTTTGATATTTGCAACTTCCTTCTTGAGTGCTTCAATGGAAGTGTCTAGCTTCTGAAGGTGCGATTGCACAACGAGAAGTAGAGAATCATGGGAAGCAAGTTTCTCTCTATGATTGTTAAGGTATTCAAATGGACGGAGTTGATCTTCACGAAGAAGACGGACTAAGGTATATGTGGGGAGAGAAGCAGGTGCTTCTGGAGTGTCTGGAGTGTTTGGAGTCAAGGGAATAGCTACAGTAGTTTCATTGTTGGTAATAGGATTTGATGGAAAGATAGGAATTGCAAAGGGCATAGAAGTAGAAGGGGAAGTTGGATCTGTTTGTGAGGCCGAGGCAATGATGGAAACAAAAGATGGATCATGAATAACCCCTTTTCGACGAGGCATTTTGCAGATCTGAAGGATAGGCAAGAAAGGATGGCTAGCTAGGCACCATCAGCGATGAACAAGCTCAAAGAGGAAGGGCGATGGAGGGTGCTAGTAGCCGTGATGGAGGGAAGGAGCAGGTGCCAGCAGCAACATGGATCAGGCAGCCAGCAGCGCGATGGAGCTGCGCCAGCAGCCGCGATGGAGAAGGCGCCAGCCGCGATGGAGAGAGGGCGCCAGCCGCGATGGAGAGAGAGAGAGAGAGAGAGAGAGAGAGAGAGAGAGAGAAAGCTTTATTAATGTCTTTTCCATGCCAAAAGGCATATAAGACTAAAAAGTACATGTCAAGTGTGTGGTAACCATGGGAGCATACAAAACATCTCCAATATGTAATAAAGAAAAACATCTAGTACAAACTAAAATAGACATGTTTGCGGTGTGTGTGCATACTGATCATACGTATCTATGTCAAGATGTCAAGACTGCGGAGCATGTGCTGCTGCTGTACTGATACTATAGAAAGATGTAATGCGAGCCACAACATGAGACAGTGTTGGAGCCTGCTGGCGTCGTCTGTGGGCATGAGCATGAGCATGTGTAGCAGTGGCATGCCTCTGTGTATGATGTCTGGTGATCCTGGTAGTAACACGATGGTGGGGAGTACACTGTCTCCGGTCTCTATGAGCATGTGAGTGGCTATCATCCTCATCGTCGTCGTAATCCTCCTCCGACACTAGATCACGTGATCTCCGCCTGGTAAAGAATGAAGTGATCAATGGCTGTGAGGTAGAATGTTGTGGTGGAGAGAGAGAGAGAGAGAGAGAGAGAGAGAGAGAGAGAGAGAGAGAGAGAGAGAGAGAGAGAGAGAGCTTGATTAATGTCTTTTAATGCCAAAAGGCATATAAGACCAAATAAGTACATCTCAAGTGTGATAAATACTGAAAGGAGCATATAAATGTCTCCATATCAAGACCAGACAAAGTCTCTAAACTGCCCTCTCTAAGATAGCTCATGTCGCCACAGGGCCGCTGCTGAAGAAAGTGAGGATAGAGGAAGATGTCGGTGCAGGAGCAATGGGTCTACGTGTTGGAAAATGGTAGGATAGCAGCGGAAGTCTGATAGCAGATGGATGGTTTGTGGATTGGTAGTGTAGCAGTTAACAGCAAACGATAATCAAGATGGAAAGCTGAGTAGCAACACAAAAATCGAAGCAATAGTGAGACTGAAATTGCACTCTGATTAATATCGACAATGAGTACAATAGCTTGAAGTGATAACTTCAGCTTGAGCGTGATAACGCTTGGCTACAATAGCGCTTTTTGAAAAATGATTCATTATTAACACAACTATTGATCAGTCTATTATAGTTGATTACAAAATATCTACTTGTAAAATATCTGTTTGCTAAGTATCTTTTTAGCATTTATTACAACCGCCTTAGAGCAATTATTGTATGTACAATAGTAGGTGAACTGTCATAAAGACTTTTGACAGTTTATTTGGATCAATTTTTCCTTGATGAAAAGAATCGACAAAGGTCGGTTGATGCGAATTCGGTTAAGTCGACGAAGTCGGATACGTCGACGAATTCGGTTGATGGAGATATACATGAGAAGTAGAAGTTAATGGAATGAAGTAAGTCGGGTACTTCGAATACTTCGATGTCTGTACCTTGATGAAGTAAGTTGAGTATATGCATTTGAGAAGTCGAAGAAGTCGATGACTTCGATGTTGGGTAAGTCGATGTTGTATATATTAGATGAGTATACATAGGCGGAAGTCAATGACTTCGATGTCAGATACTTCGAAGGTTAACATTTGATTATATACATGGAGAAGATGAAGTCGATGAAGTCGGAATTCGGGGGTTGATATCTGCAAGCAGGTGCCTTAGCCAGATTGCCTCCTTGGTAGCATTTGTGGCTATGTATTCTGATTCGGTTGAAGATAATGCTACTGAGGTCTGCTTTCGGCTGTTCCATGAGATTGGGCTTTGATTCAATAGGAATACAAATCTAGAAGTCAATCTTCTGGATCTCCTGCCCAATCCGCATCTGTATATCCTTCAAGAATATTGGCAGATTGGTTGCCTCCATAACAGATGCTGAGATGTTTTGTAGCTTGTACATACTTCATGACCTTCATGAGAGCTTTCCAATGAGTTGGCCCTGGATTCGATAAGAATTGGCTGAGAGAGCTGATGGAGTATGCTAAGTCGGGTCGAGTGCAGAGCATAGCATACATGAGTGACCCGATAATGGAGTGAAATGGATATTGCTTCATTTCCTCCTATGCCTCGGATTGTGGAAATTGCTCCTTCGACAGCTTCGTTTTTGCATCTGCACCACATTACTGTCGTAGTTGCTTAGTGCTTGCTTTAGACTTGTATTTTGGGGTATCTGTTGTGCCGACTTATCTATTTCTACTAGTTTATGCTTTTCTTTTTCTTTTTTTTTCAGCGTACGTACATTGTTGTTTATGAGATAGTCATTATGCTTACTAGCTGGTGGAGGGCTTTGTTTTTTTGTATGCGAGAGTTATGGACTCAACTCATCACATTTGCTGCATCCATTCTTTCATTCTTTATTATGCATAGGCAGGCCTATGGGCCTTCTTTATTCATCTACTAGCCTTGGGCCCTATTTGGTCACATTTTTAGGACTTGGTCATATTGATTTAAAGTGGAAGTCCTATTTTGGGGGGGCACTATTTTCCCCAAATCTTCTGCCTTCCTCTTCTTTTAAATTCCTACTTTGGGGTTCATTGGTAGGGTATATATAGGGCAACATTGTGGGCTTTTATTCAGTTGACGATGATTGCTCTTCTTTAGCCTCATTAAATATTCTCTATCATGCTTTCTAGCCTAAGTCTTGCTTACTTCTCCGATGCACAAGTCAGATATACTACTCAAGAAAAAGAGCTTTTTGCAATAATCCATGCTTTGAAAACAGGGAGACATTACCTGTATGGTAATAAGTTCATGGCGAACACGGATCATCAACCTCTAAAATAATTTTGTAATCATAATGATCTGAGAGGTCGTAAGGCCCGATGGGCAGAACTCATGTAGGAATTTGACTTTGAAGTGTGGTATATCAAGGGAACCACCAATCGTGTGGCTGATGCACTTAGTTGAATTGGTGCGTTGAACGAACTTTTCTTCAATGAGATCAGCAGAGATTTTTATCTCTCCTTGAGGAGTCTTTGTGAGAAATACCTGCATTTTGAACCAATCTGGAAGAGAGTACTAGCAGACTTATCAAGACTGATTTACAGGGTGATCAATCTAGGAGAAAGGATAAAAAGAGTGTTGATGACTTCTCTATTCGTAGTAGACTTTTGTTTAGGAAAGGGAAGATATGTGTGCCCGACGAGGATGAGATTAAAAAAAATATTCTTTATGAATGTCATGAATCACCTTGTGCAGGGCATCCAAGCATACATCGTACTTTAGATTTGGTACGAAGGGAATTTTATTGGCCAAAACTTAAATCCCTTGTAGAATCTTATGTGGTCAAGTGTGACCAATGTTAGCTGAATAAGCCTGAAGGCTGCTGGATTGTTGCATCCATTAAATATCCCTGATAAGAAATGGGATAATATTTCGATGGATTTCGTGGTTCGATTATCACAGACGAATAAACAAAATGATGCAATTTGGGTAGTTGTTGACTGTCTTACCAAATTGGCTACATTTATTCCGGTAAAGACCACCACGAAGGCTTCAGATTTGGCTCAGATATTTGTTGAGCGTCTATTTAGACTTTACGGATTACCAAGTGACATTGTGAGCGATCGGGATCCGAAGTTCACAATCACTTTTGGTCGGCCGTATTCGCTAAACTAGTGACAACATTGAGCTTTAGTTCTTCTGATCACCCCGAGTCGGACGGTCAGACGAAAAGAACGGAACAAATGTTGCGAACATATGTTTCTCGACGACAATCTCATTGGGAAAAGTATCTGCCCTTTTTGAATTGCCTATTATAGTAGTAAGCATTCGGCTACTGGTTATAACGCCTTTATGTACAGTTATGAACCTAGATTGCCCATTTCAGTTGAAACTCGAATGATCAAATTTCATAAGGTAGCAAATTTCCTACACGATTTGCAAGAAATGCTACAAATAGCATGTGAGAATGTCCAATGTGGCCAGGATAAGGACAAACATTATGCTAATCTAAAAAGATCGCCTCGAGATTTTCAAGAGGGGGATTGGGTATATTCACAAATCTCGAAGGATTCGAGCATAATGCGTAGCTGTAAGCATTACAAATTGTCCGCTAGATACAAGGGACCGTATAAAAAGGATAGGATCCTTGGCTTAGTGATTGGACCTCCAGGAAGGAACTCAAGTACACCCAGTATTTCACATGAGTCGATTTAAGCTCTACGTGAAGGGGATCATATTGGTTCTAAAAGTCGATCGGACCTGTGAAAATAATCATCAGGTGTCACTCGATTTGAACCTGAAAAGCCCAAAAACCTTTCAACCTAGAGATGGATGCTAGTGGCATTGTCATAGGTGCAGTGTTGAGTCAGGAAGGTAGACCAGTAGCCTTTGAAAGTAAGAAATTGACGCCAGCGCAGCAGAGATACTCCACACATGAGCAGGAGCTATATGCGATTATACATGCGCTGTGGCAACATCATCTATATGGCGCCGAATTTTACGTGTATAAAGACCACCATACTTTGAAGCACAGTTGCAGCGTGATTCCCGAATCGCGATTCCGATTCGCGATTCGAGATTTTCCCAGAATCGTGTAGAATCGATTTTTTTTTTTTTTTTGAAATTTTTTTAGGCAATATGGGTATCAGATGAAAGCTCTGATCGAGGGGATTATGATTGTGTAGTTTGCCAACTGTTTCGGGTGCGAAACATCAAAAAGTGTGTTTTCACTCGGGGAGTTGGAAGGCCAAATCATGAAAAGGCCTTACCCGGACCCCGCCGTTGGGGGCGTTGCCCCCCAAACCCCCCACCAGGGGGCTACCGCCCCCCGAACCCCCTGTTTCCCGGGGGGCTACTGTCCCCCGAACCCCCTAGAGCTTCTTGCTATATAGACACTATAGATAAAAATGCCACCACCCCCTTGTAGATAAAAATGGGGTCCAAATGCGCGTCGAGAAGGGCCCAATATTTATGCCCCCAACTGTATGTACATTGCACTCACATCTCCAGTGAACCAATTGCAAAAGTGATCATCATCCATACAGTTGATAGTCCAAACTGTAGCATTAACATTTACTGAAAACCAGAGCAAATGACAACCGGATAGCTACTGAAAATAAGATCTGTTTGTGCCTCATCTACTGCACTTCTGAGAGGCAAAACGCTGGTTTGACCATTGATCCCCTAAAAAAATTTCAGCAATAAGCTATTTTTCCAAAAAAAAAAAAAAATTTTTTTTTTTTTTTTTTGTGATTCTGGGTCGCGAATCGCGATTCGCAAAATCGAGACCCGCGAATCGCAGACCCAGCAAATCGAATTCGCTGCAACTATGCTTTGAAGTACTTCTACACTCAGCCAGATTTGAAGGGCCGCCAGGCTTGGTGGGCCGAGCTGATGCGGGAATTTCATTTGGAAATTCGCTTCCGAAGAGGTAAGGAAAATGTGGTTGTTGATGCACTATCTCAGATACTGCATCAGATGAGCTTTACTGTAGTTGACAATGATCTCATGGAGGAGATCAAGAGAGCTCAACAGAGTGACGCCCATTGTCAGCATGTGTGGCCTGATAGTCGACCAAGCGAAAGAGTCAGTCGAGGTTGTCGCTTCCGTAGAGGCACACACCAGTACATATTTAACATACACCATGAAGGATGGTGTTTTATTGAGAAACAGAAAGGTTTTTGTGCCAGACATGAAGGATCTTCGTCATAAGATACTTCATGAATGCCATGAAAATTGTTGGGCTACCCAGGACCCAGACAGGATTGAATTCTGTTATGGTAGTGGTAGACAGGTTTTCCAAGATGGCTCACTTCATCGCAACGACCAAGAAGGTCATAGCTCCGCAGTTTGCCGAGTTGTTTATCCAAAATGTCATTGGGTTGCATGGACTTCCAATGAAGCAATACTTAGAGAATTGCTACATAATGAACAAATACCATTGCAATTATCCCATATACACAATGGCTAGTACAATCCAATGACAAAATGAGTAGGTATTCATACTTTCGGAACATTTCAGATAAGTATGTCGTGTCAACTCCAAAGCTTATCTTAGTCTAGCCAGATTTCCTCCAACAAAGGTATAGAAAAACTGTTTGTAGAGAGTAATTGTTACTCGTAATTTAAGGATTGATTCTGATCAAACTTATGGTGTGGTGTTTCATTGGTCAAAAAGTTGTAGGTCAACTTATTAGCTTAAATATTAAGATCGCTAAATTTCCAAGGATAACAATAGGAAAAGATATAAAGTGGTCACAGATGTTTTGCAACCTCCTTTATTAGGTAGTTATTGGAAGTTAGAAGCTAAAATGTATGTCAAAGCCCATAGGACATTTTGGATAGCAACGGTCATTCCTAAGTGCTAAATATAAGCGCTTAAGCGTGATATAGCTTGAATAAACTTGGGAAAGCATTTGAAGGAGAAACAACAAGGTCATGAAAGTTTCTTCGTTTCTCTTGCACCTAATCTTTATTGGGAAAACATTTAACCTTTTTGGCACCAATCTAATCAAGCTTGTCTAATTGATTTTCTTTTTCTTCATAGAGAATTTAGAGCATTCCATCATCTAGATAACAATAGGAGTTTTTGGAATGACAAAGTGCCCATAGATGCCAAAGTATCAACGACATGACAAAACAAATCTCCATATTCTAGATTTTGTGATCCTCTTGTGAAAAAGCTTGATGCATGGTATAGACATCGTTAGCAAACAAATCTCAAAGGTCTCTTACCTGGACTCCCCAATTAAGGACTGCCACTTCAGTAGGACTTCCAGTTACTTCTGGTTTTCCACATCCCTGTAGATTGGCTACAAAAAAGTGTCAGAGCTCAAATATCATCATAAAACTGTAATGTATTATTTGATTGTTAATACGTAAACCAACTGTAGACTCGAGTATGAAGATCCTATTGTAAACCCGATTTTTGCCATGCAATCAATGAGCACAATTCAGGGGTCTGCAGTTATTTGGCCTTCCAAGCTCTAGAGAATGAAGATTGACAAGACCGTTGCGTCTGAATTTTTGAAAGAACAGTGAGTCACTAGACTATGTCTTATTACGAAAAGAGGGTTCTTTGATTCTAATTTCTTTCACAACTTGATAACCTAGTAACTCGTGAGAAATCAACAGTATAACGAACATTTAATATAAAATTGATGATAAGTAGCTTCTAGTGTCATTTTGAAAGCAAGATATGAACATACTTATAAAAATCATTTCACACACAACATAAATAATGCCAAGCACTAGGAAAAGTGGCATAAAACATGTCCACATGCAAGATAAATGGCTTCTAGTGTTGAGTACAGAGAGCATACTTTCGGAAAACATTTCCACCCACAAAAAAACTGTTTCCCACCTACAAAATAACATTCTCCACTTGGGTAACAAGAAACGAGAATTGAGAAACAAGATACAAGAATGGACCACCATGTCACAAAAGCAAACTAGTGCAAGGTGATTACAATAATATAAGTGGAAAAGTAGGGGAAAGTGATTCACACTGCAAGGGAGAAAAATTATGTGCAACTAAGGTCAACAAGATTCCTAGCACTCCTAATGTTCATGCATTACTTTTCCTTTAATAGTCTCAATTCTAACGTTCCTCATGCATACCCTAAAGTTACCTCTAACTTTAGTCATGATTTCCTAAGAATCAACTATTGCCTACTCACTCAAGCCAACTGGAGTCCCTAAGCTCCTCCAAGCCTCCCCTAACCTAAGGTCAATGGATTGGAATAAAGTTCATTAGGGAAATAAAATATTGCCCTCTTAAAGACATTTATGTGCACAAAACTAGTGAAGTAACTACTCGAACAACAACTAATTCCCTAATCGTTTATCTCTCCTATCAATGATTTTTCTGGTTGCAAAAATACACTAAACGTAATGTCATTCACTCATCCCAACTCTTCCTCAAAGATAAGTGAACCCCCTCATTGTAGACTCAATTCAAGTCTTATCACATGAAATATAGGATCTATTTAACTCAGAAGTTATCACTTGTAAGCTAAGGAACCGACTCGTTTCACTATCCTGAAGTCCACAATACCTTGCAAATAGTTTGTATTGCTTTCTAGTTCTTGTTACTTTCAGGAGTTTCAAATAGACCCAATCAACCTCCTCAAACTTCCTAGGAGATCTCTTTAGTTTCACTTAATGCCTTGCTCTGTATTGAGAACTCTACAAATTCTCATCTGTTAATTGTAAATCTCATGCATATCTTGCACGAGATTAACACCTTCTGGAGTTTGATTCTTTTAGTTTCCACAATAAGTGGTGTTCTTGGTTGAAACCCAAATATAGGCATAAAGGGACTAAAACATGTGGAGCACAGTTTCATGGACTCCTGAAAAAGAATCGACGAATCGATTTTAGGGTTTTTTTCAGGGGATTTTATTTCTAGCCTTCTAATATGGCGAAACAAGTGCTTTTTTAATGTTTAGGTTGCAATGTAGATTATAATAAATCAATGATCAATCTTGAATAATGTTTCCACCCAATTGTAGTTCTAAATTGGGTCCCTCCCGAAAGAATAAACAAAAAAAAATTGCATTTTTTAGATATAACGCTAAAAATATCTAATGTAATATATAATATCGAATTTTATAGATGTTAGATTGCTATTGAACAAATACATATCATAGTTCAATGTTGTTGGTAGAAAGCTGAAGCCTAGAACCAAATTACAATTCAGTGTTCATAGAATCAAAAGCACACATGACAATGTTGAATGGTTCACAAACTAGATTGCATGCTCCAACTTCCACTTAACATTGTAATTTATGATTTATTCATCATCCATCATCAAACATCCATCACACAATACACTAGGTAAGCAGTTGAATAGAGATCAAAACATTGAAAAGCCAAAACAAAAATAATTGATGTCACAATCAAAGAATCGTTCAAAAGCAAAGAACCGATTTTATTTTTTTTGGGTCCAATTCAAATCGGACCCGATCAATGCATTGACGAATCGCGGTTCATTCGCCAATGAAATGCAATTCATGGAAACCCTGATCTTGAATCTTGACTCAGGAGTTAGAACTCCCAAATCCCCCCTATAGTCATGATATACTACATAGTAAATACATTGAAGATCAAGGCTCAAGGGTCATGTAACATCCCTCGACATGGTCTTTACTCTCTCTAAACCCTAAATCTAACACTAATCTCACACTAATTAGTAATCACACAATAATCTAAATTTTACTATCTAACACTAATCTAATCTATTATTAAATGTTGATTATTTATTAATAGCGATACTTGCACATTTTGATCCAAAACGCAATCCGAAACACTGTATTGAAATGTGATCCGGGAAACAAAATTAAGATTGTTTTTTTGTTTTCTTTTCATGTGAAATTGTTTAAGCAGTCTGTAAATTAGTTTTCTGCTGCTATTAAGAGTTTACTTAAGGCCATTTAGTGGTTTCTTTTCTTAAAAAAAAAGTTTAAATACCGAGATGTACAACATTCCACTATCCACAAGGCTCGTGATCCGGAAGGCTTGTTTCTGATCGTTGTTGCAGCAGATTGCAATTCGCTGCAACATTGGTAATGATTAATCCTAAGTTCTAACACTCTAGATTCTAGTTTATGTTTCATCTCGTTCCCTACCCTCACACACTCCCTCACACAAAAGAAAAAGTGGCCAAAGAAAGCATTAGATCGGCTCAAGATTGAGCTTAGTTCTATGCTAGCCGAAGTCGCTCTCCTAGAGAATTTGAGATTGGAAATTGGGTGTATCTTAGAGTTCCTAAAGATTCCAAAGTACTTCATACAGAGAGATGCCCTAAGCTATCTCCACGATTCAGCGACCCTTATAACATTGTAGAGAAAATCAATCGGTCCGCTTATCAGCTAGATCTTCCTTTTGGAACAATAGTACATCCTGTATTCCATCTTAATCGTTTAAAGAAACGACTTGGTGAAAAAGATAATCTTGCTTCAGAAGGAGAACTAGTAGCATTGACTGCCTTTGTACCTGAAGAACTAGAAAAGGTGGTAGACACACGACAACACTAGTTAAGAAACCATTTAATTACTGAATACCTAGTTCACTAGAAGGGTAAGTAAAATGATGAGAATACTTGGGAGAGTGGACTTGAGACTGAGATTCCTTGGTTTTCTCCTATAGAAGCTCTAAAACCACAATCTGAAATTTATTTTTCACATTTGCCTAGTTCTCATTTTAATAAAATATCTAAACAAACAATTGTTTAATCTTTTGACAAGAAAACGTTTATGGTAGAGAGCCAACAGATGATGAATATCAACTCTACTACTAGCACAATTTTGAAAATATGCATCGAGAACTACTTGAAGACAATATATTTCCAGCCAACAAGGATCAAGTAATCTCAAAACCTTGTTCAGCTAAATGTTACTCAACCACATATATTGATATCAATGAACAACAATGGCTATAGCCTCACAAGCAATAACTAAGCATAGACAAGAGATCTTAGTTATGGACTCGGCTCATTACATTTGCCGTGTCCATTCTTTTATTCTTTATTATGCATAAGCAGGCCTATGGGTCCTTTTTATTCATGTACTGCCCTGGGCCCTATTTGATCACATTTTTTGGACTTGTTCATATTGATTTTGAGTGGGGGTCCTCCTATTGTGGGGGCGCACTATTTTCCCTCCAAATCTTTTGCCTCCCTCTATTATTGACTGGTAGAGTCTGGTGGAGGGGTTCTGGTGGGTCGCTTGCCTATATATGATTTTCATATGTCTCTTACCACTCTCTCTGAGCATTCCTTTCTTTCCTTTAGTCTTGGTACTATTTCTTTGCCTTGACAGTGCTCACCTCCATTATCTCGTGCACCCAAATACATCTTTGACCATTCACTCGCACCTACCTATCAGCATTCGCTTACCCCACTGCTCCACATTTTCCCACATCATAGCTCGCTTGAAGCGCAAGCTTCCTTCCTTACCATAGCACTCCATATGGTTGTCGCTGCTTCCTTCCCTTCTAGACCCCATCATAACAAAAAAAACACCAAGCCTAGATCGGTGCGCCCACCTTGGTATGACGATGAGTGTCGTTCCCATCATCACCTTGTCACACATGCTCGCATACACACCCCTCATCTCTTGCAACCCCCTCGTCGTCTCTTTACCCGCTTACTTCGTTGTAAGAAACGGGCATATGATAGTTTGGAAGAGCGACGACTTATTGGTCTTCTCTATAGTTCTTCCACAGGCGCATTCTGGCGTGAGTTCATTCCCCGTGCTCCACCTCCACTCCTTGATGATTTGCACATTTGAACTGATTATGCGACTTGCCTTATATACCATCGATACCGATACACCTATTTCCATCTCCCCTTGACCTCCTGAGTTTACCTTCTTCACTACTGATATGGTCCACAATGCCATCAAAAAAATGAACACCAATAAAGCCAGGGATATTGATGACCTTGAATCCGAGCTTTTAATCCATGCTGCTGATTTACTATCACCTCTCCTAGCCACTCTACTCAATCAAGTCGTTGTCTCCGGTTTTCCTTCTTCTTGGTGCACCAACATCATCCATCCCATACACAAAAATGGTGATCCCAAGAAACTATAAACTTTAAAGACTCTATGATGATTGATCATTGATATGTAGTATGTACATTGTGTAATTTGTACATTAAGTTTTCATACATTGTGGTAGCAATACATACTTATTACTTGTTAATAGCTATTTATGTTTAATCATGAATCATGATTGTCAATTTTCAAATGATCATTCATCATTGAGGGATCATTGCTCAAGGTTGCAACTTGCCATGAAGTTTGAATTACGATCTCGGATCATATTGAATATCCTGGTGTCTTCGTGCATGGAGACGATGTTTCTCAGATCCATCGACACCTCTGGGGAGGTAGTCACGGGCGAATGCGTGTTCTCACACATTCGAGCTGCCATTGAGGAGTTGGGACCACAGCACGTTGTACAAGTATATATATTATACTATAATGGTGATTTGTAAATGTTAAGGTTGAATGTTCAATGGCTATTGATTAACAATGGATTATGGTTCACTTGAATTCAAAATTCCAAAGTCATGCTCATTGCATTGTATGGTTGTGCAGATCGTCACAAACAATGCATCAAATTGTGTCTCCATGGGTAGGCTCGTTAATGAGACCTACCCCCACATCTTTTGGTCACCCTGTGTTGCACACTGCCTGAACTTGTTGGTCGAGGATGTGGCCAAGATACCATGGACCGTGGAGGTGGTACGTACTGCACGGTCCTTGGTGAGATTCGTCACAAGAGGCCCAAGGTCCTTGCCATGTTCAGTCCACCTTGGATATCTTGAGACCTGCCCCCACCAGGTATGCAAGTTGCAACTCAAATTTGAGTGTGCTTCTGTTGGTAAGTATGTACTGTTTAGTTACTAGCAACGGTTATTGTAGTATGTAACTTTGCGAGCACTGAATGTTCAATGTACCTACTCTTGAATGTTCAATGCAATGCATCATATTTCATGCATGTATTGTGTTGTCAAAAGTTAAAACTCGTCACTTGTGCCCTGTGCAGGTTTGCATTTATGTTGCTTGAGGCAGATGGTTGTTGCCGTTGAGTGGGCGCAGTGGGGGCAAATCCAGGAGCCCAGGAGTGAGAGATTCGAACGGACCATTATGTTTTCATCATTTTGGGATGAGGCACGATCCATTGTGGTGGGCCTACAGCCTATCTACACAGTCCTACGCCTTGTTGTCTCAGCCTAGCACCCTCATCCATATGATTATTTTGAACTTCTATCACAAAAAAAGATGAAAAAGATGACTTTTTCAAAAAACTAAAAATTAAGGTTTCTGCAATTAGGGTTTCCAAAAAAAGGCCAGCAAAAAAATTTACATCATCATAAGCACCGACTTGCAATGACACCAATGCAACTAACAAAACTCAAGTCCGATCACAAACAAACAAGTTATGACAAATGGCTAGAGAGATAAAAACAGCCAGAAAATTGTCTAGAAAGAAAGAGCTGAAGATCCACCAAAAGCAACCCCCTCTTTTCTCTCTACATCACTGGATTTTACTCTCTTTTTCTCTTTAAATAAATCGCAACAAGAAAGCGATTAAAATGAGTAAAAGAGAAAATATAAGAAATGTGCAACAGGATTTGACAAGTTGCAGCATGTCCCAAGAACTAATGGTAATCGGATTTCTTAGAAATCAAGCGTCCTTTCCGGCTGCCTGATGATGCAGAGGTTCAGATTGATCTCCGGTTGGCTATGAATTACAAGCTATAATGGCTGAAAAAGGCTGGGAAAAGTGCATTGCCCCTTCTATTTGTAAAAGCAATGCCGTCAGAATCGAGGAAACACACAAAATTTTGCTGTTGAGGCTCTTCCTGGTGCACGATTTTCTGCAGGAAGTTGGCTGCTCGTCGTCTCCCTTTGGGCCAATGGAGATGTACCCTTTCAGCAAGCAAAAAATGAGTCTCCTTGCCTCATAGAAAATGCACCCATCTGCCATAGCAAATCATCATCAACTGGCCCTAGAAAATGCACCCATCTGCCATAGCAAATCATCATCAATTGGCCCTAGAAAAGTGCACCCATGCGCCTTGAAGAAAACATCAAATTTTGCTCTTAAAAAGTGTGCCAGTCTGGCTGCCTTTCTACAGGTACAAAAATGCCTTCATTGGCCAAGAAAAAATATCTAACTTTGCCCTGACAAAATACACCAACCTTGCCCTAAAACTGTCTAGCTGAGACAATCACCCTCCAACTCAAAAGAAAATCAGCCTTCTGGCTAGGAAAAGAATGCAATCTCGCTACAGCAAAAACACCCTCAATCTTGTGAAAAAATGTGCCAATTTGCTTCATCTTTTTGCTGCCTATTCACCAGCAAAAGGTGTGCCCTTCTGTGAACTGGAAATGTGCCCTAAAGCAAAAACAAAAATGACGTAATTCTACCAGAAAATCATCAGAGAAGATGCTCTGAAAGAAGTGTGACCTGCAGTAGGGATTTCCTTCTCAAAAATCTGATTTTCTGCCTATTGGAACATCAATTTCCAGCCTTAGGAACACGATTAAGACCTAGGAAATATGCGATCCACAGCAAAGAGATGCCAGTTTCAGCACTCTTGGGAAAATGATTTTCAGTCCTGTGAATAGGTGTGATCTACAGCAAGGAAAAATGCAATTTTCTGCTTTTGGAAAGGTGAAATCCACAGTCCGTAAAAGAGATACAATTTGTCTTTTCCTTCCTTTGGGAAGTTCTCCTACTCCCACCACTCTCTCTAAACCTTCATTTTGATACCAAATGTACGGAGCTTATCTCTCCAAGCTCTTTAAGAAGCCAATTAGGTGGTGGCAATCTCTTAAGCTACTTACCTGCTATTCCTGTCCTGGGGCACGTGACGTCCATGCATGGGTAGAAAATGAATGTACATAGGGCCTACTTACACCCAACAAAAACCCTAAAATAGAAGCTTCTAGGTACTTGACCTAAGCTTATCCAAACTAGGGCCACAGGAGGAGAGATAGTGCATCCTCCTGGAAGGTCTACGCGCTTCCAACCCCACTCCAGGACCAAAATGTTAATAGTTGGGCCCTTTGCCACTTTCAAAATAAATGCATAGCAAAAGGCTTTTAGGCATGTACATGAATAGACAGGCTCATGGCCAAAAAATGAACATAAATGAAAATAGGTGCTATGAATGCCTAAAGACCTTGTCATGAATGATTACAGGCCCTACAATATACATCGTCTATCGATCCAATAATCCATGGCATTCATTGTTTGACCTAGTATGTAGCCTTTTGAACAACCAAGATGATGAGGTCCAAAAACAGTTGGACTTAAATGGCAATCACAGCTACGATCTACGTACTAGGAGTAGACTTTCTCTTCTTTAGAGGAGAACTTTTTGCTAGATGTCTAGGCTTTCTACAAAGGAAACAACGATTCTACCTTTTTGCCTATGCCAAAGATTCCTTCTTAGGTCTTGTAGTTGGTGCTAATTTGTTAGCACTGCCAAACGATTTCTTCTGGTTGTTTAGACACTTCTTAGACTCCTTGTCCTTGTACGGTAATGCTATTGCTGCTTACTTGAGGCCACCATGGTAGAATTGTACACTTTTGCAAGA
Organism: Diphasiastrum complanatum; assembly: GCA_029204225.1. Lineage (NCBI taxonomy): Eukaryota > Viridiplantae > Streptophyta > Lycopodiopsida > Lycopodiales > Lycopodiaceae > Diphasiastrum > Diphasiastrum complanatum. Next base: position 4,882,412 of record CM055114.1, read on the forward strand.
AGGATTGTATACCCAAGTTAGGTGAGCATTATCCAATGTCATTCATTTTGATAATCTACATGTAGTCCTAAAATAAATTGCAACTTCAATAGAGTAGCATCCATCATAACCTTAGACAAACGATCCATATAGGTTCTAGATACAATAATCTAAACTGCAATGTCTTAATTAATAAGATAGTAACTTCTTATTATTGCCCAAATCATCAATCAATACAAAGGCATTCTTAAAATATCAAAGAGATAAGATGGAGTAACTCTCTTCAACTGTAAAGAGCCAAGATGGACTAACTTTGTCCAGATCAAAGAGACATGATGGAGTAACTCTCTCCGAGATCATCAAAGTGGAAAGATGGAGTAACTCTCTGGCATGAAATTCACATACATTTTTCATTCGAATTCACATTTTGCAAAAGCATGTTTCATATTTTATGTCATATTTGTTAAAACTAGTAGGACTACATATTAGCTATAGAACCAAAATAAGCAGCAACTATATAAGGGATAAAAAGAACTGACTTCAGAAAATCCAAGAATATGCGTAGCACTTAAGAATGTGTTTGATATCTCTAGAAGATAAAAAAAGTGTTAACACAAAAATCCCTAAATAGACCAAGAAACGAATGGTCAAAACTCTGACCTTCAAGTAGCATCAACCTTGACCAGGAGGGTTACAAACTAATGAAATTACCCAAGAACACCATAAAGCTTTGTACAATTGACTACAATCTAGGGATAAAGGGAGAATCAAGAGCCTTCAAACAAGTACAAGATCATAAAATTTCATATTCAAAGAGTAGAAGAAATTATGAATTATATGATCCTCAGTTGAACCAATTAAGGTTTGATGAAGGCAATATGATTCACCCGGCACAGGCATCTAACCAAAACTAAGGGATTTTGTTCTGGTGAAAAAGATTCAAAGAGTATGACCACGTCCTGAGCATACTCTTCATGAGGGCTACTTACCTTGTTAGGGAAGCGTTGTATCAAAATCTCTTAGGTCTCATATTTCGTAAGAGTCTGATTGCCTTCCATAAGTGAATATGGCTAGTAACCGATCTAGTTATTTTATTACACATCTTTAAGACTTAGCTTCCTAAACCTAGATCTACTTTAACAATATAGTCATAAGCGTTTGATGCATCCGGCCACTTACTGGTAATTCTAAGAGATTTTTGAAGTTGCATAAATCGACAATCTCACTTTCAAGGGGCTTAATTTACATAAATCATCTATATCACCCACCACCCATAGAGTAATCATTTAATCTCTAGGTAAGATATCACAATTGTAGTGTTTTTTGTTTTTTCACTAAAAAAAGGATATGTCATATCCTTAAGTGATTTTCTTGCTGATCTTTGGGTAAGGTCGCATATTTGTAGTGTTTTTGTTCTTTTTAGAAAATGGATATGTCACATCCTTAAGTAAATTTTTATAGGTTAAAATACAAATCCTTTCATATGCTAAGTTGTCATGATATTCGTACATACTTTGACTGAGTTTCCAACACTCTAGTTGCATTTTCAATCAGCTATCCCAAAAAGACATAATCAGTTCTTAAAAGTAAGTTTTGGAATATTGTTAATTGCTGAAGTATCTGAGGTAGATACAATTTTATAAAAATCTGACAAGCACTTGATTGATACCTCATCAACGTGTACATTCCCGTTGGTGTTGAGACAAATACTTTCAAACAAAAGCTGCATCTAGCAAAAATTTCATTTATAATCAGGATCAAGAACCTCCTACTTCTACCAATTCAATATTTGAAACAAAATTGCTAGATCTTTGTAACATCTTGTATTTTAGATGGAGATAAACACTTTAACAGCTGGCAACCAAGATAAATCATGAGAATTTTTGCTTGCTAACCTTAACAACATCATCTTTGAAGGATTCATCTAAGCTTGTTGGCTCTCTTAGCTTTCCACAAACCCAGCTATTCACTACAGTCATCTGCAATTACAAGAAGCCATCTTAGAATAATACTTTATCTTCTCAACCCGAACATTAGATGCAATTTTGAAAGATCTAGATATTCAAGCAGTTTCAAAGTCTACAAGGTTATTCTCACTATTGCTTGTTCTACTTTGACTTCCTTTCTTGTTCATACCTTTTATGCAATCAACAATAGTACATTTCACCAATATGTTTTCATACCAAACCTAGGCTCAACAAACACACTTTAATCGTATTGCGAGAAAGTTCTCATGGAATCTCTACGAGTTTTTGGTATGAGTGAGTCTTATGTGTAGTTCTTTGATTGTGTTTCTTGGTTGAATGATTGATCAGTGATTGTAGACATTGTGATTGAGTTTGTGTCTCCTCGATTAAGTAAAGTTGAGTGGATTAGGTACTTTGTGCTATCTCGTGTCTTGTAGGAATCTATGCCTCGTCCTTTGAATCACACTCTCAAAGTCAGCATGTGAGAAACATTTGGGGAAGTGGATAGTGATAGATGACTATAGCATATGGTGATTTGGGCCATGGTAGAGCAGAGCAGGATGTATCACTGTAATGTTGCATCTTTTCGACCTCTCACTTGCTGATGCTATATCACTTGCTACTACATTATAGCATAAGTATCCTAAGACTTCTTTCTCTTATCGCTTTTCCCGTCCTCGTTCTACTAGCATACCTGCCCCTTCTACCTCTGTTGTTTCTTCTCCTACCTCTTCTTCTGTTATAAATTCTTCTTCATCACGCCCTTCTATACCTCGACCTGTTTTTGTCCGTTAAAGATTATCCACAATTTCTTGTAGATAATAGTGCTTTTGGGTACAAATATTCCTAGAATATAAAAATATTCTAAAATACAACAATTCAATCAACTAAAATCTCTAGGAGATCCATCAAGTCTCAGACAATTAGAACTCAATCCAGAGTACTACAATTACTCTAACGAGTTAATAGACCCATTTCTAGCATCACATGCAAGAAATCAGCAATCCATCTGAATCTCAATAGATTTAACTGTCTCCTATAATCTGGAGATGTAGATTGAACTTGTACACAAACACAAATAGACTACAATCTGTAGCTGAATACCATCCACTAAGGTAAGCAAAACTCTTGATAAGCAAAAACAATTTTACTTTACAAGAAATGCTTGTGAGATTCCTAGGACTCGATAAAATACTGGAGTAAAGAGATTTACACTTCAAAAGTTCTAAACTGAAATCTCAACTCAATTAGTAAACTGGAAATTACTCAACATACTTAAGAATCAACACATTTCCTGATTATCCTCTGATTAAGTATCCATTTATGATCCGTCAATCACAAATAATTAGATTCTTATAATTCATCAATCATAATTCTCTGAAATCTCAAAACATACTTAATTGTTAAAGGATACTGGAGTTTATGTTTAATACACAACTCAGTAAACATATAAGAATCATTCCAAAATATTTTTGACTAGAAAAACTAGATTTTATAAAAATTCCTCAAACTGGATTCTTCAAAATTTGAGTTATCGAATTCCAAACCATCAGGTAGTTCAAAACATAAAACATAGCAAAATGATATCAATAATCATCTTTATCCACCAAAAACTTCAGATTTTCTGTCTAGAACTAAATCTAGATATCCAAAGATCTGTTGAATTTCCCGAAAATTCAGTTGTCATTCTTGGACCCATTATGATTCGTTATCCAATTGAGCGCTTTGGGATACAATCACTAATGAATTGAGTTTATTTCTCAACTAGGAAATACTCATCCAAGAAATTCAAATATCTTATGCACACAATTTTTTCCTAATGAATCCAAATGATTCATAAATCATGTGTCTTACAAGCAATACACACAAAACAAACGGTTCCTGGTGAATTCTCTTCACTGTCCATTTTACCAATTAACTTCCACAGGAGTAAACCAACTACTCAAGTTAATTGCCAATGATTTAGAAATCTCAAATGTTTAGGTGCAGATCTTAATTGTACCGTACAACACTACATTTAGATCCATATCCAAATCAAAACAGATCTATTAACTCTGCAAGTAATTGTCCAATACAATACTTGATCATATGTTTATGTTCACCGACTAGCTTAAGTGCACCAAATAACCCTAGTAACCAAGAATACACAGTAGAATCATACAAGATTAATCGTGCACATATGTGAATAATCTCATTATGACCCAGTACGTAAACACGTTCTTATCTAGAAGATTCCTCCCAAATCCACATATGTTACTCACATATCTCACTGAGAATCTTGTAACTCAGCTACAAAAGAATTTCTATTTCTCATGAGTAAATAACATACCCAGAAAATCTCTGAGACAAATAACATTCACTCCCAACAGTTTTCCAATCCTATTTACCACTAACAACATAATTTCTTCCACTCAATCAACCCCTCTCTAATCCTAGTACTCAAACTAAAACTAGGTTGATTTAATACAGACATTCCAGATTTAAATCCTGATCAAACTTACTCCTATTCCAATCAAAATGGAATTAGTAACTTTTGACCTTTCACTGTACTACTTATAGATAATGATTCATATTCATGTTCTAGTTCTAGATTGTTCCACACAATCCCTAGAGAATTTCTCTTATTCGAAAAGTTCCAATTAGGTATCTTACTTTGAATCTATCCGAAATCACTTTTAGAAAAAATCTCATTTCTATACCACAGCTGGTTCTCTTCCAAAACTATACAATCAACAGATCCTTAGATAGAATTTTATCCCATCACTTCACCCCTCCTTTTAAAAAATTTATCAATTTCTATAAAAGTTAACTGGAAAGATGACATATGAAAATATCCAACTCCATGAAAAGTCAGTAATAAGTGCTATCCACAAAAGGATTCACTCTATTACAACAACACTTTTCTTTCAAATATTCCAACCCGAGTGACAATACTATCATTCCACAGAAATCCATTTATGCAAAAGAGATATCCTAGGTTTAAGAAATCGAAACACAATTATCTTAGAATTTATCTAAATTCCAAGTCTATTCACACAAGTAGCAATTCATATGATATAACAGTCTTTCAGAAGAGTAAGAATCCTGAACTTGTCTTTTTCTGCTTATACTAGGGAAAGTACAAAACTACAATATCCAATCAATGTATTCAGCTTGCGTTCTTTTCAGGAGGATTAAATATGAATCCTCAACATGCATACTAAAACTCAAATTCAAGGTTATCAGGTTCCAATAGTTTATTCCGGACAGACCAACCAGTCTCTCCATAAACTCTCCGGAACTAACCATGAATCTAAATTGCCCACATCAATCTGGATTTTATGGAACTGTTCAAACCACACACAAGCAACTTTAGACTACTAACAACCAAATGGATTTTCACATGATGAACTTCTACACCAAATGAAATCTTTCCCAAGGCACAAGAAATCTTAAGAAGGAATTCACTACTGATTCATAGCATCTACATCAAAAATTTTACAAGTAGAAGAGCACTCTACCACCAAAATTGATAAGTATGCTTTAAATCGGAATTAGTGAATCCAACTCCAACTTCCCTTGAGAAATCAGCACTCCAAACCGGGACGCAAATCCAAGTGCTTCACTTTCCAATCTGATGTAGATTCCCATCCAAGACCGCACCTTATCCGAGCTCTGATACCATATGTAAAGACCACTAGGGAAAACCCCTAAGATGAGGATAGGAAAGCACAATAAGAGAGACCATGGAGCCAAACCACCCAACCAAACCTAGATCAAACCTGGATCTACTAACCCCCAAGCCATGCCATGTGAAAGCAAGAGGAGAAGAGAGCAACTGGCAACCTAAACCCAAGTTGTCGACGGGAGAATCCCCACCTCAATATATAGAGAGTGGATTCATGTGCATGAACCCATGCAATCCCCATGCAGGTCAACTATAAATAGGTCTCTTCATGCAATCCTCCTGCCTATATCCGTCACACGTACATGCACTACTCCATATGTCTCAATTAGAGTGTCTGGGTCCTCTCAAGGTTATTAGTCACAAATTGGCTTGGACTTGAAATTAAATCTCGACGTGACCAACAAACTCGAATAGCGGAGGGCCAAGTTTACCATATTAGCACTATTCCATGTCCTTAACCGAATATGGCCATGACAGTCACCATGGGAAGAGGAGGCATCAGACGTAGGCATTTTGATAGACAATTAGAGACAGGCAAAGATACTCAGACAGCACAAAGGCAAGCAAATGATAAGACAAGTAGGTGCGACTGGATAGGCAGGGACTGGGGAAGGCAGCGCTGGGCAGGCAGCAACTGGGGAAGGCAGCGATGGGCAAACAGGCAAAGGCTGGCAAGGTAGGCGGATCAAGGGCAGCGAATCAAGGGCAGGCGCAGGTAGGGCACGCGGATCTAGGGCAGGTAGGAGCTGCTAGGGCAGGCGCAGATAGGCCAGGTGGGAGGGAGGTAGGTGCTGGTAGACAGATCTGGGGAAAGCAGATTTAGGGCAGCAAAAAAATTGGACAACAGGGCGCTAGAGAGAGAGAGAGAGAGAGATAGAGATAGATAGACAGACAGACAGACATAAACAGAGAGAGAGAGAGAGAGCATTTTCGTCGACGTAAATCCTGCAAAAAAAATTGCAACTGACAGGAAAGTGCTCTGATACCATGTTATGAACAAATTCACAGGTATTGGTATCAATGATGCATAAAAAATAGCAAAAGGCATTCACATAGCATTCTCCAACTAAGAACTGTATGAATATCAATGGCCACGAATAACTTAGGTAGATCTCCAACTAAAATCTCCAAAATAGTACAACTCCCCTACCACAAGCCCGAGACTCAAATGATCAAAACTAGCAACTGACCAACCTTAATGGCTATGTATAGTGGACAAACCCTAGCTCCTTTCTATGGGATTTAGGGAGAGAAGGAATAAATCCAACACCCCCCCTTAATATGGATCCATGAATGCCTTGATCTTCAGACTAAGCGATGCACAGAATCTGTTGTGTGCATCAATGCTCAGTGCCTTGGTGAATACATTTGTTGTCATGCTCTGTGTTCGACAATACTCTAAGCTTACGTCTTTGTTGACGATCTTACTCTTGACATAGTGATACTTAATTTCAATGTGCTTACTCCTAGAATGAAATCTAGGGCTGGCTGATAAGGTTATGGCACTTTGATTATCACATAAGACAATTGTCGGAGCAGACTGCTTCAGACAAATGTCTGATAGCAGATTTTTCAACCATACTGCTTCTTTGCTAGCTTGAGAAGCAACGATATACTCTAACTCTGTGGAAGAAAGAGAGATAGAGGTTTGCTTACAACTGTTCCAAGAGATAGGACCGTCGTTGAGGAAGAATGTAAATCCATATGATATACAAGTATCTACATCTCCCGCCCAGCTTGCATCTGTATATCCATTGAGTATGTGGAATTGTTGTTGTCAACTCCTCTATAGCAGATGCCTAAGTCCTTTGTAGCTCAAATGTACCTCATGACTCTGATGAGAGCCTTCCAATGGATCATGCCAGGGTTAGCCTGAAATGGCTTAGGGAGCTTACTGCGTTGTTTCGGGCCTTTCTTCTTCTACTTTTTCGAGCCTCTGTTTGCATATAGAGTGTGAGTCTGTATTTGAAGAACTGGAAGCTCCATTCCTTCAATTTTCTTCCTGCAACAACATAACAATAACTCTAGAGAAAGTTAGATCTGAGTGTGCCATTATGATCATCACCCAGTTTTCGTACGTAGATGGCAAGCTCGATAGCAATGTCATCACTACGCCTTGATCGTCGATGACTGATCCGACAATGGCCATCTGTTGCAAGAGGTTCTTGAACTGGTTAATGTGATTCTGTAGTGTATTACCATTAGACATTCTGAGGGAGAAGAATCTTTTTCTGATATGTAACTTGGAAGGTACGTCCTTCACATCATACAATGTGCTCAGGATGTCCCAGACTTCTTTCGATATCTGAGCTTCAGATACATGGCCGATTTGTGTATCTGAGATGTTGATGATAATTAGTGCAAAAGCTTTGCCATCCACTTCCATCTAGAGATTGTTGCGTCGTCTACTTCGGGTCTGATTTCGACAGCTGTGACAACATCATACAATTCCTTTGCCATTAGAACAATTTTGTGCATGTGCTACGCCTATCGAATCGAATCAAAGTGTTGAGTCAAGTTACTCGACTGATTCTACTTGATTCCAACTTCGAAGTCGTCAGAATCGATAGGATCGATTACATAGACAAACACAAAGTCGAATGACTGTTAGATGCGGAAAACAACAAACAGTTCAAACAATATAAGAGAGTAATATCAGACAGAATGACATTAGAGTAGCATACATTCACACTGACATAATCTGAACGCAATAAGACAATGAATTGATTCAGAAAGTAAAGAATAGAAGTCAGCTTAAATAATGAGCACAAGAAAGACAATTGCGGTAGTAACTGCGTACTCAAAACTAGCTCTGGTTCTGTAACAGCTTCGATGACACAAAGATCATTCGATACCTTATTCTGACTCTCTGTCTGATCTAATCGATGTAATAACATCTACTGTGTCTGCTGATTAATTACAATGATTATCTGATTTTGAATGCTTGATCAATTGATATCGTTGCAATGCTTAGTTGTACATTTAATCAGGCATATATACAAATGTCTAGAGACCTTGAGCTATGTTGTCCGATATGGATCTTGGCGGCAATCATGGCCATCACTATCCAGGTAGGTGGTTGACACTATCTGGACAAGTGGTGATCGTGGCTGCTATCGTTGTCTAAACAGTTGCACAGTGCATAAACTAGCTAGTATAGGTGACAAGCTTTATTTCGAGTGATACCACATCAATTAGACAGTTGACGGTTTGTCAATTCGAGTCGAAGTCGGGTTCACTAGAGTTGAGGGTGTCGAATGTTCTATTCGAGTCGTTGTTCGAATCGAACACTCGAGCACTCGTCGATAGTCAATAGTCGACACTAGATACTCCTTCGATTGTTTGACTGCCTTCGATTGTCTGACTACCTTCGATAATTTGATTGTCGCGTAGATACCTGTCTTCGAATCTCGTGTTTCTGTAGACTGTGTGAGAATGAGAGTAAATATGTAGCAACATGAATGAATGTAGATTAACTATGGGATTTAGGGAGAGAAGGAATAATTCCAACACTACTTGGTCATACCCTGACACATAGGCAAGCAAGTAGGAGGACCGTCTAACATGTGTCACTCATACATTGGATTAAGTGTCCCAGTGACCATATGACACGTTTCTTGTTGACTGGTCAAACTCCTGCTTGTTAGGATGTCAGTCCAGCCAGTCCTAATTAATGACCTAGTACCCCATGCCAAAGCTAAGCACGACTTTGACACTCCAATATCTACTATTTACAATGTAATTACAAAGTTCACCATAGGCCTGTTGCAAAGCACCTCCAAGTTCCTGCTTACAAGACACACAAAGGAATGACAATGGAGCCAAACCACCCAAATCATTTGATAATTACAAATATTCAATCAAGTGTCATAAATATCTACAATTGGGACAGGAAGTAGAAGGATCTGAAAAAGTTGCTTTATGATTCTTTTGTGATTTGTTTTCTTATCAACAAAATTGTTATTAGGAGTCCTCAAGAAGTTCATCAAAGATCTGTAGATGAAGCTACAATTGCAACAAATGGAGAGAGTGTAGAATTTGAAGAACTAAACTTTGAAATGAGGTGAGATGCAAATCTACAAGTGGAGCTGCCTTGTTGATTGCTTGCATTTGTTAAAGAGTTCTGTACGAATAATAGAATATCAATTGCAAGATGTTGCACAAATGAGAGCTTCAATGGGAGCACTTTTTTTGGTGCCAGGAAAGAGTTCTCAACAATATATTATAGAAAGTTAATTTTTGGAAATATGCATGAATCTGCAAAGTTTTCTAGAGTTTTTCTACTGGATTTTGTCTTGAATGTTTTATTTGTGACCTTTGAATAGGAATATAACATCCTTGAATAAGATTTGGTGTATGTGTGAATGTTGCACATAGTTCTTGGCCTATACATGTGTCCTGATTAGATGTTTTTTAGTTTCGGAACGGTCTACCACAAAGAACGAGTTTCTGGATGCAACAAGTGAAAGAAATCATTTGTGGAAACTTGAGACAGTGTCTTAATGTGAAAGGCATTTGTAGACAAATCTGCACATTTTTTCTAAGAGGTCATGAATTTGGTTGTGCAAAAATACTGATGCGTTGTAGGATCTCAACAAGGAAATTCCTGATAGCATCCATGATTGTTGAGATCAGGTAAAAGTTGCTATACAAATCAATGAAGGATGAGCACCAACTCTTCACGTAATAAGTTCTATTTGACTCTAATGGTAAAGTTTTGAGAAATATAAGTTTCTAGGTTTGCAAAAGGTCTTGGTGCAACACACACCATCATGTGTAACTACATTTCTTTAAAATAAGACAATTTGCACTAGTTTTTCACGTTGACAGAGAAATCTTTCTAACAATGAACGTACAATGAGCCTCGATGTGGCTGACTCCAGAGAGAAGTTGATTAATCACAAATGTTTTTAGGTGTTGCCTGCTATGTGTGGTTGGGTTTAGTAAAAGCTCCAAAAAGATTCTACAACACCAACAGAGCAGCTCTTCAATGACCTCTTGATAAGACAGGTTATCCTGACGTATTGTCAACCACTATGGTGAATGCTTCAAACGGAAGCTTTGAGCAAAACTCTTAATTTTTCTTGAGTGGCACGGTTCTCTTGGCAAGCAAGACATATGATGTTTTCTTTTAATACAATACTATAGCACTGATGCCTCAAAGGGGTGCTAGGACTTGAGTGGTTCCCCAAGACATGCTTAAGTCTATTCATTCCATCCACATAAGTTCATCTAAAAGCCAACATCATAAGTTAATAGGTCCACAACCATCCAACACATTATAAAGGGATTTCAAACAACCCAAGAGCCAACATGACATCTCTCCATAAAGTAACAAAAGCAAAGACAGTCATGTCATGAAATACCAAGGCAATCCACTGGCATAGCAACAGCCAGCTAGGACCAATAAAAAAGTTGACATAAGGGTCCTTCCACTTGGACCAGTCATGAAAGCGAAACCAGAACAATAATCATCCCCAATGAGCATCTTCATTAATCAAAAAAGAGGTAGCTCCCATTATTTTCCTTGGCGGAGCTTTAGCAGATAGTTAGCGGAAGTACTTCCGCTAAATTTGGCGGCCGGAAAAAAAAAAGTTTTTTTTTTTTTTGGGCAGATTATTTCCGGCGCCCAAGTTTCAACCCTCCATCACCCATTTCCAGCTTGTTTGCAGGCTCTCCAGCGCCCCTCGTCTCTTTCATCCGTTCCTCCTTCCATTTTCAGCCCTCATTTCACTTTTGTTGGCAGGCTGTCCAGCCGCTTCATACCTATCACTTTCGTCCGTTTTTGTCTCCGTTTGCAGCCATTTTTCACACCTTGTTTGCAGGCTGTCCATCGCCCATCCTCAACCAGATGTCACGAAATTCCGACTCCGTTTGATATTCCAAATCGTCACTTGCCTCCTGGCTGTCCAGCGCATTTTCACAGCCTTCATTTTCACTTTTTTTCATTTGCTGATTGCTGTCCTTTATTACTTGTGATAATAGTGGTTTTAATGGACTAATTTGGGGTGACGACAAGAGTCCGCTCTCTCAAGTTTTCGTCTATTCCTTCCACTATCATTATGGCACATTCACCTACCCCGAGTGAGACTACTCAGGAAACCTTCTCCGATCAGTTTCGTCGCATGGATGAGACCCTTTCTGGCCTCGTTCTTCGCTTTGATACCGTTATGACCGGCTTTGCTACTATGCAGTCACAGATTGATTCTTTACAGCCTCATGGTCCTGGTAAAGCTCCTGTTTTTCCTTCATTTGGGACTCCCCCTCCATTTGGATTTCCATCTTCCTCTACTAGTCAGCCTGGTGGTGGACCGATCATTCCACCTAACCCATCTCCTGGTTTCTTTTCACGTCCCCCACTTCTTGAGCCACACTTTGCTCGAGACTTTCATGATAGGGTACAGCTTGCTACCTATTACGGTTCCTCTGACGGGAACTTATTAGAGAATTGGTTTGCTAAGCTTGACACATATTTTCAGATCTACCCTAAGACTGATCCTGAGAAGATCCAGTTGGCTGCTTTACATTTAGATGGACGCGCCGCCACGTGGTGGCGAGTTTATAGAGCTGATCCTGATCGGGAAGGGCTCCATTTATGGCATACTTTTCGCCGTGACCTCCGTCATGCTATGATTCACCCTCAGTGGCTCGACCGCCAACGTGATACATTCCGTAGTCTCACTCAGACCAATGATCTTGCTTCTTATATAGATCAGTTTATGGAGCTTTCTTATCTTTTCATAGATCTACAGCCCACTGAGCTTATTTCTCATTACATTGTTGGGCTTCGTGGTGCTTTACGTTATGATGTTTCTTCCTTCCGTCCTCCCACACTTGTTGAGGCGATGTCTCTCGCCAGTACTTTACAGCATAAGTACTCTGACACTCTTCCTTCCCGCTTCTCCCGACCCCATCCTTCTGCTTCATCTTTTCCCTCTACGTCCACCCCTACACCTGCCCCTTCTGTTCCAGCTCTCTCCATTGTCCCTTCGTCTCCTTGTCCTCTGACTCCTCGACCTGCTTTTGTCCGACGTTACACGTCTGCAGAGTTCGCTGACCTTCAGCAGCAGCGTCTTTGCTTTCGTTGTAAGAGTCCTGACCATTTTGCCCGTGATTGCTGTCAGCCTCTCCCTACTACTACTACTGTTTTTTACCATGAGGGCACTACTCCAGATGATTCCGATATCTACATTCATATTTCTGATGAGCCTGACCTATCCTCTGAGCCTTCCACTAATCTACTTCCTACTACTTGCCATGCTCAGCTTGCCTATGCTACTTGGACAGGGCGTCCTGGTCGCCACTCCATTCGGTTACGTGTACGTATTACAAGTCGTGAGTATATTGCTTTAGTTGATACTGGCAGCACTCATTCTTTTATTAGCAGATATATCACTCGTCAGATACGTGATTCACCTATTCTTGCTTCACAGCCTCTCACAGTTGAGGTTGCCAGTTCTCATTCTTTTCCAAGTTCTCAGATGTTTCAGCGTTTACCATACCGCATTGGAGATTTTTCTGGACAGGCAGATATTTACATTATTCCTATGGAGCGTTATGATCTTATCCTTGGTGTTGATTGATTTGCATCTCTTGGAGCCGTTACACTGGACTTGACACAGCAGACATTGACATTTGTCCTTGATGCAGTTACACACTCACTTGTTGGCATTGATTCTCAGGGAGACTTCCAGTTGGTTACCGGGAAGCAGTTTATGCGTAGCCTGCCAAAGGCTGACGATGCAGCTCTTCTTTCCATTCAGAGTACATCAGTTGCTGCTTCACTTTCACCATCCGTGGGTCCTCTTCCTCAGGTTGATGCTGCTTCGGATTTACAGGTTGTTGTTGTGTGCCTTGCGCCTATATGCCTTGATTCATAGATATCGTATTCAGTGGTCATTCCTGGTTTCATTGATATTGAGGCCGTATACCTTGGTGGTATTTCTACTATTGCTTTTGCGCATACTTCAGATTGCCCTCCTGGTTCGGTGGTTGGTGCAGTATCTTCTCCATTGGTCTCTATATCTCCATCTCTTGAGTTTGTTATGGCCGATGTTCCTGCTGATTTCTATGGGGTTCTTCATGGTCCACGTTTGATGGTTCCCTCGCTATTGGTGATCAGGTTGTATCTTCTTTCGCTTTACTCCATGGATCTCTGCTTGAGGTTTCTGATCTGCCTCATGATATTTCTACGGTTCCTGACATGATTCATGCGCCTTTGGACCTTACTATTACACATTTTTCATCCGAGGATATGTGCCAGATGGTCACTATTACTTATCTAGGGTATTTATATGTTGGGATCTTTCTAGATGAGTACACGGACATCCTTCCGTCTCCTGGTGTTTCTACATATAGGTTTGCTGCAGTCCATGCCGATGGTATACACTTTTGGATTCATGCGACTAATTCCTTTTTACCTCTTGATATTTGGCATTCCTGGTTATTACGTATCGCTTGGATTTCATTTGGACCTATTGCTTACACTACTGCTTCATTTTCAGCTATGGATATATGGCATTCCTGGTTATTACATATAGCTTGGTTTTCATTTGGACCTGTTGATTGGTGCTGGTTTTTCCATATTGCTGATCGCCTATGGTGCGGATATCTCTATGATTATGTATGTGGCTCTCTATCTGTTCCTTGGATTGTTGCTCATTGTCAGGCTTGGCATATCCTGTTGGCTTGGGTTATTGCCTCCGTTCCAGCTACTGTTTGTCTGGGTGATCTTCAAGTTCCCTGTCATTTCAGGTTGCTCCATATCGCTTGGTCTCCGATGCTGAGTTGCCACTTTGTTCTGGTGTTCCGAGACCATCAGGGTACCTTGAGAGAATCCCTTCTCCTCTCTTGGATAGTTTTTGGGGATGTTGCCGCCATATACAGTGTTGCTCATATGTGCTTTGATACTCATTCCCAGCTACACGTGGATATTGCTCTGATGCTTGCTATTGATGTTGCGGATCTGTTCCTCGTTCCAGTGCATTTCTTCTATTCCTCACTTATGCGCCTGGTGTGTACTTTGGGATTACACTTGCGGCCAGTTCCGATGGGTCATCCGATTCTCCATCCGTTTTTGGTGTATCCTATGATGGATTGTTCTACCTTCTCGGGCTTTTTGGATACCTTGGTGCTCGAGAGCTTATTACCCGGGCCAGTTCTCATTTATAGCATGTTCAGCAGTGTTATCAGACCTCAGTTGATCGTCACCGCCGCCATGTTGAGCTTCAGCTTGGAGATATGGTTTATCTACGCCTACGGTTTGCACGTCATCATTTTGTCAAAGGCCATGGTTCTACTGAGAAGCTTGCACCACGTTATTATGGGCCTTATCGCATTTTGGAGGTTCTTAGTCCAGTTACGTATCGCTTATAGCTTCCTGCTTCCACACGCGCCTGCGATGTATTCCATGTCAGTTTATTACGTGCTGCTATTAAGGATGACGCTCCTTGTGATGCTGAGTTTCCTACTGCTCCAGAGTTATTTCCATTTTTACATGCTGCTATATTACAGGTTCGTCTATACCATAGTCGACGCCGCCGGCAGATTCAGTTTTTGGTCCAGTGGGATGGCCGTCCTATTGAGGAGGCCACATGGGAGCCTATTGATGTCTTTTATCATACACCATCACTTGCGGATCAGGCTCATGCTCTTGCTGCACTTGTTGATTCCTCTACATCAGATGTTGCTCTAGCTGTTGATGCACGACGGCTTGCTGCTACTTGATCCAGTTTCTTTTCGACGGTTGGGTCTTTTTCTTTTGTGCCAGGGAGAGTTATGGACTCGGCTCATTACATTCGCCGCATCCATTTACATTTACTTTACTTTATGCATAAGCAGGCCTTGGGCCCTTTTTTATTCATTAGTGACACTTAGACTATATGGTTGGCCTTTGGCCTTATTATTCATTATTAGGCCATTTGGACATATTACTGGAGAGTGGGGGTCTTCTTGGAGGGCGCACTATTTTCCCTCCCAGTTGGGCCCTAGCCACCGAAAGCTTCCTTTTAGGGCTTCCTCTTGGCTATAAGTAGGGAAACTGTGTCATTTGTTATTCAGCTGATGATATTGATCTCTCTCTTTAGTCTCCTTAATCTCTCTCTTTCCTGCTTTCTAGGGTTAAGTCTTGCTTATGTGCTGCTTTCATAGCTTAAGTCTTGCTTATGTGATGCTTTCATAGCTTAGCTTTAGATCAGCTGTGGCTTTATTCGTAACTTTGCCACTCTAGAATAAGAGGTTCATATGACTATGGACTAAGCACACTAGCAGCGGAAGAGATGGGACAAGAGTACTAGTAGTGGAGAAAACCAGCATCCATAGGACCTTGGTCACCAACTGCCACTCTAGAATAAGAAGTAAATTTGTTTAATATGACTATGGACTAAGCACACTAGTAGCGGAAGAGTTACGACAAAAGTACTTGTAGTGGAAAAAAACCAGAAATGATGGAAGAAGTAGATAAAGGAGTACTTAACGTGATTAGTTTTTGTAATACATTCTTTAAGTAGAGAAAATCAAAAGATTACATTGCATAAACGTTACTAGAATTTCAATGAAAATTCGCCACTTGTCTTGGATAAATGATGTGAGCAAGTTCTTGGTGTGAGTGAGTCTTGTGTGCGATTCCTTCGTTGTGAGCATTGGTTTCCCTTGGCTGAGTGGTTGATAAATGATGGTAGAAATTGTGAATTTGTGCCTCCTCTATTCGGTAGAGTTGAGTGGATTGAGAGTCAATCCCATAGTACATTGTGCAGGAATATTGGATTCTTGGTTGAGAGAATGAATGTTAGCGAGAGAGAGAGAGAGAGAGAGAGAGAGAGAGAGAGAGAGAGAGAGAGAGAGAGAGAGAGAGAGAGAGAGAGAGAATCAATTGAGATCCAACACTTCTTATAAAAGTTCCTTATGTGGAAATCAATAGCCCCAGAACTTAAACTGCTATTACCCAGAATCCCAAACATGTAGCCAAATACATATACTTGGTCGAGCATTGTCTCTACTATTTCAAACTTGCATGTGCACACTGACATTATGAGAGAAGACTACCTCCCTCATCTACTTGCATCAAGAAGTAATGCTACATTTTATACACGCCCTTTGGAATTCCTTTTCAAGGCAAGGTCTCCAGGATATCCAGTTCCCATAATTCTAAGAATCTAACACCTTCTTGTGCAGTTTCAATTGCAGAAATTCTCCATAAGCAACATAAGCCATGTTGAGACGGTCTACAAGAAATTTGTAAGAAACTATAACTTTAGTAGTAGGAAATAGCTGATATTGAATAAATTACTACTTTCATTGAATTTAGGTCCACATCAATCTGACAACATAGTTTTCAGGATGATGAGAAGTCATTTGAAAATCAGTTTCACAATTTCTTAACTTGAAACTTATGACCAAGGGATACATAAGGGTCTGAGCTGCATGATGAGATAGATGCCATACAAGGAGTATACTCTTCTAAGGTAGCCCCAGCAGCAAAACATGGCAGTATCCAACAATAGTGGAGAAAATTAGATTGGAACTAAATATTCCGTAAAATTCTCCTTTAGATCTCGAAATATCAACCAAAATTGTATTTTTATGCATATCACCCGTTTCACTATATGTTTGCCCGTACTTAAAGTTCACAATTTATTATTTCATGCAAGCTTTTTTCTTTTGAATCATGGGAGGTTCAATCAGAAGAATAAAAGGCAATCCCTGAATGTCCTCTGTCCCCTTGAAAATGTTTTTTTGCAAGAGATGACAATAATTAATTTGCTACTCCAGGCTTGCTAGATTTCAGAACCAAACGACCTTCCATGCCAAAAACATATAATTCAATGCCAAAAGATCAAGGATGTTTTGCTAACCATGTTCATTGTCAAAGTGCCTGTTTTGTCACTGCAAATGGCTGTAGCAGAGCCCATAGTCTCACAAGCTGCTAAATGCCTAACCTGTGTCCATCAAGACATTTAGAAACAGCTTCTCCACTTAACCATGCAACAATAACATGAGCATGAAGATTCTCGCTCACTATTTAAAAAGACCCAGTTGACATGGCGTCTCTCTCTCTCTTATGTATAGCCTTAGTGACATGTACATAGCTGTCCAATGTAACTGACTATGTATTTGCTTAAGAAGTATGTTTTCCAACATACATACAAGAGCTTTGTCGTTCATCATTTTCTTCATTGAGTAAGCCAACCTGAGTACAATAAAGTGATATCACCATATGATAGAGTGAATTAATTTATAGTGTAACACAATTCATTGTTTGCAAACAATGTTTCAGCAGTATACAATAGAACTGAGACCATAACGAGTTTGTCAATGATGTCTTACGATAAAGTGACAGCAAGAGGTAACCCTTCTGGGACGGCAACAACTACAATCGTGACCTACTTCACAGAAAGAGATCAAAAACAAGCTTAGTACTTGCAGAACGAAAAAATATCATACGAGATAATCATATGATCCACAGGTCAAATTATACTGAACTGTAAATTACATCAATATCTCTCTTTTCTTTCTTGAAACTGGGGCTGAGAAGTATCATGTTAACGATCACGTATGATAGATGGAAGGAGAAAAAGTTTTATCAATATCATGTCGCACGAGACTTGTACAACAGAGAAAATAGTGAAATGTATCTATATCCAACTGATGGGAGCATGAAAACATCTCCAATGCATAAAGAATGAACTACTCTTATCTAAGTTGATTAGACTAAGTACAATATAGTTGTCTAGGTAAGACAACTAGAGTCAATTGCCATATTGTTATGTGTCGATGATTTAGCTCTATTATCACCACCTGGAGAGGGGTTTTAGGTGCACATGTTGAAGACCAGAATCATGACCTTTAATACTTCTAGGGCCTTTATGCAGAGACAGGTGCTTATCTTCGATGGTCAGCCTCTAGAGGTGGTCTTATCCTATACATGGGAGCTTTTCAAAGTTTTCAGTATGAGACATGTAGCTTCGGCACGCCTAGGGAAGGGCCATGCCTCCCTGGTCCAGTTGGAGAGATTTTGCTTTCCGAGATACATTCATGATGCTCCTAGTAAGTGCCACCTTTTTGACATTATGGTCACTCCTATAGTACTCTATTCAGCCGAGGCTTGGTGTACAAACCTTAACTCCTCCAATTGGGCTAGTATATCACAACTACAGATCATCATTATTGCTTATTCAGAGACTAACCACCAATTTACATTCTCTCATCACCTATGAGGCCCCTCAATGTGTAGCCCTTATGATACATGATATGTCCCTGCTGCAGAGAGCTTTGTGCCATGATCAGTCAGATACTCAAGACACAACCTTAGATTACAGCTCTCTTCTCCAGGAGGAGCACTTGGTTCGGCTCAAGGTCCGACAATGAGGATACTCCTATTCTTATGAGAGATCGACATCATGATCAGCGACAATGTACAGCATCCCATTTCTTTGATGCTCATGCATCCAGAGGCCCCACGAGGGCTCCTATTCAGAGACCCCATCCTAATCAGCACCAAAGTATGAGACACACTCATTATCAGCGCATCTCTACTGCATCCGCCCCTCTGATTCCGTCGAGCACACATATCACAGCCTTTCTCAGCCGTATCAGCTGAGCCTCGATGGATATCATCGGCCATAGTCTTGGCACTATATTTTTGCAATGTTTCACGAATCGGTGATTCAAACAAGGAATCGTGGTTCAAATCGGTCCAGTTCGAATCGGCCGATTCGAATCGGAAACCTGTTCAAATTGGTTCCCGTGTAAAAAAAATCCAAATTGGCCCCAGAAATGAAAAATTGTTCGAATCAACCGATTTGAACCTGACTTGGCCGGTTCGAAACAGTTCGAACCAGTTTAATCGGCTGATTTGAATCGGTGCACAAAACATTGTATTTTTGATAGAGTTAATGTTTCATGCTCATTTTCATATCAAA
This sequence comes from Diphasiastrum complanatum, assembly GCA_029204225.1. Classification (NCBI taxonomy): domain Eukaryota; kingdom Viridiplantae; phylum Streptophyta; class Lycopodiopsida; order Lycopodiales; family Lycopodiaceae; genus Diphasiastrum; species Diphasiastrum complanatum. Next base: position 4,901,944 of record CM055114.1, read on the forward strand.
CTTTTAAACTCTAGTATTTCTATTTATTCATTATTTGGAGACGTGCTTACTCTCCCCTTGTGCTATACACACTTGACATGTACTACTTCGTCTTAGACGCCTTTCGGCATCAAAAGACATTAATAAAGCTCTCTATCTCTCTCTCTCTCTCTCTCTCTCTCTCTCTCTCTCTCTCTCTCTCTCTCTCTCTCTCTCTCTCTCTCTCTCTCTCTCTCTCTCTCTCTCTCTCTCACATCTACTTTTGCTGATTGTATTGAGTCTCCATATGCAGATCTTTCTTCCGATATCCTCCGTTATTCGAAGCGTGGTCATATTATCTTGACTGGTGATTTTAATGCCAGAAAAGCCTCCCATCAACCAATATTCCATGACATTGCAAACTCACTCCGCATACAGGCCCTTGATGATATGGATATGGGTATTACCAGGATTTCGACTGATGTTGCAGGTCCAGTCACGGTTTATGGTGAGTATCTACTTCATCTGGGAGCATCTCATGAGTTAGTCATTTTTAATGACCTCTCCTATTGGCCTCACTCTGGTGCCTTCACGTGTCACCCTCATAGTGGTGGTCATAGTGTGGTAGATTATCTCATGGGATCCCCCCTCTCGTATCTCTCTCATCTCTGACTTTCACATCTCTCACACTACACTATCCGACCATTCACGCTATCTTTCAATCTTGGACATATTGCACGGTCTAGCATACTTCCTATTCCTACTATTACTCCTAAGCGCGCACTCATATATCGTTTTGATCCCATCCTGATTCCTCTATAATAGGAATCTCTCACTACCTTACTTCATCATTTCCCTACTGACACTTCATTGGAGGCTCAAGCCACCTTCCTCACCATTGCTATTCATACAGCAGCCACACTTGCTTTCCCTTCTCATCGCCCTCCAACCAACTCTCATTCACTTAAAAACATGTGCCTCTAAACAACCTTGGTATGACTCTAATTGTCTTTTCCTTCATGTTATTCAATGTCAATCACCCCATCTCCTTCATGATATCCTGCGCACATACCGAAGGGTCCTTCGCAATAAAAAGAGTACCTACCTATAATACAAATGAAGGAAAGAGGCTTATTAACCTTCTCTCCAGTTCCTCTACAACGCAACCCGCCTCATTGACCGATCTCCAGAATTGGACTGATTATGCCACCACTTTATATACCCTACCTACTAACACCCCCATTGTTATCTCTCCTCGTCCCTCTGATTTTCCGTTCTTCACTGTTGATATGGTTCTCGTAGCCCATTAAGAAGTTAAGAACCTGACGCGCTCATGACATTGAAGACCTAAAATCTAAACTCCTCCTCCATGCTCCTGGCACACTTGCACCTATGTTATCCACTCTCCCTACCAAGCAGTTATTCATGGCTTTCCTTCCACTTGGTGCACTAATATCATCCACCCCATTCATAAGAGTGGGGATCCCATGAAACCTAATAATTACCATACTATCATGATCGGACATATCATTGCTAAGCTTTATGGCACCATTCTACAGTTGGCAGTGAGTATAGAGGCAGAGACTTGGAGACTTCATGCTTTGGGACAGGCTGGTTTCTGGAATCTGGGACACACTATTCTACTATATACCACATCCTTACACTCTGATCTATCATTGAGCAAGCCAAAACATAGACAAGAGCGAGTTTATTGCTGCTTTGAGACTTCATGAAAGCTTTTGACTCAGTTCCACACCATCTACTCATTCAGAGGCTTAGGGACTTAGGCTTTTCCACGGATACCATTTTGGCAGTAATGGCACCATATGAGAGAGTTTTGGATTTTCAAGAATACGTCAGGCATTTCTAACCTAGTATGGAGCATCATTGGGGTGAAATAGGGGTGATCCCTTTATCCTCTACTTTCGGGCTGATATATTGACGAGCTTGAGACAATTATCAGCAGGATGGTGGGATCGGTTTGCAGTCTGGGTGACATACTTATTGCTATACTGCTATATGATGATGATGTGGCTTAGTCTCACCGACTAGAGACAGA
>CM055114.1:4913960-5022594 GCA_029204225.1 Diphasiastrum complanatum
ACATGACCAACAGGGCAAGACAGTGTGAGTAGTGTGCCCCAGCACGGTCCATAGCCATGGCGGGCCTAACACAGCCTAGGGACCCTGTCAGCAGGATAGGGCCCCCAGTTGGGTCCCGACGTGCAGTCGACCACAGTCAGTGCCCACGTGGCCGACACTTGGCAGTAGCATGCTACCAGTCCTCACACTGGGGCTACGAGGGGCTTACTCTATATCAGGGGAGTAGGCAAGGTTGGGTGGATCAGTTAGTGTTTGCCTACTGTGGTGTTAGGACCTATTACATAGGGGTCTACCTAAGAAATATGAGTGGGATCAAAGAAAACTATTTTATAATTTAAAATGTATTTAGAAAATAAATGTTATTAAATTGAGACCCATATATACATTCTTGAAACTAGGAGAAAAAATTCCCTAGTTAAAAATGGCCCAAATGTACCTAGGAAAATTAAGGATTAGATGGGAATGGACCACATGCATTTTTTAACTAGGAAAAAAGATTTCCTAGTTAAAAGAGGTGTAAATCCACATTTTAACTAGAGAAAAGTCGTGTGAAACTAGGAAATCTGACATTTTTCCTATATACGAACTAATCAAAAGTTACTCCAATGCCAAACAAGGGACTATCACCAAATTCACAGTGGGGGCATGTTAGAAAATTTTAGTGAAGATTCATAATTTGCATTTTAATACTGCCCGACTCGACTTTATGGAGAAGGTGCAGTATCATTTAATAAAGATTCGTCGCGAAAGTCCCCAATAACTGGATCTCGCAGGTTTCGTGGGACCGCCACCAGTTTTTGGTGGGGGATATGATTGGAGGGTTTACGGATCACAAGGCAACCCTAACCCTAGTTAATAAGTGAGAGGGATTTGGCACCCTGTGTGTGTAAGTCCAACCCGATGATCACATAGATATTTGATTAGTTACAAGTCAATAAAAGGAGTTAAGGCCTTTTTGCTGGACTTTTAATGTTGCAGGGCCTAGATGTCAAGTTAGTGAATAAAGTTGGGTTTCCCTCCAATTTGGATGGTTCCCACTCTTTTTTAAATTTGAATAATTAGGGAGGTAGAAATGGACCAATAGGATTCAGAGGCCAGGGTCCTCCTCTCTACTATAAAAAGAGACCAACTCGAGTTCCTACAAGTGTTCATTCTTCATTTCAATAAGCAGATTGGTTCTCTTGTGAAATTGATTTATGAATGTCCTTGCTCTCTATCACTTTTCTTCCATCTCTCATGTTTTATTAGTGTTTTGCTAATTGTTGGATTTGATTGTTATCGGGATTGCATGTTATTATACTTTTTATGAGGGAGAAAGGGAGAGAGAGAAAGAGTATGCTATCTTTGTTGTGAATCTAGTGTTAGTGTAGTGTTAATGCTAAGGGTTAATGGATGTTAGAGTTAGATGTGAATCTTCCATTCAAGCTGAAATCTGAACTATACTATCGCTCTCATGGGAACGAATCTACATGTGAGAACTAACTTTGTCTCTTTGATGCTAGATTGACTAGATCTTGGTTTGAGGTTAGGCAAGGAAAGAAACCCACTACACCGACGCCTATCCGACGTCCATCCGACGTCTACTTGGATGTCGGATTCCGACGTCCTTACATTTGGAGGATGACCCTTGCTCTTTAGTTTGTCGACTAATGTGTCGTATGATTCCTTGAAGGCAAATTCGTATTCCTCCTTAGTTGGTAGACATCCATAGTCTGCCAACTATCCATGCATTCAATTTAAGTTGAAATTAATTTAGGGCTACGTGGGAGCAGCTAGTCATAATGCATATTAAAAAATAAAAGCATATGAAATCAAAGATAAACTATAAGAGTAGTGTAGGTTCACTTACCATGCTTGCTTGCAATCCTACCTTCCCGCTCGAGCCCAACCTAGAAATGCCTATCCCATGCATCCTAGTGGCCACGACATCTTTCTGAATCTTGTATTTATCTGGTGTTCGTTCATTCGCTTTTACACAGTTTCAATCACTTCTTGAACACCAGGAGGGCTTGGATTGCCCGTTCCTATAAGCTCGTCGTGCCATATCACGACGATGCCTAATCCATAAGCTCATATGCTTATGAATTTCCTTCTCCTTGAATTCCTCTTCTTGTTGGAATTCATCACAAAGGGTACCAATAATTGTCATTTATCGGCGGCATGTTGTTCGAACCATTTACTAAACAATCTATCGCCAAAATGGCATTGGCATAAAGAATATAGCCGGTCCAAAATCACCCTCCCTTTTCTGTTATATTACCTTGAGGATCCACGTCATGATAAGAATTTGTGGATGACTCTTCGGTGGGGGCGGGAGCCACGGCCGCTTGTGAGGGACCACCCTCATCTCGGCTAAGCATACTTTGCAGTTCTATTTTTTGCTCAGGAGTTAATGATTCATATAAATTTTTAACATAATCTTCCGAGCTTTCACTACTGCCTGACTCTGACATGATTACTACATTCATAAACATACAATACATAACAGTAAACCCTAATATATTGAAATGAAGTAGAAAAGAAAATCAACTACAGAACTTTAATGCATATTGGAGTGGGACTTTCGTACCTGTGATAACAAAAGAAGACAGATATGCGTTTAGAGCCTGCACCAAGATGCAAAAGAATCATATAAGCGACAACGTATATGAATAGTACTATCTAAAAATTTAAACATTAGAATCATACAATAATTTTATGTTATTTGTGTTTTGTACTTGTGCATATATACAGCTTATCACAACGAGATGAATTACATTCAGATCAATCTAGCAATGAAGACACTACTCAAGTTAACAAGGTAAGTAATAAACATGCATGTTTTCTTGTTCATAAAGACTTTGTTATTATAAGTTAAACTATTGTGCTAAAGTGACATGTACTTGATTTTTGTTTCTCGTAGAAAAATTATTTTCAAAATAAAATATGGTGCACATGCCTCAAGTGTCATGAACAAAAGACGCGTGAAAGACGCATTGTTGAAAATCAAGAATTCTCATGAACTATCCAAGTGCATGCCATACAACTAAGCTTTGATGAACAATGTTTGTCAAAAATTTTTGTTTAATTTCTCTTGTAAAAGAAAATAGATGAGACTTGACTAAACATGTCTTAATGATGAATAGTAGGATTTTGCATAGTTGGGCTCAACTTATGAACAATAAAACCTACATTAGGCCTAGTTATGGTGAGCCAAATTAAGGAGCCTATAAGACTCCTAAAAAGAGTGATGTCCACGAAGGATCTTTCATCACCTTTGTTAGGGTCTTTTACAATTTGCTCCATAGGAGTATCAACACTCTTATAATCTAGCATATTAAACTTTTTCAACATTGAAAGAGCATACTTAGATTGACAAATAAAAGCTTTTTCATTATGGAAGTCAATCTCTAATCCTAAGATATAATGAATTTTTCCAAGATCTTGCATCTTGAATTCTCCTCCAAGTGCAATTTTAGTTTCCTCAACAAAATTGATACAACTTCCACTTAGGATAATATCATCAACATAAATTAGAAGAATGACAATATCACTAGCATAGAACTTGATATACAAGGAAGGACCAAAGTTGCTAATATTTTTAAAAAAAGTGTTAAGTCGAGAATGTTAAAATATCACTTCCAACTTGTTGTATCTTGTAGATCTCAAGTTATTTGAGCTTGATAGGATCTCACACGTGTGGAGTCTGTTCCCACGTGTGAAAGAATGTACACAAGTCATTTTTATTAAGTTAGATTGGTTTTAGCTTGATCTACACTAGTGTGAAATTGACCTTTGAGTAGAATCTTGAAAATGGTCAAATTGGTCAAACTTTTTGTAAATAGATTGGACTTCCATGTGAATGATTATTTACTCACACATGTCAAGATTCCATTCACACGTGTGGATAAGCTTCTAGAAGATAAGATAGGCAGATTGCACTAGATCCTATTTTATAGGGAATATTCCTATAAATGTGGAAGACTAGCTTTTTGTTTTCTAGCCAAAGAGAATAGGGGTTCATGATCTCTTTGATATTGTCTTAGGAGTTGAGGAAGAGCCTCAAGCTCCCCAAGAACAACTAAAGTACAAGAAGAGGGTTAGATTAGCCCTACATTGCTTGAAGTTAAATGTAAGCAATGACCTCTTGAAGGAGGTGGCTTCTTGTACCACATCAAAAGAGGCTTGGGATTCACTAAAGAGCATTTATGAATCCAATAACACTTCAAGAGTGCTTATGCTAGGAAACTTGATCTTGCAAAGCATGAGGGGAAGTGGAGAAAATGGACAAGAGTATGTCCTAAGGATAAAATCCTTGAACAAAGAATTGGGATCTATAGGAGAGAAGATCCAAGATAATGAACTAGTACAAGTAATCTTGAATGGATTAGGAGATGAGTTCTCTAATCTAGTTCAATCTTTTTCTATTCAAGACCATTTTCCATCAATTGAAAATTTGCATAATGTTCTTGTGGTCGATGAGCGTAGGATTCTACACCTCAAAACAAGAATGGGGTCCTTATCACTACATAATGGTGATGAGAAAGCAAACTTCACATCTAAAGGCAAGAAGAAGTCTCATCCTTTCAAGAAGATCCAAGGCAAGGAGGCCAAGGCAAAGGATGGAGCCATCTACCTCCAAAGGGAAGCAAAAGAACAAAGCAAAGTTGAAGTGTTTCTTTTGTGGGAAGAAAGGACACTTTGCTTCCGAATGCTATAAGAAGAAGAATGCACAAGAGAATGAAGATCAAGGCAATCTTGCACAAGGGGAGGAGGAAGAGGTTGGCTTCAACACATCCTTGATGGTAGCACCTACACCAACATCAAGCCAGAGACATGGTGGATTGATAGTGGGGCTAGTTCTCACATGTCATTCAACAAGCATTATTTCTATTATCTACTTTCTTCTAATGATTCTAAGAAATCAATCTACATAGCTAGTGATCAAGAATGCAAGATAGATGGCATAGGATCTATTCTATTATGCTTAGGATCATCTAAAAGGATAGATCTTGATAATGTTTTGTATGTTCCATCCATTACAAAAAACCTGCTTAGTGTTCATCTTGAAAAATAATAAGTGCATAGCTAGTGGCATTAAGCAAGTAAGGCTTTTCAAGTTGGATGCTAATGTGTCTATTGAAAGTGTGAATATGGTTAGGGAGGAGTTGACTCAAGTGGAGCTTTGGCACAAAAGATTGGGCCATCCTAATCTTAAATCAATGGAATCCATGGCATCAAAGGATCTAGCTCTCGGCCTACCAAAAGCTTTCAAGAAGTGTGGCAAAGTGTGTGAGGCATGTGGCCTTGCAAAGTCACACAAGACTTCCTACAAGAGATCTTTAACAAGATCTACCTCACCTTTAGATCTTATCCATTCAGATGTACATACTTTTTCTCATGAAAGTAATGAAGAAGCTTTTATGTATGTGACTTTTATGTATGTTGTACTAGATACACTTGAATTGAATTATTGCCTAAGAAAAGCCTTGTGTATGAAGCTTTTGTAAAGTTTAAGTCTCTAGTGGAAAAGTAACTTAGTTCTTGTATTAAAGTTCTAAGATGTGATAATGGAGGAGAGTAAATCTCCAACAAGATGAGAGTCTTTTGTGAGATCAATGGCATTAAAAGATAACTCACTTATCCTTACACCCCCCAACAAAATGGGGTGGCCGAGAGAAAAAATAGGATCTTTGTGAATGTGCAAAGTCTTTAATACTTGATGCATCTCTACCCATCACTTTTTGGGGGGAGGCCATAACTTGTGCTAACTACTAATGTAATGGGCTTCCTAGTAGTGCTATTGGTGGGATCTCACCATTTCAAGCTTTGTTTGGCAATAAGCCCAATGCAAAAGATTTTAAAGTGTTTGGATGTATATGTTATGTCCACATTCCTTTGGAAACAAGAAGGAAAGAAGATGCAACTTCCTTCAAAGGTATATTTGTAGGCTATAGTGAAAATAGCAAGGGATATAGGATATTTGATCCTATTTCAAAGAAAGTAAAAGTTAGCAAGGATGTCTTGTTTGAAGAATCTCAAAGTTACAAGTTGTCTCCAAATTCGTCTAATCTCTTAGGTGATGAAGATCTTGCAACACCCGAGGAGGAGCCTCTTGAAAATGATCTTTTGGAAGATCGAAATCAAGTGCAAAGGAGCCAAGAAGATCCACAAGGAGCAAGGATGAGCCTTCAAGGCTCACATACTTTGAAAAAGGAAAGCAAAGGGAAGACACATCTCCTTCCACCTCTTACTATATTCTAACCACAATGCTTGAAGAGCCATCATGTTATGAAGATGCAAGTAGATCACAAGTTTGAAGAGATGCAATGCAAGTAGAGTTTGATTCTTTGATAGATAATCAAACTTGGAATATTGTACACCTTCCATATGGGAAGAAGCCACTTTCATGTAAGTGGATCTATAGATTAAAGTACAATCAAGATGGATCTATAAGTAAGTACAAAGCTAGATTGGTTGCTAAGGAGTTTCTTCAAACTAAAGGCATAGATTATGAAGAAACATTTGCTCCTGTAGCAAAACTTGTAACCATTAGATTGATCATTTGTATTGCTACTTCATTCAAGTGGAATCTCTATCAAATGGATGTGACAAATGCTTTTTTGAATGACTACTTGGAGGAGGAAATATACATGTTGCAACCCGAGGGCTTCATCAAGGATGGTGAGGAGGACAAGGTTTGCCACTTAAGGAAGAGCCCATATGGCTTGAAGCAAGCACCTAGAGCTTGGTACTCAAGGTTGCATGATTTTCTCTACTCTCTTGGCTTTGTGATTAGCTCTTATGAGCCTTATTTGTACATCAAATGTAATGATGGAAAGATCATCATTTTAGTACTTTATGTTGATGATATCATATTGACAGGAAATGATGGTGAAGGCATAAGAAATGTTAAAGATTTCTTGTCTAGTGAATTCAAGATGGTAGATCTAGGACTTCTTAAGTTCATACTTGGAATAGAAGTTACTAGAGGTAGTGATTTTACTTCTATAAGTCAATCAAAGTATGCTACTTCCATTCTTGAGAGGTTTGGCATGAAAGATTGTAAAGGGATTGACACCCCTATGGAGCAAACTTGTAAAGTTACTAATGATTGTGATGAAGCATCCTTTGAGGATATCACACTCTTTAGGAAGCTAATAGGCTCCTTAATCTATTTGACAATCACTAGACCAGATTTAAGCTATAGTGTAAGCAAGTTAAGTCAATATATGCAAGGTCCCTTGATGCATCATTGGAAAAGTGCCAAGAGAGTGCTTAGATATGTCTCTTCTACTAGATTTTTTGGCATTCTCTATCAAGGATCTAACTTGTACTTGAGAGCATTTTTGGATTCAGATTTTGCAGGAGATAAGATGCATAGAAGATCCATAAGTGCATTTGTCACTTTTCTTTATGGAGGAGTGATATCTTGGCTTTCCAAAAAGCAAGATACAATTTCTCTTTCCTCTTGTGAAGTCGAGTACAAGGCATTGACTTCAACAACCAAAGAACTCCTATGGCTAAGAGGCCTTTTGGTGGAGATTCAAGTGCTAAAGGCCGAGGAGGTCCCTTGCATCTATTGTGACAATCAAGCTTCTCAACAAATTGCTACCAATCCGATCTTCCATGCTAGAACAAAGCATATTGAGATAGCTCATCACTTTGTAAGGGAGAAGGTGCAATCCAAGGAGGTTCAACTTCATCATGTGCCTTCATCCGAGTGCATAGCTGATATCTTAACCAAACCTTTGGCTAAAGATTCATTTTTCAAGTTAAGAAATGCTCTTGAAGTTGTAGATATGTGTACATTAGACTTGCCAAGTTAGAAGTGAGGAGGAGTGTTAAAATATCACTTCCAACTTGTTGTATGTTGTAGATCTCAAGTTATTTGAGCTTGATAGGATCTCACACATGTGGAGTCTGTTCCCATGTGTGAAAGAATGTACATAAGTCATTTTTACTAAGTTAGATTGGTTTTAGCTTGATCTACACTAGTGTGAAATTGACCTTTGAGTAGAATCTTGAAAATGGTCAAATTGGTCAAACTTTTTGTAAATAGATTGGACTTCCATGTGAATGAGTTATTTACTCACACATGTCAAGATACCATTCACACGTGTGGATAAGCATCTAGAAGATAAGATAGGAAGATTGCACTAGATCCTATTTTATAGGGAATATTTCTATAAATGTGGAAGACTAGCTTTTTGTTTTCTAGCCAAAGAGAATAGTCAACTTTGGGAAATGAGCACATATGGCTCTCACGAAAAATAACATCTCTACTCTCAATTGTAATTGAGGTAGAGGGAACATAGATTCTTTATGCCTTCTTGTTGGATGAGTATCCAACCATGATTCCTTTGATTGAATTTGGATCATCTTTTTTTTCTGGTTTCCAAGGGTACATGAACAAAGCAACCAAAAACTCTAAGGTGATCAACCTTAGGTTTCTTCTTGAATAATATTTCATATGGTGATCTTCATGCAAGTGTTTTGTGAGGTAATCTATTGCACAATTAATTGTTTCTCCCCAATATTCAATAGGCAAAGAAGCTTCAATTCGGATTGCTTTAGCACATTCACATAGAGATCAATTTTTTCTTTTCACAAACCCATTTTGAGATGGGGAATAAGCACAAGAAAATTCTCTCTTGATCCCTTCAACCTCACAATAATCATGGAACTTATTGGAGATGTATTCACCTCCTTCATCACATCCCAAAGCCTTAACTTTAAAGAAAACTGTTTTTCAACATAAGCTTTGAAAACTAGAAAGTGTTCAAACACCATAGCTTTTGAAGAAAGGAGGTACAACCAAGTATATCCTGTAAAATCATCAATGAAGGTTACAAAACAAGTAGCACCACCAATACTTTTTGAGGAAGAAAAGTGAACATCCGAGTGAATTAACTCCTAAGGATGAGTAGTCTTAATAGAAGACCTTTGATATGGCTTTCTATGTGATTTTGCAATAGCACAAGCTTCACATGGCTTGATATCTTTGGAAAGTGATCTTGGTAGGCCAATAGCCTTATAATTCTTGATTATAGAAGCATGGATTTGTAGTTGGGATGTCCCAACCTCCTATGCCATAACTCCTCCTTAGACATAAAAGCAATTTCACAAAAATTTGCATTTTCATAAGGATTTAACTTGAAGATGCCACCATATCTAGATCCAAGAGCTAGGATCTCATCACCTCTCTTAATAAAACAAGTATTGGCATTGAATTTCACATCACAACCACAATCAAGCAACTTTCCAACACTTATTAAGTTCTTTGTAAGCTTAGGAACAAAAAGAACATTGGAAAGTGATAGAACTTTAGAAGAAGCAAGTTTTAAAGGATATTGCCAATTCCTTCAATAGAGCATTCATGATCATTTGCTACATAAATAGATCTTTTAAGTCCTTCATAGGGTACAATAGAGTAAAAAGACTCCTTAGAACAACACATATGTTACGATGCTCCATCCTTCTTAAAGGGTATTGAAGAAAAGCTTGACACCATGAGGGATCATTTTCCTTCACTTGCAATAAAGTCTTCTTCTATCTCATTAGAGAGATTTGCTTGTTTGAATTGATTTTTCTTTTTGAAGCAATTAGAGGCATAGTGCCCCTTTTTGCCACAAAAGAAACACTCGACTTTCTTCTTCTTGGTCTTGGAAGTAGAAGGTGAGTTGAGTCATCCTCTTCTCCATCTTTGTTCTTGTCCTTTGCTTTGTCTTTGATGAAGGCTTGAGAAAAGTGGTTCTTGCTCTTCCCTTTGTGCTTGTCCTTGACAAAAAGAGCTTTGTCTTTGTCCATATGCTCGAGTTTGTTCATCCTTGAAAGTTTGTAACTTTGCCTTGCTTCTTTAGAGATGAAAATTCCTTGAAGAGTCTCTAAATTGGGCAACTCCTCCTTTATGGCGAAGGATTGAACACGATTATCATAGTCTTCTTTTAAGCCATTTAGAATGACTTGTACTAGCTCATCTTGGTTGATTGTGACACCAACACAATCAAGCTCCCTATGAATATCTTTTATTCTCAGAACATAATTTGATGCACTCTCCTCACTTCTTTGAAAGCTTTGAAAAATCTGATTTCTAAGAGTGAGAATTATAGAAGTGTTTTTGACTTCATAAGTAGACTTAAGTGCATTCCAAACTTCTTTAGTAGTGGTGCAAGTCCTATTTCTCTTAGAATCTCATTAGAGACATTCATTTTAATGAAGTGTAGAGCCATCCTAGCTCTCTTCTTATACTTTTGTATTTCAATTTGTGCTTGAGGCTCCTCCTCAATACCAAGTACTATGTCCATAACATCTTGGAGTATAAAAACAGACTCCATCCTAACCTTCCATATTGAGTAATTGGAGGTACTTAGTCTTTCACTTGGTTCTAAGAGATATCCTCCTATAGGTGCCATATTGTGAAGACTTCTTGTTATTGGACAATCATATGTTTGAGCTTGTTCCAAACAAACTAGATGTTGCTACTCTCTAGCACTATAGGAATTTTCAAGGATGAACTACCAAATCCTATGTGAAATCTTGCAACTAAATTTGAGATAGGTCTCAAATATTCCACCAAAACAAGATAAACTAGATCAACCTCTCAAAATGAATTAAGAGTATAGACAAGTTTTGGTTCTACTTTTGGCATGTGGAAAATGCTTCAAAAGACAACACTATTGATCCAAAGAAGGCTCAATGTGTTCAATAACTCAAAACTATGTCTAGATCTCAAGTTTTTTGTATTAATTACTCAAAAAATGGATTGTGAATCAAGCAAAACTTGGATCAAATAAAAAAGTGGTCACTCGGATTTTGGAACCCTCCCTACCTTCTTTAAGAGCTTATAGCTCTTGATAGACACATCAAGATTGATTTGAGATCAATTGCTATGGAAAATACATCTTATAAGCTTTCCATCAAGCTATAACATCAGTATCTTTGGACCTAAGATGAAGGAAATAAAGAAGTATGAAAATCCCTGATTTTCACATGTACAAAATTCCAGAACTCCATACAATGTCAAGTCTGATCTAAAAATCTTGATTCTATCCTTTTTTATCCAAACACTTTTCAAGAAAAGAAAAGTGGTAAACAACTTTTTTGCTTGAATTGTACTCAAAATTTTCTACACAATCAATGATAATCGCACACAAAGCTTAATTTGGCTCTGATACCATGATGAAAATCCAACAAGTTCACACGTGTGGGAACAATCGTAAAGTGAATGATCTTGTTAAGCTTTGTGTTTAGCACATAATCTGATTCTAGATTGAATATCAAGATCTAGTACAAGAATTTATGACCAAAGCACAATCTAGCATGCTAGAAATCAAAGAATGATTGCTTTCAACATCAAAAGAGAAAAAGTACAAAGAATTTAATGCATTAGCATAGCCTCCTCCACGAGTTAGAGAGAGAGGAATAGCTTCTAAGCTTGGTTCTTCATAAAAAATTATGAGAGAGCTCACATACATTTATGGAGATTGGAATAGATCGAGGTAGAGCCATGTCTCTTCTACTTTCAGCCACATCTAAAAGTGATAACTAGCAAACTAGTGACATTGTCACTTTACATGCATGCATTTCTACCTACTTTTACCAAGTGGCAATTTCTAAACTATAATTGCCCAAATCACTATGCATGCGTCCAATTCACTTTGTGCATGCCTTGCATGTCACTTTGGATCACTTACAATCTTTGCATGTGATATGCCATGAGTTTATCTAAGCTCATAATTGGCATTTATATGTCTACATTCTATGTGCATGTTGTATTTGACCAACTAGACACATTACCTAAATCATTGAGTAGAAGTTATTGTTTGAAAAAAGAGAGTACTTCAATCATCCTTATATTGAAGTTACTAATCATTTTTTTCATGGCTTCTAATGTTTTTGAGGTTTCTACTTCTTATGATGCAATCATTAAGAGAGAGCCTTATGAAGGAAAGAGAAATGGAAGATTGGTTCTTGGGAGAATCCAAGGCTTGGATCTCACATCTCTTCATCAACTCAAAGGATTCTATGATTGTGAATTGATCACTCATGATCAAGATGGCAAAAGGTTGGTTGGAGAAGACTACATGGAGCAAATCGAGAAGCAATTTCTTCAAGGCAAAGAAGATCTCATTGGTGAGCTTATTGAGGTTTGTTATGGACTCAAGAGGGCTGGATTTATTAGGTTTGATACTCATCTTCACCTACTTTACTTCATGTTGGATGGAAAGTTTGGAATCTATCTTTTCATTCATGATGGTAACATTTGTGACATTCATTTCAGTAACCTTTGTGGAAATTCAAGATCACGCATTGATGAGATCTTGTTGGGTCTAGATCATATGTTTGAGAGGGAGTATCTCCAGAGGTTCAGGTCTGAAGATATTCATATCTTTGATAATTAAGAGAAAGGTAAGAAATTGGAAGCGACTCACTTTGCTTTACTCACATGTTTTGGAGAAGTTTCTTGTGTAGATGATGTTATGCAAGTGGATATTGGTTCTCATGGTTTTCATGCTAGAAAAGCAAGTAATGGATTTGGAAAACAAATTTTGTTCAATGAATTTGATGGTCAAGAGGAAGATCAAGAGGTTGGTCTCAAAGGGCTTCAACAACACAAAAGGAAAGGTGCCAATTTGGAGCTAGTCAAGAGCATCAAAGGAAGGTTATTTGGCAAAGATGTTTTGGATTTGTTTTTGCAGCTTATTCAATACTCAAGTAAGGTCAAAAGAGCATCAGGGAAGTTTTGTTCAAGTTTACTTTACCTATTCTATCTCATGTTTGAGCTATTTCATGTGGATGTGTGCAAAATGTCAAGATATGGACACACTAGCTACATTGTCTTGCAATATCTTATTGTTGGAGTTGTACTAGCATTATTGGCTGGTTTATTTGATGTAAATGAAGCTATTAAAGGTTCATTATGTCACTCATTCATGGACAAGTCATCAAGTGTTGATGATATCTTGTGGCAAGATGGAGATGGAGGCTCATTCATTGAGTTTTATGGTGGAGACATATCAAGAAAGGACAAAGTTGGAGGAGACAAGCAAGCAAATGGTCATCACTCACATTTATTGTTTGGTTGTTGTAATTTTTCAGAGAGTTCAAAGTTTGAAACATGGAGGAATCATTTCATTCATATTCTATTTGGTTCTTCATGTTCTAGTTATATCTTGATGTGTAAAATTGATGTAAGAAATAGTGAAGCATCCAATTTGGACACTATTCTCTATATCAATTATGGAAGATACTTTAGAACCTTATAAAGGAGATCTATACTTATGATGGAGATCATTCTAAAGTTGGATCAAAGTAGTATGGTTAAAACTATGCCAAAACTAGTTGAAGAGGGAGTGTGAGAGATTTCAACAAGTTTAGTCATATTTTGGTAAATTGTCAATATGAGGCCAAAACTTATTTTAGACTTAGAGATAAACTTTTTGAAGTTATATTAGTTTAAAATACATTCAATAAACACTTTTTGAAAGTGTGGGAAAGTTGGTAGTCGAGTTTGAGAGAGATTCAAACTTGGACTTTGGATACATTGAATCTAGACCCAAAAATAGTAGGATTTACATTTTGGAGGGAAAGCCAAGTGGCCAAATAGGATTTGCACCTGTTATAAAAGGATGTAAATCGTGGAGAGACACATCTTCTCTCTTCTCTCTCTCATTTCATCATTATACATGGTTCTCTTTGGGTTCTACTACTCATTGGTGCACTCTCTTGATGATATCTTGCAATCTTGTGTGTAAACTATTCATATTTTGCTATTTTTGGTTCCACATGTGTGAATTACATTAGGGTCTATAATTGTATGGACAACAACCATATTTTATATTTTGGCTCATGTTTGATCAGTATCTCTTAGAGTTTGCATCTCATTTTGTATGTAGATGCTGGTTTTTCTACATTGGCTTTTTGTAACCAAAGATTAGGGACATGGATTGGATCTTGAATGATCTGAAATCCTTCACATAGATAGCTCTCACAAGATGATGATATTTGCTCAACGTTTTGGGATTCTTTTATAGATGGTGGCAAACACCCACCGTTCGCCCAGCCATTTTTTTTCTTTTCAGACACTTCTCTCTATTTTAGCATGTGTAAAATGCAAGGCCCATCACATCAGCCACTTTTTTGTTCTTAGAACCTTCTCCTTGTACCTGTCCAATGACCTTTGTGTAAGAAGATTTTTCTAGAATTTTGCTTATGCTTTCCAAGGTAATGTAGACACTAAGTTCCCCCATTTCACATGTGGCAAGGGTGTGACATCACCCAGTGTGATGTCACTCTAAAAAACATTTTAACCCCCTATTAGCTCATTAAGCCCTATTCTTAATGAAATAACTTTTGCAAGGGCCATAAAAAATTTTCTTCAAGTTGGTTAATCATGTTGGCCTTCCTAGTATTTAATTTTTTCATTCTCATTTGCCTTGCCGATTTTTCTCTATGACTATGGTTTTGATGCTGTAAATTATCAATTGCCCATATTTTTGAAACCCACTGTCCCATTCACTGATGTATGCTATTACGTCAATTTTTCCATCGGTAATGCCACTGACCGGATTTTGATTTTGCAAGTTGCTAACATTGTTGCAAGTGACAAACATAGCAATCTTGAGAAGAAACCGACCGTTTCTGAAAACAAAGAGGTTTTCGGTAGTAGTAAAATATTATTTGTTACATCAAAATTTTGCTCGGCATTGCGGACATTTTTATATCCGGGCCAATTTTAAGGCCGTAAACGTTTCGACTAGCCACATTTAGGCTTGCTAGGACCTATTTCTACATGGATCGATATTTTTCTTTAGTCTCTATGTCACGTATTTTTTATTGTTCTCTAGACCGTTTATAAAGATATATCGTCTATTACTAATTAACGTGTCTAGCCACTTTAAGGGCAGGCTGGGACCCCTTTTTGGTCCACTTTTTTGTATCAACTTTCGTCGAATTGTCAGTATTTTGGTGTTCGCTACAACTACTTTTTGCTCAATATTAGTCCAATTTTTGCCTCAAAATTTCGGTTAATAAGAACCAATGTACAACTAACGGCTTATGTGACAGCAAAACTCCTCATGAAGTTTTGGACAGGATTTAAACCTTCATTAAAATATTTGAGAATATTTGGATGCAATGCTTATGCTCATGTACCAAATGACAACAAAAACAATTTAGATGAGCATTCGTTCAAAACTATTTTTGTTGGCTATTGCACTTCTGATATAATGTATAGACTGTAAAATATAGACACATGTAAAATTTTTACTAGCAGAGATATGACTTTCATAGAAGATCAGTTTATTGATTTGAAAGGCAAGGACCAAATGCAGTCTACAATTTCTGCCCCGACAACTAACTCTTTTCAGAAGACAATTTCCATTTCTTTTTGTAGTCACCCAATACATCAGATCCAGAAGAAGAAGAAGAAGAAGAAGAAGCTGCAACTCAGGAGCAGCCGACTCAGCCTACACAAAGGTCAAATTTCACAGCCACCACCTTCAACCAGATGATCAACAAGAATTTGAAGTCAACTTGTCCGATACACTGATGAGTTCACTCACTATTCCATTCAGGAGCCATCCATAGTTGAGGAAGCTTTGTCACAGGCCGATTCAGATCTCTAGAAAGAAGCGCTGGACAAAGAGTACAACTCACTACTGAGGAACAATACTCGGA
Organism: Diphasiastrum complanatum; assembly: GCA_029204225.1. Lineage (NCBI taxonomy): Eukaryota > Viridiplantae > Streptophyta > Lycopodiopsida > Lycopodiales > Lycopodiaceae > Diphasiastrum > Diphasiastrum complanatum. Next base: position 4,929,621 of record CM055114.1, read on the forward strand.
CTGTCACCGACCTCCCAGCAAACAAAAAGTTAATTGACTACAAATGGATCTTTGAAATCAAATACAATGTAAATGGCAGTATCAATATAAGAAAAGTTCGACTCGTGGCAAGGGGATTTGCTCAAATTCCTAATATCGACTACTCCAAAACCTTCAACCCAGTTGTCAAGCATACCTCTATTTGACTGCTACTTTTTATGATGCTGCAGGTACACTAGATGGATGTACAAACGACATTCCTCAATGGAGTTATCGAGGAGGACATCTACATGATCCAGCCAGAAGGCTATATCCTCAATGGTCGAGAAGACCAGGTATGCAAACTCCACAAAGCTTTGTACGGTTTGAAACAATCTTCCAAAGCATGGTTCCGTCGTATCAACACGTTCTTGATTAATTGTGGTTTTGAACCTAGCTCTACAGACTATAATGTATATTTCAAAGTTGTTAATCAATTCTTTGTCATTATTTTATAATTTGCTGACAAAATTCAATTTTATGAATTGAAAGTCTGTACATAATCCCATGAATCCAGGTTTTAAGTTATCCAAGAAACAATGTGCTTCAGACCAATGTGGAGAAGGCAGAAATGAAGGGATATCCATATCAATCTATTATCGGACCCCTGATGTATGCAATGATCTTGACCAGGCCATATCTTGCATATGCCATTAGTTCCTTGAGTCAATATTTGACCAATCCTGGCATGATCCATTGGAAAGCTCTTATCAGAGTTATCAGATATGTACGAGCCACTACAAACCTTTGTGTCTACTATGGTGATGGAGATCCATCTGATATCCATACTCTTCATGGATATATAGATGCAAATTAGGCAAGTGATATCGACACCAGAAAATCGACTTTTGGATATGTTTTTCTGCTCAACAATGGTCCAATATCTTGTATCCAACAAAGAAAATCTCTATCGCAATGTCATCTACAGAATTAGAATACATTGCAGTCTCTCAAGCTACCAAAGAGACAATTTGGTTGAGGAGTTTATTGTCTGATATTGGTCTCAAACAATCTGCTCCAACAATGATAGAGTGCGACAATCAGAGTGCTATTGCATTATCGATCAATCCTAGATGTCACTCTAGGAGCAAGCACATTGAGCTTAAGTACTACTACATTAGGAGCAAGATACTCAACAAGGAGATAAGTTTGAAATTTTGCAGAACGCAGTACATGGAAACTAATATATTTAGAAACGGGTCAAATCAAAAAGCACACAAGAATTTTGTGATATCTTGAATTTGAAAATCAAGACATTCAAGGATCCAAATTAAATGAGGGTGTTGGATTTCTATGCTCTCCACCCCTACTCTCTACTAATCTAGATCCATTCATTAAGTTGTTCTAAATATTTGTATAGTCGCATATCCTATAGAGGCAGACATGTTTCCTAACAGTTTGCAAAAATACATAGGAATTGGTGATAGTAGTGTTATCCGATAGTTTGGCCACCTCTTCTTTGTTGGCCACCTTCTCTTATTCGACTATCATCGATTGTTTGGCTATACCCAATTGGTTGGTCATCCTGGACTATCTGGACAGATTTTCTTATTTGGCCTATCTCGAACAATCGGTTGCAATTTGACTATCGACATACCAACAAGTACATGTGAAAAAATTGGATCTTGAATGGATCTAAGATCCCAAATGTTCTGGCTAAGATCTTTGCACAACAAGCTACAAAAGCTAGAAATGGCAAAACATCCTAATGCTACCTTTGATACACATGAACTTGACAAAGCATTCAAGAGACAAAAGAAACTTATAAAAGATACTGATGGCAGTAAAAAATAACAGCAAACAGGCCGTGGACCAACAGCCTACCACTTTTGGATAACACCTAAGATCATACATAAGAGCTTGAAGACAATACACAAAGCAATGCTCACAATGGAGGAAGAAACTGTGACAATGATCTACTGATCTCTCTCAACAATACAATAAGTTTCTCCAACTTGTTCTCCACGAATTTCAGCGTGCTTATTCGTAGCATGGAAAACTGGATTGGTTGCCAAGCTTTGGGCTGAAAGGCTATCACAATAGATGATTGGTGTCTTCTTAGTATCCAGCAAGTGAAGATCCAATAGCATCCTCTTTATCCAAAGCATCTCCTTGGTGCATGTTGTCAATGCCTTGTACTCGGCCTCGGTGGAAGATAGAGAGATAGTAGGTTGCTTCTTTGATAGCCATGAGATAGCTCCCTCTCCAAGTTATATTGCAAAGGCACTTGTTGACTTCCTATCCATTTGATCACCTGCAAAATCTGAATCTGAGAAACCACAAAGGTTAGGTGAAGATCCTTCATACAAGATGCCAAAATCTCTAGATCCCAAGAGGTATCTTAGTACTCTCTTTCCTAGCTGAGCCTCACTAGGATCTTTCATGAATTGACTTAGTTTACCAACCACATAGCTTAGATCAGGTCTTGTGATGGCTAACCAAATAAGAGATCCTATGAGCTTTCTATAGAGAGTAATGTCCTTGAAGGATCTTTCATTACCTCTTATAGATAGCTTTACATTTGACTCCATAGGAGAAGAAACTACTTGCAATTTTCCATATGAAATCTTTTTAGAATAGAGTTAGAATACTTCTTTTGAAAAATGAAAGTAAAATTAAAAGTCCTAACAGTCTCTATTCCTAAGATATAGTGAAGTCTACCAAGATCTTGTATCTCAAACTTACTTTGAAGTGCCATCTTGATGTCATCTATATCTTCATTGCTATCACCACTTAAGATTATGTCATCAAAATAGATCAAAAGCAAAGTGATGTCACCATTATCATTCAATCTAAAGTAGAGAGAATGATCATAATCACTCAATATGAAGTTTTGAGAGAGTAAGAAGGAATTGAGCCTAGCATACCAACTTCTTGGTTCTTGCTTAAGCCCATACAAGCTCTTTTGTAGGAAACACACATGATTAGGCTCATCATGTGAAAAATAGCCCTCGGGTTGCTCCATGTAGATTTCCTCCTCAAGATCACCATTCAAAAAAGCATTAGTAACATCCATTTGCCACTTGTTCCAACCATAAAGAGTTACAAGAGAGATAAGGGTTTGAATTGTTACCATCTTTGCCACGGGTGCAAAGGTCTCATCATAGTCAATGTTGTACTCTTGAGCATACCCTTTTGCCACCAATCTTGCCTTGTACTTTTGATTGATCTATCTTATTTTGTCTTGATCTTGAAGATCCACTTACACCCAATTGCCTTCTTGCCTTTTGGAAGTTCCACCAACCTCCAAGTATTGTTCTTGATGAGTGCTTGATGCTCATGATCCATGGCTTGGATCCATTCCTCCTTTTGAATTGCTTCACCTACACAAGTAGGTTCATCAAAAGAGGTAAGAAAAGCAAAGTTAGAGTCCTCCACCACTTGCTTTTCTTTTTCATCATAGGCTAGCCTTGATGGCTTAGTCCTTTGCCTTTGAGTCCTCCTTGAAGGTTGCTTTGGAGTGGCATCTCCACCTTCATCCAAGACATCTTGCACATCATGATGATTAGTAGGCACATCAATATCATCATCAACATTGACAACATTGGAAACATTCTCTTCATGAAAGATGACATCCCTACTTATGACAACTTTATTCGTAGAAGGAATGTACACTTTGTAAGCCTTGATTACTTTATTATAGCCAACAAACACACCCTTATTTGATGAAGGATCTTCTTTAGTTCTATCATCAAGAGTGATGTTGACAAAACAAGTACAACCAAAGATCCTACAATGCTTGACACTCGGCCTCCTACCATAGAGGACCTCAAAGGGAGTCTTACCATTCAAAGAAGCACTTGTCCTCCTGTTACAAAGATAGTTAGCACATGCTAAAGCTTCCTCCCAATAGGACTTAGCAATATTAGCATGTAGTCTCATTGCCTTGGCACATTCACAAAGGATTCTATTCTTCCTTTTTGCCGCTCCATTCTATTGTGGAGTCCTAGGACTAGAGTACTCCCTCTTAATCCCATGTGCTATGCAAAAATCTTTGAGCTTATTTGAAGTGTATTCCCCTCCATTAGCTGATCTCAAGCATTTAATCTTTGTATTGAATTGATTTCCACTTCATTCTTAAACTTGACAAATGCAGCAAACACTTCATCCTTGGCTTTAAGAAGATAGACCCAAGTATACCTACTAAAGTCATCAATAAAAGATGCATACATTTTTGCCCCACCATTGCTAGTTGTACTGAAAGAATGAAGATCCGAATGCACAAGTTGAAAAGCTTCTTTAGATCTAGAAGTAGATCTAGTATAAGCAAGTCTATGAGATTTGGACAAGGCACAATGTTCACAAAATGTATTATTTGCAGCAAGACTTTTAGGGAGACCAAGAACATGCTCTTTCTTTGCCATTACCTCCAAAGATTTGAAGTTGGGATGGCCCAACCTCTTATGCCAAACTTCTTGGTTTGTCAATTGTTCCCTAGCCATACATCCTTCATTCTTAGAGATCACACATGCATCCAGTTTGAAAAGTTTACCATGCCTTCTTCCTTTAGCAATCAAGGATCCACACTTACTTATCAAACAGGAATCTCCAATGAACTCAACATCAAGTCCCTTGTCAATCATTTGACTAACACTAAGCAAGTTCTTAGTGATTGAAGGAATGTACAATACATTTTCAAGATTAGCTTTCCTATTTGTTGAAAGAGAAATAGGAATTGTGCCTATGCCTTTGATGTCACATTGACCATCATTTGCAGTATAGATGATGTTGCTCTCTCCATCATAAGACAATAAGGATGAAAAATATTCCTTATGTCTTGTCATGTGAGATGAGGATCCACTATCAATCCACCAAGGATCATTCCCATCTATATGTGCAAGTAAACTTGAAGTCATAACAAGAGATTTAGAAATGTTATCCTCTTCTTCATCTGTTGCTAGATTTCCTTGCCTCTCATCTTGCTCTCTTTTCTTCTTATGACATTCATTAGCAAAATGACCTTTTATCCCACAATAAAAGCACTTGAACTTTGGCTTATCTTTCTTTCTAAAAGAAGTAGAAGAGGAGGAAGAGTGATCATCATGATTCGAGTAACCACCTTTGGACCATTTTCCTTTGCCTTTACTTTTGCCTTTTGTGAAGAAAGCCTCTTCATCTCCACCTTGCAAGGATGCACCATCAAGCTTTGATTGCAACCTATGTTCTGTTGAAATAAAAAAATAACCCATCTTGACTTTAGGCTTGCTACAAATATTGTACCATGCAAGTATGTTGTTGATAAATGCAAAATGCCAAGTTTGGCCTAGATAGAACTCGAGCTACATGGATATGTCATATCTAGAATGATGAGTACAACTTGCATATAGTTTGTAGACATAGAATTAGCAAAATTGTGCTTGTAGAAACTCGTGGCAATTCACATGCATTAATTGTAAGTGATCCATAGTGACATGCAAGGCATGCACAAAGTTTATTGGACACATGCATGATGATTTGGACATTTTTAGTTAGAACTAGTACACTTGTAAAGAGTTGGTAGAATTTCATGCATGATAAGTGACAAATGTCACATAGACTCTAGATGTCACTTTAGATGTCATTTTGGAATGGATAGATGTGATTCTACCTCGAGCTATCTCAATATCCATAAATATGTGTAACTCTCCACACAATTGATAATGAAGAATCAAAATTTTGTAGCTATCTCATGTCATTCTGGATCCACACATTTTTTGCTTGTTATCTCTCTATCTTTCTCTCTCTAATGTGTGTTGAGGCTAATGCTAATACACCGATATCTTGTACTTTTGCTCATTATTGATTCATTGCTATCATATTCTGATACTTAGCATGCTAGATTGTGGTTAAGCCATATCTTCTAAACTAGATCTTGTTAATCAATCTAGAATCAGTTTAATGTGCTAATCATAAAGCTTAATTAGATCCATCATACTTGTGGACATTCCCCACACGTGTGAATTCTGGAAATTTTGTCATGGTATCAGAGCCAAATTAAGCTTTGCAGGCTAACATCTCTGATTGTACAAAAAATTGAGAGCTAATTCAAGCAAAAAAACAGTTTTGCACTTTTTCTCACCTTTCTCTGAAGTGTATTTGGATCAAATCGGATTGGCCCTAAACCCTAAACCTGAAAAGTGGTAGTACAAAATTCTCAATTTCCGCACATGTGAAAATCAGAGATTTTCAATCCCTTTTATCTCCTTGCTTGTAGATCCAAAGATAGTCGTGTTATCTTGATAGAAAGCTTATGATCTGTACTTTCCATAGAAATTGAAAGCAAATCAATCTGATGTGTCTATCAAGAGTTATAAGCTCTTAAAGAGGATAGGGATAGGTCCAAAATCCGAGTGACAGCATTTTGATTTGATTCAACCTTGCTTTGTTCTGAGTCCATTGTTTTGAGCATCCTACACAAGAAACTGAAGATCAAGACTAAGTTTGAAGTAATTGAACACCCTTTGAGCCTTCTGAGTGTCAATAGTATTTTCTTTTGATGCATTTCACACGTGTCAAAAGTAGGATTCAAACTAGCCAAAGTGTCTCAATCCACTTTGTGTGTCTGATCTAGATAATTTGTCTTGTGGAATATCTGAGATTCATCTCAAATATAGTTGCAAGTGTTTCACATAGGAAGGTAGTACATCCTTGAAAACACCTATAGTGAAAGAGAGCAGCAACTTTAAGTCTGATTGGAACAAGCTCAAACATATTGCAGTCCAATGTCACCTCTGGGAGGATATCTTCTAGAAGCAAATGAAAGACTAAACACTTCTAATTACTCAATATATCTAATGAAATTCTGAGAGAGATAGGATCTTGTACAATAAAGAAGCTTGGGATGCACTTAAGTCCATCTATGAAGCAAAGAATACTTCTAGAATACTCACTCTTAGGAATCAGATTTTCCAAAGTTTCCAAAGAAGTGAAGAGAGTACATCAAACTATGTTCTGAGAGTTAAAGATATACATAGAGAGCTTTTCTATGCTGGTGTTATTATTAACCAAGATGAGCTAGCTCAAGTCATTTTAAATGGCTTGAGAGATGACTATGATAATCTTGTTTAGTCTTTTGCCATTAAGGAGGAGTTGCCTAATCTAGAAACTCTCCAAGGAATTCTTATTTCTAAAGAATCTAGGCAAAGCTATAAACTGTCCAGGATGAACAAACTCGAGCATGGTGGAAGTGACAAAGCCCTCTTTGTCAAAGACAAGCATAAAGGAAGGAGTAAGAACCAGTTCTCTCAGGCATTTGACAAAGACAAAGCCAAAGATTGAGACAAAGATGGTGAAGAGGATGATACATCTCATCCTTCTACTTCAAAGACCAAGAAGAAGAAAGTGAAGTGTTTCTTCTGTGGCAAGAAGGGGTACGATGCCTCTAATTGCTTTAAGAAGAAAAACCAACTCAAGCAAGCTAATCTCTCCAAAGAGATTGAAGAAGATTCTGTTGCAAGTGATGGAGAAGAATCACTTATGGTGTCCAGTTTTTCTTCATCACCTTTCAAGAAAGATGGACCATGGTACATAGATAGTGGAGGTTCTTCACATATGTGCAGTTCAAAGGAGTCATTTGACTCAATTGTACCTTACAAAGGACTTAAGAGATCTATTTACACTACTAATGATCATGAGTGATCTATAAACTTTTGATTATGGTTTATTGTATAAAAGTGAAGATTCTATTGTTGGTTATTCTAACTCGGATTTTGCAAGGGATAGAGTAGATCAAAAATCTTATGTCATATATCTTGGAGGAAACTTGATATCTTGGCTTTCCAAAAAGCAAGATATTGTATCACTCTCATCATGTGAAGCTGAATATAAGGCACTTACTACAACAACAAAGGAAGTGCTTTGGATCAAGAGGTTGCTAGTGGAGCTAAAGATAATCATGGAAGAGGACCTATCTATGATCATGTGTGACAACATTTTAGCTCAAGCCCTTGCCAACAATCCGATATTCCATGCAAGGAGCAAACATATCGAAGTTGCACATCACTTTGTGAGAGAGAAGCTCATTGGAGGGGAAATCGACTTGGACCACATCGACACATCATCTTGTATTGCTTATATGCTCACCAAACCTTTGAGCAAAAGTTCCTTCATCAAGCATAGAGCCAATCTTGGAGTAATACCAAGATCCATGTTCAAGTCAATACAGAGTGTTTTTAGGAGTGTTGAAATAAAAACATAGTCCATCTTGACTTTAGGCTTGCTACAAATATTGTACCATGCAAGTATGTTGTTGATAAATGCAAAATGCCAAGTTTGGCCTAGATAGAACTCGAGCTACATGGATATGTCATATCTAGAATGATGAGTACAACTTGCATATACTTTGTAGACATAGATCTAGCAAAATTGTGCTTGTAGAAACTCGAGGCAATTCACATGCATTAATTGTAAGTGATCCATAGTGACATGCAAGCATGCACAAAGTGTAGTGGACACATGCATGATGATTTGTACATTTCTAGTTAGAACTAGCACACTTGGAAAAAGTCGGTAGAATTTCATGCATGAGAAGTGACAAATGTCACATAGACTCTAGATGTCACTTTAGATGTCATTAAATGATGGATAAATGTGGTTCTACCTCGAGCTATCTCAAACTCCATAAACATGTGTAGCTCTCCTCATATTTGATGATGAAGAACCAAAGCTTTGTAGCTATGTCATGCCATTTTCGATCCACACATTTTTTGCTTGTTATCTCTCTATCATTCTCTCTCTAACTCGTGTTGAGGCTAATGCTGATACACTGATATCTTGTACTTTTGCTCATTATTGATTCATTGCTATCATATTCTGATACTTAGCATGCTAGATTGTGGTTAAGCCATATCTTATGAACTAGATCTTGTTAATCAATCTAGAATCAGGTTATTGTGCTAATCATAAAGCTTAATTAGATCCATCATACTTGTGGACATTCCCCACATGTGTGAAATCTGAAAATTTTGTCATGTTCTTCAGCCAATAAGATTTCTTGCAAGTCAACCACACTTGGCAAGATTCTTTGAATGACAAAACTTTGCACAAGGTTAGCATGTTCATCTAGCAAACCATTCAGCATAACTTGGACTATTTTACCATCTTTTATGCTTTCATCAATGCATGCTAGATCATCACTTAAGGACTTAACCCTCAAGAAAAATGCATGAGCACTTTCTCCCTCTCTTTGTATACTAGAAAATATTTGCCTCCTTAGGGTCAATACCCTAGATGTGGACTTTGATTCAAAGAGTTTCTTCAAGGCATGCCATGCCTCACTTGCACTTTGACACTTACCAACTTCCTTGAGAAGTTCATTGGTAACATTCATTTTAATGATATGAAGAGTCCTTTTAGCCTTCTTATCAAATCTTTGTTGCTCTTGAACTGTGGGTGGTCTCTCTTCAGTTCCTGCAACTATGTCCATGACATTAGGGCCCTTTTTGAACCCAAAAAGGGCCTCTTCCTTGCCTAAACATGTTTGCTAATTGGGATTAATTAACTCATTAATCGTCCTATGTGGCAGTTCACCCAGGGTTTATCATGGGTTAGCTCAGATTTTTATAGGTTGCACTTGAACCTAGTATAATATCACAAGGACATAAAATTTTAATGTAACCTAAAATATTATATCCAATATAAACTCTCCATTTTTTCAAAGCCTTCAAAAAGGCTTTTTGTGAGTTAGAACGAGAGAAAATGGGGCCCAATATTTCTTTGGGCCCCCATTTTGAAAAAAGGATTCAAAAAAAAAAATGGGGGGAGGGAGATGAGAGTACATCCCCCTCCCTTGTAGATCCCCTGACGCGCTGGCCACTCCCCACCCTCTGGGCCGCTGGCCTCCTTCGGAGCCCTCTCTCTGGATTGCAACATGGCACCCCCTCCCCCAATGAAGTGAATGACATAGGGGGGAGGGGGCCTTTGATGTGTGGACGCATCGCGCGCCCACCCCTGCCAGCTGCTCGACGTGGGCAAGAGCGCTCCTGCCCACGTCGAGCAGCTGGCAGGGGTGGGCGCGCGGTGGGTCCACACATCAAAGGCCCCCTCCCCCCTATGTCATTCACTTCATTGGAGGAGGTGGTGCCATGTTGCAATCCAGAGGGAGGGCTCCGAAGGGGGCCAGCGCAGTTGGCAGGGGTGGGTGCGCGGTGGGTGCGTCCATCTATTTTTTTAAAAAAAAGCCCCCCCCCCAAAAAAAAAAAAATATTAAAACCCATTTGAAGTGGGAGGCGGGGTCGTGGTGCAATCCATGCCCCACGCCCTGAAGAGGTCCAGCGGTCCGGGGTGTGGGGAGCGGCCAACGAGTCGGGGAGGGGAGAAGGTACAAGGGAGCGGAGACGGTACAAGGGAGTAGGGGTGGGGGGGAGGGGGTGGTTGTTTAAGGGTACAAGGGTGGGGGGAGGGGGGATTGTACTCTCATACCCCTCCCCCCATTTTTTTTAAAGTTTTTTTTTTCAAAATGGGGGCCCAAAGAATTATTGGGCCCCCTTTTGTCTCATTCTAAGTAATAAGAAGCCATTTTGAAGTCCTTGAAAAAACAGAGTTTTTCATTTAAATTTTAAACTTGAGCCTTATTATATCATCATTAGTATGGGCTATAAAAGTAGAGTTAAAGGAGAGTTAGTGGTTGGGTTAGAATTTGGAGATTTAATTTACACCATTGATTGTGCCATGTCATATGGACCATTCCATCTCAATTGTCACTCTCTCATTGGTACACATGGCATCATTAACACTAATTATAATTAGTGAAGAGGCCCTTTTTGAGTCCAAAAAGGGCCCTAATGGTTCATTCAACTCAAGTAAAGATTCCATCCTCACTTTCCAGGTAGAGTAGTTTGATGAACTCAACCTATCATTAGTTTCTAACATGATCCCACCATTGGAAGCCATGAATGTAATGATTCTTCAACTTTTAGACTCTGTACTAATGCACCTAGCACACACTTTCCTCTCAACAAATGATGGATAAGGAGATCTCAGAAGATCTAGGACCCTAAAACACTTCTATCTTGAACCTGGCTGGTTTCCAAGCATAGAAAGGAAGATTGAAACACATACAATACTTTGCACACACTAAGAATGGATTACAAACTCAAATAAACTTGAACACACTCTTGCTTAAGCTCTCAAACTTTCCAGCAAGTGACCAAATCAAGTTATGGTGTGAAGAGTTACTTGCATTCTTAGAAAATACAAAAGACTAGGCTACCAAGAAGACCTAGAATTGAACAAACTTGATCAACATATGATCAACACACTAAGATATTGATTCAACTTGTAAAACCACATGTAAACCACACTTCTAGAAGTTTATAGACTCCAAAAAATGATAAATACAAGATTTAGAGGTGAATGAAAGAACACACTTACTGAATCACAAGACTAGCTTCATTAGCTTGTCAAATATTGGTGTTTAGATGTAGATCTAGGATCACTTCAAATGCGAATGTTCCTCAACCTGTTAAGAACCTAAAAATACATTTGCATAATGGTTAAAACCTTCCAGCAAATGCTCCAATCAAATTACATAAGGAGAGTTACTTACATGCTCAACAAAGTACACCAAAATTTATGCAAAAGATTGTTGACAATCTGTTCACCCAAAAGGGGATCTTTCATCCATGTGGGAGCTTTGCTCAGCCTTTTGGAGAAATACGAAATCACTCAAAGATTATTTGTCATCCACGTAAGGAGAAGGTTCATCCACTTAAGGAGAGTGTTCATCCACAAAGGAGAGTGTTCATCCACAGAAGTGGAGACTGCCAACAATACATTGAATAGAACATTGTTAGTATTGAATATGCACAAGCCTCACAATGTCATATGATGATTCATCATGCAAAACTGACACTTGGACAAAACCTTCTATTTTGAGCACTTTTGGTCCATTTTCCTTCTATATGGAGATCTACTTGGAAATCTTCTAGAAGTCAAAATTTGCCTACTTCAGCTTATTCCACACGTGTGAGATGTCCTCTACACATGGGATATGACACCTAACCAAAATATTTGGCTCATGCAATCAATAGATTGATGCCATGTGTCATATATCTAGAAAACTAGTTTTTGGCCATTTTAGCCACTAGAACTTGAATTAAATCATATGTACAATATATATGATTATGGTACATGACAAGTACACTAGTTTCACACATGGGAACAGGCTCCACACATGTGTGTTTATCTATATACAAGATTTTTGGCCTCTACCAAGCTTATTTTTGCATTTTTCACAGTTTGGGACTTCTTCAATATGAAATATGTACTAAAATGAAAGTATCTAGGACTCTTTCACATGTATGAAAGGTTAGATCCAAAACTATGTACAAAAATTGCCAATTTAGGCTCAAATTAGCTAGGAAATGTTGACAATTTTCACAAAACACACGTCACAATCGGACAAAATCAAATATTGTCTGATGGCGACTGCCAATAGCACATAGTGCCTTAACCTATATGTAAACTATGGATTAACTATTCTCAGCCATGTGTATATAATCAGCAACTTATTAGTTGCTCTGTTAGCTAAATTCATTATCTGAATCATATTATTCATCGCGATCAACCGGTCGTTGAGAGCACATGTTAGCTGATGCCATGTCCCTGAGGTGTCGATGCAATGTCTCATCACCCAAAAAGGGTTTTCAGTAGAGATGAAGTTGAGAGCCAACTCTGAGAGCACAAGAATTATTAGTGCTAGGCTAAATGAATATTTTGTGAGCCCCATCGTAATTCTCGAAAGATGAAAAGCCATGTGGGAGCTAGTAATTTAGACTCTCTCAACTTGAGTTATGTTTTTAATAAAGAGGCCTCCTATTATCTAGTAAGAGTTGGAACTCAAATCACTATAGATTGGGGTTCACTCTGTTACAAGAAGTGGACTCCAGATTATGATACAATTGGGTCCTACAGCTCATAAGTAGATTTAGTAGATTAGATTAACAATAATCTACAGTTTGCACCAATAAAGCGAGAACTGAAACAAAACTACAGAAGTAAGAAATCGAGTCCTGATAGATCTCTATCCAAGATGAGCTACCATTGCCAATCAAGGATCAAATCAGGTCATAAGTGTGCCTCTGACAAGTGGGACACACTACCATTGTACTACAACCAGATAGTTGCTAGAAGCCATAGCAGACCCGGGGCTTAGCACAATCTCTGTCAGAAGAATAGCAGCACACAAAGTCAGAATCGTTGTAAATAGAAGAAGAAGAGACGCTAATTGAGAAGTAGAGATAAGAAAATTGTTGTACTAACATTGGTGTCGATTGCCATTGGTAGTCTTTTTGCAGTTTGATCCATCGAACTCATTTTTTACAAGCCCATCTTCCAGTTCTTGCTCGTTAATGATTGCTTGCTTCTTGTCCTGCATTTCTCATTTTTTCAAGCACGCATTCCAGATTATTGTTTCTCAGATCGGGATTCATTTAGGAAGTCTCTATTGATCAGTCAGATATGCAAACTTACTCTCCAGACATTCTGAAAAATCACCGCCGCACCACTATCTCGCATTCCTGGGCACCACTAGTCAAAATTTGAGTTTCACAATTTTTGCATCCATCGCTTTTTTCAATTTTTTGATTTCTTTGAGTTTTTATTGATTTTTCGATTTTCAAGTTTTTTCGTTTTTAATCAGTTTTTCGTTCGTCCCGTGCATCCTCCCACTGTCAAAAATCACAAAAAAAATTCGGCAACTGCACCCACGAGATTTCTGATTTTTTGTATTTTTCTTAACAATTGTGTCTGACAGAGACTTCCCAGTTGCATATGACAATACTATCTAATTCCCATCCGACGTCAGTTTGCATTCAATTTGTATTTTTTAAAGTTTCTCGAGTTTCTTGAATTTCTTGAGTTTCTTGAGTTTTTTGAGTTTCTCGAAAATTTGAGCCGACGATTCCATTCGCCAGTGCCTTCCAACCATTGCATCTGTTGCCCTGATCCCCAATGGTATCCGATGTCTTTAAATTTTTTCGAGTTCTCCAGTTTTTCACCATTTTCAAATTTCTCGAGTTTATTCCATTTTTGAGTTTCACAAAAAGATTTCATTTTTTTGAGCTTTCCCTCCACTATACCACTTTTGGTTGCATCCGACTCTCTCTACAATTGCATCCGACAGTCCACTTTCATTCCATCCGCCAATTTCCATCTGTCGCCCTCATCTGCAGTTGCATTCGACGTTTCTTCTAATTTTTTGAGTTTTTCGAGTAGATCTCTATCCAAGATTAGCTACCATTTCCAATCAAGGATCGAATCAGGTCGTAGCTGTGTCTATGACAGGCGGGACACACTGCCATTGTACTACAACCAGATAGTTGATAGAAGCCATAACAGACCTGTGGCTTAGCAGAATTTTTGTCAGAAGAATAGCAGCACGCAAAGTCAGAATCGCTGCAAAGAGGAAGAAGAGGTGCTAATTGAGAAGTAGAGATAAGAAGATCTATGTGCTAACAGTGCAATTGTCTTATTATTATTCTCTGTTATTACAGAGTATTGTTTCAAAAAAAACGTGTCTCTATCTACATTCAGATTGTATTTTCTACATGAATAATCTATCAATGTTCCAGTAATTTAAGTTTTGTATGCATAATGCTTATTTGTTTTATTGTCAGATAGATTCATGCTCATAGATATATTATTCGTAGATTAAATTGTTTTATGTGACTGATAGCGCTGTTCAATTTGTCATTCTAAAAAACGCACCTAAATCGCTTCTACAAAGCTAAATATGATAAACAAGGTAATTTGTACATGGCCATGGAATCAACTGTTTAGATCCAATGACTTCGAAGCTGTGATCAAGTAAGATAGATTCTGATCTGTCTGAATCTGATGGACATAGTTGCATGTACCGAGCATTTCCCACTTGTCTGTCTCTCTCACGACGGGAATAGAACCGAATCCCAACATCATGTACAAACATGCATGTACAAACATGACAAAAGGAATGATAAATCCTAATGCAGTCATTGACATATTGTTGAACCCTTTCTGTGCCTCCCTAATCGCTCGAATCTAGAGGGCAAAGAAGGGGTTTTGAATCTATTCTAGGTGAGTAGTCATTTAGTAACGGGCTTCGATCCAATGGAAAGAGGGTAGACACAGTGATAGGATTGGAGATCTAGGCTTGCTAAGGTTGTCAATCTTAGCTTCAAATCTGATCATGGAATAGTCTAGATTTGTGGTTGTTCATCTTTGATACTTTTTCTCTTTTTGGTATTTTCTTGGTTTTGTTTATTTGTTCTTATCTAGGCATCCTTGGCTCTAGATCTTCTCCTCAAGAGGTTGATCTTCTCAATGTAGGTGAACAATGGAAGGGGAAGAGTATAAGATGATCAATACAAAGAAAATGGCTCCCTCTTATAGATTTGAGAGGTGAGCCTCCTTCACTCTGATTGGCTACTAAAGTTCTATCAGGATCACAATCCTGACCGTCAAGATCACTTTGTGTTAGGAACTTTACAAAACCTAAGTATAAAATAATTTATTCAATAATTGTGTTGCATGACACCTATTAGCCTAAGGCCCAATGTTTTGGACTCACACACACAAGATGCCAATTGGTCGTCAGTTTCTAATATTCTCAACTCTCTACTTCAGTTATGTAGTGTTTGGGCTTATTGCAAAAGCCTCTTGCCATATTTAAGAATATACCATGTCATACCCAAAATCAGACAACATGCTCCTGCTGCCAAACAGTCCCATGGCATTTCCTCTTACTGTTCCTTGGGATGATGACGAGTCACTGGCGTTGTCAAAGTTTGTAGAGAGCATATGTATACATATAGATTTTTTCTTTTTGGTGCTCCAAGAAAAGCATAGATATGAGTTTGGTTACGTAAAACCAGAGGCTTTATTCAATGATGATATGCAAGAACATTGTCAGATTTCCAATAATAACCATATGAGTCTAGTGGCCATTCCTGATAATCTTGTTCGTCGACAAATGGATAGTCAGCACCATCCTCAGAGGATCCTAGGATAAGACTGGTTGGTATTGATCCTCATAGTTCTGGTGCTACTTCTCCCTCAAAGACACGTTGACTGTCGTGAATTGTTCTCGTTCGACCTTCGTGTCTTGTTCGTGCTACGACAAAGTTGCAGGAGTTCACCATTTCTGACAAAAAGTGCACAGAGTCACCTCAGACTCAAACGACTACAGCATCACAAAAGACGAAGTTGGTAGAATCCATCAAGCATAGTGCAATAGCAGAAATTGCTAGAACTCTACCTAGCCTTCTACAACAAAGAGTGGATGCTATATTACAACAGGTACTTGTGACAAGTGAGATTCTTGATGGAAAACCGGCTCAAGGCTTGCAAGCAAGCATGGTCACGCAGTCTTCAAGGCCACAAGACGATGGGAAGGAAAAGACTAAGGTTAACCATTGCCAACCAGCTCCAACTAAGGTTAACCATTGCCAACCAAATCCAAAGTCATCAATGGGCAATGTCCCCAGCCAAAGTCTAATTGTTCCACAAAGCAACAAACCACCAACATAATGCCAAATCTGGGTGTATCCATTTTTAAAAGGCCAAATCTAGGGAATTCAAGCCCAAAAAGGTCAACTGTACAACAAAAACCAGCACATACAATGTGTACACCTTGTCCCCAATTGGTAAGATTGACTGCCGAAGAAAGTCTTCAAATTAAAACATACCACGAATACTAAGAGATCAAGAGAGCACGTCCTATCCACATTACGAATTTAGAGAGACCACGACAAAATACCATAGTTGTGCATGGAAGTTTGCCAACGAGCAGAACAAAGTGAAAGAGTAGAGAGTCAATCCGCCAATGAGCAAGACACTGACGATCTTGCTCTAAAACCAAACTGACAATATAGTCGCTCTATTTCGTGTATCTCTTGGCCTTGTGCTGTGTCTCTTGATTGCTAGAATAAAATATGTTCTGTGATGCGTAGTCGAGTGTTTGGGATCTCGTAAGAGCTTCCGCACGAAAAGAAAACTCAAGACAGAAAATTGTTTGTGAATCAGAAGAGAGAGGACGAACACAAAATGAAAAAGCTTCTGTGACACTTTTTGGATTTGGGAGGATTGTCGTGTAATCCACTTATCTCAAAACTAGGTGGCGCTAAAAATTTTTGTTTGTAGTGCATTTTGAGTGGATTTTCCTGATAACATGGTACATGCTGGTCCTTATAAGATAATGCCATCTTAGCTTTTTGTAATTGCCTCAATGGACAATCTAGACATGGATGGTTGACGTCACATTGTGAACACCAAGGTAAAAGATTGTTGGATTACCTCGATGTGGGCATTCTGATTTGGCTGAATATTCTTTTGTTGCCCATAATTGTACACTCGAGGTTGATTTGATGGTAGTAGTCGTAAACTGCAATTAACTAATCGCTATAGTTTATGAACTTCTTGTCATTCTTAGGTATACTTCTCATTCTCTTCATTCTCTTTGCTCTCTTTATTTCATTTGTGCTCAGTTTTTTCTGGCGTAATGGCAACATGTAATCGGAGACCAAGAAGAACCATTGACGCTATCAACATTTGAAATGAAAAGAACACAGAAGATCAATGGATACCTAGAACATATCGAAAGTATCAGTGGATATTGATGCATCCATTTTCAAAAGGCATGTTTCGAAAAAGAAAAATATCTGATAACATATATAGAAGTTCTTGGAAAAGAAGGATAATGGATTTCAAAGTTTCAACTATTGGTCAATCTATCACATGTGTTTTACTTCATCACGTTTATCTTCACAAAGAACTCAACATTCAGAATTTAAATCCTCATGATAGAAAGAAATACAATTGTAAGTATGTGATTAATATTTATGCACTTGGATTAATTTTTTTATCTAAAAAATTAACCATTTTTTTTGTTGGTTTTGTATATTTATATCCATCGAATATTGGTGAATGGCAATCAATTCAATCTATAGCATGAATGATTGATGTCATGCATTCTGATATCGGTTTACTCCAATACAAGGGACGTTCTCCAAAATGTCTCTTGGAGTCAGGAGTATTTTTTTATGAATCCACCTATTTTCTAGATAAAAATGGTTTAGCGAAAAGATTAGAGCCATACCCACTGCTAGATTTCTCCAGTGAGGAATGGATTTCTCCATATTCAACAATTTCAAAAAGTTTTTTATCAAGACTGTATATGGATGTCCAAAGTATATTAAAATGTAGCACTGGATCAAAGAATAATAGATTAAGTTGGTATCTTCCTTTTACAATTTTTGTTGATTTTATTTCTAACTGTAATATTCGACGAACAAAAACAATGCTTATTTGTAAGGACTTGAGTGATGAGATGCTTGTCGAGTTGTTGGGATAGAAAACAAAATGGACAAGTTGAGTGCAAGGTTTGTAAGTCGTCAATGACATTTATATATTACATAGTAAAGTAGATGCTCACTTTGCTATAGAAGATGGATAAAATGCAATAATGAGTGGAAGCCACAAGATCAAAATTTTTTTGTTACATCACAAAGAGCAACTACAAATAATAGTGAGAAGAAATGACAACATTTTTGTTGAGATCGAGGTCGAGAAAGATTGGAGTCTAAATCACATTTGCATAGGACTTGACATGTTGCAGTATGATCTTCCTCAGTATTATCAATTTCGATTCGACGATATAAAGGTATATTATAAAATCTGCATATTTTGGCTTTTGATTAGTGATGATGTTTCAAAATACAAAATCATACACTGATCATGATTTTATTGGTGCAGATAAGAGCAAGGTAGGAAAAGCACCTGAAATGCAAAGATATGGAACAACAGCCGAAATTGAAGATGCATGAATATGTAAAATCTCAATATATTTGTATAAAATTTTCTGTACATTTGAAATACAAATTGGCTCATCCATATGAAGAGAGACCATTTTTTTTTTAGTATCATCTTTCTTTTGATCTATAATTTCTAAATCTAGTTCTCTAGATGGAAGAAAACAACATACGAATTTTCCACCGTGATCTTTAATGCTTCATGTGGAAAGTGCATGATCTCTTGTGGCGTGACTAGCATGTAGGAAAACTAAGAAAACAAAGTTAATAAGAACTTGTATTAGAAACATGTATCAGAAAAATAACAAGGACTAATTTCAGAGACATATCTCATGAATGACAATAATAAATTCATAAAAAAAATTTAAATAAATACTATACTTCCATAAATCTGGAAGAATACCATGTCTGATTCTTGATCAGAGAGGAATACTCTCTGTCCATAGCTTCTCTCCAGAGATCAGAGTCTGGTTGGCTAAGTTCCTCTTTGACTGTCGTCGATTCCTGCATCAAAAGACAGACAAACTCAGGAGTATACCTTGTGGGCTATGTGCGCACTCGACTTGATCTTCTTGGAGGATTCGAATGATGAACCGCTCCTGGGATGTGTTGCTGGGTAGCAGCAACATCTTCGTCTGATTCGATGTCTTGAAGTGGGTCGACGATAGACATTCCTGAGCCAGAAGCTCGAATTGTCGTGTCAATGGCAAGTGATGAAGGTTCTTCTTGAGCAATGTCCTTGTCTTTGAGGTCGACAAACTAATCCTCGATAAAGACTGTATCTCGGCTATACAAGATTTGCTGGGTATCAGAACCGTACAGCTTGTAGGTGTTATCAGACGAAGTGTATCCGATCAGGATGGTCTTTAGACCTTGGAAGTCCAATTTCTTCCTTGTGTCCTTTGGGATCTACGCGTAGGCAATGCACCCTTAGGTTCTTCAAAGAAGGCTTGGAGCATGTCCACACCTCGTGGGGTGTCTTGTCTGGGAGGGCTTTGGTCGAACATCTGTTCTGGATGTAAGCTACAGTGGAGACAACTTCAGCCTAGAACCTCTTGGACAACGATGCATGTGCTAGCAACCAGAGTTCGGTTCTTCCTCTCAGCTAAGCCATTAGACTGAGGTCTGTAAGGAGTGATGAATTGTTGCTCAATGCCTTGGCTTTGGTAGTACTCCTTGAACTCGATAGAGATATATTCTCCACCGTTATCTGACCTTAGGGCCTTGATCATCCTTCCAGTCTCCTTTTCTGCACGCTCCTTGAAGATTCTGAAGCAGTTGAAGGCTTCTGATTTCTTTTTTATGAAGTACACCATCATTTTTCTCGAGAATTCGTCAATAAAGGTTATAAAATACTTGGCTTCCTTCAGCAAAGGATTTTTCATCGGGCCACAGATATCTGAATGTACAACATCTAGCAATCCTCGAGCAATATGTTGATGGCTTGACTTAAATGGCTTTCTAGTCTGTTTTCCAACTAGACAGTCTTGACAGACATGTAGCTCAACTGTTTCGCGAGGATAGTCGAGATCAAGAACAATAGATTGTCTAGACATTCGTTGTACAACAGCATAATTCAAATGACCAAGTCTATAATGCCAAAGTAAACCTTTATTTGATTGAATTGAAGTACTGAGAGCCTGACTAGAGGTAGAAAAACAATGACTTAATTTATACAAGTATCCACGCCTCTTTCCGAGTGCTAGAATCTTGCCTATCCTATCAACTACTTTACATTGATCACATTCGAATTCTATTCTATGTCCTAGATCTGTGATTCTACTTACAAAGAGCAGATTCGTGGATAACTTAAGTACATACAAAACTTTGGAGAGTAGCTTAGATTGATCATTTGTAAAGTATAATCTTACAGTTCCTTCACCTTTAATAGCTTGTGTGCTATTGTCACCAAGGTGAACGAATTTCTGGGTACTGTAAGGTGTATAGGACTCGAAACAACCAATCAGGCTAGTCATGTGCTGAGTGGCTCCGGAATCCAGGAACCATGAACTGTCACCAGATGCTCCTTGATGGTTGGTCATGAAGACATCATGATCCATTTCTTGAATGGGTTGTGGAGCTTCTACAGCTCCATTTGCCACTTGATTCGATTGCCCTTTGCTGTTGTTCTTCGCTTGAAGTATTCGGCAGCCTTGTATTGCGTGGTTGTTTCGTTTGCAGTATCTACATAATGGCTTTTTCTTTGTCTGCAGATTTGACTGTTCCTTTTGTTGAGCTGGTTTTTGGTCTGGCTTTGATAGCTTCGGGCCTTTCTTCTTCTTCTGCTTTGTTGTGCCCTTGTTGGTGTACAAGGCATGAGAATCAGCTGATGAACTTGAGGCTTCGTTCTTTGGCGTCTTCCTGCAACAACATAGTGATGACTCTCGAAAGAGTCAACTCTGGATGAGTCGTGATGATCATTATCCAGCTGTCGTAAGAACTTGGCAAGCTTGTAAGCAGTTGCATCACTGCGTCTTGATCGTCTATGACAGATCCGACAGCGGCCATTTGCCTTAGCAGGTTCTTGAATTGATTAATGTGATGTTGCAGAGAATCACCATTCGTCATCTTGAGGGAGTAGAATTTCTTCCTGAGATGTAGCTTAGAAGCTACATCTCGCACTTCGTATAGCGTGCTCAAGATGTCCCAGACTTCTTTCGATGTCTGAGCCGCGAATACATGGCCGATCAGTGTATCCGTGATGTTGAGGATGATCAGCGCAAAAGCTTTTCCATCATTCAGCTTCCATCTGGCAATTGCCATGTCGTCCGCTTCGGATTTCCCTTCTGCACCTGTAACAACGTCTTACAATTCTTTTGCCATTAGTATAGTCTTCATCTTAAATTTTCACAGATGGTAATTGGCTCCATCAAGCTTGTCCATGAGAGGACTGGCTTTCCCTTGGGAATCCATGATCAGCGCAAAAGCTTTTCCATCCTTCAGCTTCCATCTGGCAATTGCCACGTCGTCCGCTTCGGATTTCCCTTCTGCACCTGTAACAATGTCTTACAATTCTTTTGCCATTAGTACAGTCTTCATCTTAAATTTTCATAGATGGTAATTGGCTCCATCAAGCTTGTCCATGAGAGGACTGGCTTTCCCTTGGGAATCCATGTGGAAGAATTAGTCTAAGTGATAGGAGAAACTATCAGTGATTTAAGTATGAAAATCTGATACTGAAAAATACAGAACAAAAAAACAATTACTCTATCGGCTAGTAGAGTCTTGTACTATGGGAGCTAATCAAGCTATAAAGATTGTTCTGATACCATGTTGGGAAAGAGGGAGAAAGAATAAATGACGAACACGAACGAGAAACGAACTCGAACAAAAAATGTTCGTGCGCAGCGGAATGAGAAGACTGTAGCGGACGAAACCGCGTGTCCTACAAAGCTTATTTCTGTCTGTAATGAGGAATGAAATCTCCTTCATCATCAGAATTCATCATCATCATCATGGAATACATAGATGGCATCCAATATATATACATAATATTACGGGTGTGCAGATGTGAAAGTACAGAGTGGATGTGCTGTCTGTAGGAGATCGTGGGTGGCTGCAATCGTTGTCCAATCTGTTAGCGCAACTGCATGGGGTGAGGGTGAAAAGGGTTCGACGTCAGCCAGTACTGAAGTGAACGTTGGTGATGATGCAAAAGTGTGTCACTCTTACGAATGGCCTTAGGATAAGATTTACAGGGTGCCTTATATGTTAGGGCACCTTTGGCATTCAGTGAGGTAGTGTCCCCTTTTCGCCTGTCACCATGACCTGTGTAAGAACACAGTGTCGCGATTCATTCGCCTTTTCTTCGTCTGTGCGAATTTGCATGTAAAAATCCAAACTGCGTGACAACGTTAGAGAAAATATGCAGCATGAATGGAGGCAGATTAAAATTGGAATTTAGGAGAGTAGGAGTAAATCCAACAACAATTATACAACTTTTGACCATTCTCAGCCATCTAGCTGATAGAGGTTTCCATCTCTAGTTCCCTTCGCAATTTGCCTTCGTCCTTCAAAATAATTCATCATTGTATTGACATGATAATACATAAATAGATGTATCTGAAGTCTCATCGTTCTTGTACATTCACAAGTGTTCTATAAGTGATGAGTGTCTCTTTGTCAATCATGCAAGCTTTTCAACACTACATTGCAAAGTCTTCTTGTGCTCAAGTTCATGTTATGTGGTTGCTTGTAGGTTGCATCATCCATCAATGTTGTCTTTCCTAAACGAAAAACAAATGCACAATTTGTGGTAATAATCATAACAATAGCAATAGCCTCCTTGCATGGCATGCTAAGTTTCAAAGTTTTAGTATTTTCAATGTTTGTATGTATATGCCTTATAAGTTGGGAATCTCATTTGAAGTACATTAACTCATGGCCAACCTGTGCTCAAGACCTCTTTTGAGCTATCCTAAAAAATTGCATTTTTCAAAGGTTCTAGGGTTTTGAAGCCCGTTACTCATAGAAGGGCATATATGCTTTATGATATTGGTCTTTGAGAAATTATTCAGATTCCATTCCTATACATTGCCAGTTTCCTGAGCACTCGAATTACATGAAGTTAACCCCCTCCGTATTTTATACAATGAGGGTTTTTGTCTTTGATTCATTGCTTCTCATTTTCCTCCTGAGTTGTAGGTTTCTACATATTTCAAACATGACATCTATTTTCATGTAATTTCTAGGATTCAAAATATGGTTCATACCAAAATTCTACAGTTCATCAAATAGAAGAGTTTAACCTACGTTTCTGATTGCTAGAAGAGTCGTGGCTAGCCCTTGAGCCATGGTTGCAAACCTGCATGATAAAAAACCATGACTAGAATAACATCAAAAGGAATAAGCAGGTTGCTGTTGTGTCAAATTGAGCATTTTTCATGAAAATAAAGTCTTCACTAGCCACAACATTCATTCATTCACTGATTTAGCTGTATTAAAGTAGACAATCATAGAAGATGGCAATGACCTGTGGCTGTGAGATCTATTGATCCGGCCAAATGCCACTTTATTCTTCGAAGCTCCAATAATATGCTGCACTTTCCACAGCAGAGGATGAACTACTCGATTGCTGAAGATCCTTAATCATGTCAATGGAGTATGTATCTAAGACTACAAAATAGATTGCCCAAACACTTTCAAGGCACTCAGCTCACCGAGAACTAAATGGAATGGTGTCACTGATGGCAATTCTCTCAATGGAATTGTGGACAGAAAATTGGCCAGAACAAACTAGTTTTATTGATGAGTCTTCCCCTTTGGAGGGACGATCTAACCACGCAGCTTGTTCTTCAGGTTGACCTTAAGTTCGATCAAATTGTTTGGGTAATCATTCCTCTTGCAAGAAGAAGCTGTGGAACACAAATAGTATTCAGGAGATTCAGCGTGCAAGTTCTCATCTGAAGCCCAACAAAAGATTGGACTTTCTGTAATTCTTGATGAAGATCTGTGTGCCGTGTAGTAACGCTGCCCCCCTCTTCTCCCACCTCCCCAAGAAGGCGAATGCAAAGCAATCGCATTCCCAAAAGATGGTTCCATCGCAGCAGCACTTCCATTAATCTGATCACATGCAATACCAGGTTCCGTGTCAAATGAGAAACTCTCAATCAGCAATCGAATAGATCCCGCAACTCCATGCAAAGACCCAGAAAAGAAAGAGTCCGTCGTAAAAGAATTAGCAACAAAGAATAAGGACACTATCAAACAGCTCATCCATCATCAATCACCAATGGCTTCATAGTCAAAGGGCATAGCAGAATTGGACCATGTCTAGAAACACTGCAGTTGAGAGACTTACATTACAAAGAAAGAGGTGGGTAATGTTGGACAAAGGCGATCTAGGCGAGTCATCATCAGGCATTGAGCTGGTCCGATGCAACGCTCCTGCTGAGCTAAAATTGCTGTCTTCAAATTCAGCAAAGCCGCTTTCTGATGCAATGTTTTCTCGTCCATCTGGGAATGTAGCCATTTGATGTATTCCTCCCCAACTGGATTGGTGAGATCCCTAGGCTTTCAAATGAGGCCTTCTAATCTCAGTACCTACCTATGCTGCAAGTAAGATCCCCATCAAAAGCCAAGAAGAAAATCAATATTTCAAACCGAAAGAATGAATCAGTCTCACGATCTAATAGTGATGCTGCTTGTGTTTCAACAGATCTTCAAGAGATCAGCAGTCAAAAACCAAAACCAGAAGAAGCAAATCGTTTCTGGGTATGAGGTGTTTGGCTCATTAATATCTGCTCTTTAAGATCTCGATTGAACATCAAAATTTGCGAGTGTCAGCAAAGGTGTGGTGATGGTATTTGTAATGGGAAGAAGAAGCTGGAGCGGGAGTAGGGAGGGAGGAGGTTCCAGGATATTTGAATTTCGGATTCAATTTAGTTTGAGTGCCATATTTCTTCTTCTTTTTCAAGGTTCTTTGTCTTTTTGAGGCGCTAAATATTGAATTTAGCGGGTAATTTGAGTATATGGGTCTTTGAATGCATATTAGACTCTGCCTAGAGCATTTAAAAAATTGAATAAGATTGATTATTCAAGGGCGTGAGGCCAGCACCATGTGCTTGATTGACGACTCACCACGTATGTCACCTATTTCCTAAAGACTTGCCAAAAGAATTTCCTTGCATTCCATGGAGCACTTGCATGACACAATGTGTCTACAAACACCTTGTGAGTTTTTTAAATGCTCAGAGAAACCTTAAGGATTTCATAAGGTTCCTCTAATGCAAGATAAGAGTAATTGGTAAATCTCACTCAAAATCTAGGTGTCTCTATCACCTAGTTTGAATGCGACGAGAAGTTCAAGCTACATGTAGTTTTCTTGACATGTTTGGCATGGTCATCACCATTCGGCCTTCCTCTTCTTGAGGTGGCCTTGGGCTAGATTCGAGCCCACACGTGTGAAGAGCAGCTTGTTATATGGATTTTGAATAGTGTTTGAAGTACTCACAGTGTTGGTTTTATTTGGATCAACAATAATCAATGTACATAGAGAGCAAATCTGAGATTGCCAATGTGCTCCAAAAATAATCCATCTTCTCGCTATGAAGAGATAAGCGACCAAATTCAAAAAAGATTGCTCGCTGATCAACCAGATGAGGATGAGGAAGAAGGTTTTGTGAACGTGCTTGTAAAGGAGACGGATAAGTCTCGTTCTATTTTTATTCTGAGCAAGACTATGATAAAGATTCGACTTTGCCAAGATGAGGCCATCATGAGCCTATTTTGATAAAGCTCTAGTTACTTTGGTGTGTAATTATAAAACATATTTTTATTCATGTATGTTTACATTTTTCCATGCTTAGCATAGTGGCTACTAAATATAAAATTCTATGAACTTTTAAGTAAAAAATCTTTTTGTAAATTGAGTTGTCGTGTTGTGAGCATAGCCAGTACAAATGTCTTTACTCATTATATTTTAAATTCATTTTTTGTTTCTATCCAGATTATGAAGCAATGCTTAAAAATGGTTCTAGCTGCTATTGTTGAGGGGAAAGATCCGGTCTACTCATTACGGAGTTCAAAAGGTGTATCTATTGGACCTCGCAAGCTTGCTTCTACCACTGCTCAAGTCACAAAGCCAGCCTCTGAAAACGACGTTGAAGATGATACTGTAGTTACCCCTCATCCAAAAAAAAAAATTCTGAGTCCTCTCCCACTAGACACAAGTCATGCCCAAAGACCATGGCTACACATCGCCAAGTCCATTCCATCTGTTGAAAGCAAGAAAGCCATGACCGAACCGTCGATGTCTTTACCTAGTGCCTCCATCTGCCCCTTACAAGATAGCTATAAGCTTGCTAAATTAAAGGAAGGTATTCATAAAACAAAAAAAAATTAAAGAAACAACTTTGATTTTAGATATAAATCAGTGTGATAGGCCACCTGTAGACCCACAAGAGACATGCCAATGGAAGCAAGAGAACCAATTGAAACACATGTACATAACTTAAAAATAAAATTTAAAGATCTTACATAGGCCATAGTTACTCCTTTTGTTGTTTTGATTGATCCCAACGAATGCAACGATGTTGCAAATTTTGATTTTTCTTTATTAGATTCATATCATTTTTTTGTTCTTGGGGGTATACACACTTTACAAGCCCGAAAACAGTTATCTCAAGAGTATCCCCATATTCTATCCTTTCGAATTGTAAGTGCAATTGCATTTGCTGGCCTAACAGTGGAAGAAGCCAAATTATTGGCTTGGGACCATAACATTGATCAAGATTATCGGATAAAAATGGCCGGTCATACAAAGAATCTAATTCTTTCACAAAGAATACACAAGAGTCTCCAAAGTAGGAGATGTGAATCAACTAGAGCTGAAAGCACGTTGTGCTCAAGAGACAGGCCTGCCTTTTGATTCAAAAAATCCTACACAAAGCCTTACAAAATATGATAACTTTTTTCAGCTTGCTTTTTGCAGTGGCCAGGTAATTTTTTTTGCTATGCTCGTCATGGAATGCTCTTGTCATAATATATGTTATAATTCTTTTAAATTGTTTTTATCAGACTAAAATTTTGAACTCAATTTTAATATTCTCTAAATTTCTTATGGAATCATTAAATGACGAATCCCCCTTCAAATTGACTGAAATCCATAGTTTCATGTAGGGTTTTCACGAAGTCACAACTTCTCCAATTTGGAAAGTTGTTATTTTTCATTCTTCTTGGCAGTCAGTTTCAGTTCAGAAAGCTCTACTAACTTTCTGTAATGCGAGAATAGAAAATGTTGTGTAGTAAGTTTTTAAGTTCCTGAATTATTAATTTGTATTTTAATTCATAATTATATTTTAATTTTTTATTTTAAAGTTAAATTTATTTATTTATTTTACTTGTAATATTCCATGTCAGGTACAAGCCCAATGTTAAGAACTCGAGAGGAGCACGACTTTGCAATGAAATAGAATACATAACCATTGGTTATTATTCTTTGGATGACAAATGTTCGATGCTTCATTACAACACTTCCAGACTGACAAGTTTTGGAAACTTGTTCCAGTATCCAACCGTGACCAAGAAACTAAAGAATCCAATGACGGATTCTGTGGCTTGTCCCTACCAAAAGCCACAACAATTAATTAATCATTTAATTGATATTTTTTCTCAACCAGCTTATTGGATTTTGGATTTATTTAGCGGTAGCGGCACTTCGAACGCATGTGCTATTCAGAAAGAGAGACATGTTGCTATAGTAGATTTAGATTCTAATTTGGTTGATTTTGTAAAATTGAGAATGAAATCTCTTTCAATTTTGTCAGATGGACTATCTGAGGTGGGAAAGAGTTTAGATAGCGAGGATTCAATAATTTCCTTGTCCAAAGAACCTCAGCCTCTTGATAGCGAAAAAATAGGCAATACAAGAGAATTTGTTGATGTCTTGGTTCAAGATTACAATATAGTTACAGTAGTTGAGAAAACTATAGAAGAGGTGCCACTTGAAACTACAGTGGCTACTCAAGAAAAAGAAAAAGATGTAAATGACCTCGATGATTTTTGGGAATAATTTTTTTTTTTTGTTTCAAAAAATAATTGCGTTTATTTTTTTTGATGTATTATGTTTTGAAATCTTTTTGATTGATAAAATGTTCTTAAATTTATTTTTTAATGATTTAAAATTAAGAATTTGAAATATTTTAAAAATTTTAGTATTATAATCATTATCAAAATCAAAATTGTAACGATTTGTCAAGTTTATAATATTTTAATTTTGGATATATTTTTATATATTTTTTGTAAAAAAAAATATTGTTAGGAATTTAAAAGAATGAAAAGATTTTTTTCAAGGTGATTTAAATATTTTCACAAATCATTTAATTTTGATTATTGTAAAGTAATTTTATTTGCGTTTATATAATGCTTAAATATTCAATGAACTTACATAGGTATAAATAAATATTTTAAAAATTTTAAAACTTTAAAAACTATTGATTAAAAATTTTATCATAATTTAAAGAATATTTTTTTTGATACAAGAATTGTAATTTAAAAAACTTTTAAAATTCCAAAAAAAAAAAAACTAACTTTTATTTAAATAAGCAAAAAATATTTTTCAATTATTTTAGTAGTTGTGTATCTAATGATTTTATTTTGAATAGTATTGTTATTTCATATAAGCTAATTTTAAGTTATTTATGAAAATCTACTGACCAAATTTTTGTAGCTTAAATTATTTTCTTGCAAAATACAACATTTTTTTATCATTACAATATATTTATTTGAAGCATTTTAAATTTGGATACTTTTTAAAAAAAATTAATATCATTTTTCTTTTTTGGTCATCATGTTACTTCCTACCCCTTCAATTCTACACTCAACATCATTTGCAGTATAGATTGCTCTTTTTGTACCCTCATAAAGCATGAGACTTGTGAAAGAATTTCTAGAACTAGACATATGAGAACTAGCCCCACTATCTATCCACCATATTTCTTCACTTTTGAAAGAGAAAGATGAAAAACTTGAAGTCATTAAATAATCCTCCCTATCACTCTCATTACCCTCACACTCTTTCTCATTGGTAAGGTTAGCTTGCTTAAACTGGTTCTTTTTCTTGAAACAAATTGATGCATAGTGGTCTTTCTTGCCACAAAAAAAATATTTGATTCTTGACATCTTCTTCTTGCCACTGGATGTTGTAGCTTGTGAGGATTGATCCTCACCACCTTCTTTGGCTTTGTCCTTGTCCTTCTTGAAGTGTTGTTGTTGTCCTTTGCTCTTGCCTCTTGGCTTGTCCTTGGTAAAGAGTTTTTTGTCATCTCCACCATCTTTTATTGAGAGTTTGTTGATCCTCAGCATCTTGTTCTCTTGTCTGTTTTTTTCAATAATTAGAACTCCTTGAAGAATTTCCAATCTTGGTAGCTCCTCCATGATAGCATAGGTTTGGACAATGTTTTCATACTCATCTCTTAATCCATTAAGGACTACTTGAACAAGTTCATTATTGTTTAGAGTATCTCCAATGCGTGCTAAATCTTTGTGAAGATCTTTAACTCTCATGACATAGTTTGAAGCACTCTTATCAACTCTTTGATAGCTTAGAAATATCTGATTTCTAAGTGTGAGCAATCTTGATGTGTGCTTTGTTTTATAAATTGTCTTAAGGATGTCCCAAGCCTCCTTGGACGAGGTGCAAGAACTAATTTCTCTTAACACTTCATTGGACACATTCATTTTGGTAAAATGAAGAGCAATCTTGGTTCTCTTCTTGAATGTTTGAGCTTAATTAGGAGCTTCAAGTTCTATTTCAGTTCCTAACACAATGTCCATTACATCTTGAAGAACCAATAATGATTCCATTCTTACCTTCCAAATAGCATAGTTGGAAGATGCTAACCTCTCACCATGTTCCAAGAGACATGAACCACAACAACACTCGCCGTGATTTACGATGTATTTTGTGACGTGAATCGCGAACATAATTTTTTTTTGGTCGTCATGGACGTCGGAAAAACACATCGCTATAAAGTCGTCGGAATCCAACGACTTTAAAACACGTCGCAATACGACAGGCACAATGTGCCGGATTCTGAAGCACATAATCCCAATGACGGAAACTGGATCTGACATGGACCTCGCAATGCGACGTCTGACGTGGACGTCGCATTGCGACGTTCGACGTGGACGTCACAAAAAAAGTGACGTGGATGTCAAATTGCAACGTCCCGAAACCCAGTCGGATTTCGACGTCTCTAAACACAGAATGATACTAAAATTTCATCGATGGATGTCCGACGCCCATCCGACGTCCATCCAACGTATGCTTGGATGTCGGATTCTGACGTGCCAGATAGTTGTCGAAATTCGACGTCTGTTAGCATAATGATAAAAAATGACGTCCGACGTCGAAATCCGACGTCCCAAATCAGGTTAAAATAAAATAAAAAATGCGAAATAGTGCGCACATTTCTATCGGGCTGTTCTTGGAGAAGCGATGTTAGTGAATTGTTTTCAAAACAATATTTTTGAGTTGTATTCAACATTTGGATCAAACAACAAACTAAGCATGAGGTACTTTTCATTCTTAAACTACTTTTTATTTTTTATTTTATTGAATTACTTCATGTCCATTATGAATGCAATACTTTATTGCATTACTTTGTGCGCATCATAAATTTCATTTAGAATTTTATATATGATATTGATTGTTGTTTTGAAATCCGACATTGCACATGGTTTTAATTTCTTAGCTGGTTATTACGTCAATCCACATCTCTAGATTTGACATTGCAATTTTTGACAAAAAGAACATTGCACATATAAAAGCAATGGATAGCACGATCGTTTGCAATAATAATATTTTCATAATTTGAATTAATGTATTACAAAATTGGTGCTTTAATGTCGCACGAGTCTTTCTAGATCTAACATCAATTAAAACTTATAAACCTAATCTACTCGTCTTCGTCGTGGCATCCAGTCTGCATGAACACAAGCAAACAAACTACATTAATATTTAATGCTTGATCCTATTAAATAAAATAAAATTGACGTCGAAATACAAACCACATTAGTATGAATACAAAAACTAGTACTTACATTTGGAGAATGACCCTCGCTCTTTAGTTTGTCGACAAATGTGTCGCACGATTCCCTGAAGGCAAATTTGTACTCCTCTTTAGTTGGCAGACGTCCATAGTCTGCCAACTATCCATGCATTCAATTTAAGTTGAAATTATTTTAGGGCTACGTTGAAGTAGCTAGTCATAATGCATATTAAAAAATAAAAGCATATGAAATCAAAGATAAACTATAAGAGTAGTGTAAGTTCACTTACCATGCTTGCTTGCAATCTCGGCTTTCCGCTCGAGCCCAACCTAGGATTGCCTATCCCATGCATCCTAGCGGTCGCAGCATCTTTCTGAATCTTGTATTTATCTAGTGTTCGTTCATCTGCTTTTACACGGTTCTAATCATTTCTTGAATACCACAAGGGCTTGGATTTCCCATCCCTATAAGCTCGTTGTGCCATATCATGACGATGCCTAATCCATAAGCTCATATGCTTATGAATTTCCTTCGCCTCGAATTCCTCTTCTTGTTGGAATTCGTCACGAAGGGTACCAATAACCTGTCGTTTATCGGCGGCAGGCTGTTCGGACCATTTACTAAATAATCTGTCGTCAAAATGGCATTGGCAAAAAGAATAGAGTTGGTCCAAAACCACCTTCTCTTTTCTATTGGCAATTATATTGCCTTGAGGATCCACGTCATAATAAGGTTTTGTGGATGACTCTTCGGTGGGGGCGGGAGCTACGACCGTTTGTGAGGGACCACTCTCATCTTGGCTAAGCATACTTTGTAGTTGTGTTTTCTGCTCAGCACTTAATGATTCATATTAATTTTTTACAAAGTCTCCCAAGCTTTCACCATTGCCTGACCCTGACATGATTACCACATTCATAAACATACAATACATTAGAATAAACCCTAATATATTGAAATAAAGTAGAAAAGAAAATCGATTACAAAACTTTAATGCATATTGGAGTGGGACTTTCATACCTGTGTTGCGCCAAGATGCAAAAGAATCATATAAGCGACAATGTATAAGAATAGTACTATCTAAAAATTAAAACATTAGAATCATACAATAATTTTATGCTATTTGTGTTTTGTAATTGTGCATATATGCAGTTTATCACAACGAGATGAATTACATTCAGATCAGTCTAGTGATGAAGACATTACACAAGTTAATAGGGTAAGTGATAAATATGCATGTTTTCTTATTCATAAAAACTTTGTTATTAAAAGTTAAAATATTGTGCTAAAGTGGCATGTACTTGATTTTGTTTCTCGTAAGAAATTACTTTCAAAATAAAATATGGTGCACATGCCTCAAGTGTGATGGACAAAAGATGCGTGAAAGACGCATTGTTGAAAATCATTTGTGGAAGTTTGGACGAAAAGAATAAGGTCAACCATCGAATTTGGAAGACGTTGAGGTTTGTTAATTTTATATGATTGTTTTTTATTATAATTTTCGTCAATCTATATATGTCACTTATAAAATTTGTTTCATGGGTGTAGCCAATACATCGAATACCAATCCACGGAGTTGATCCATCCGTGTTTAGTTACAATCAACGTCAACTTTTGATAGACATGAGAAAACAAAGAATGAAACAAATTGAAGAGACAAACACAATTGGAAAAGAGAATAATCAACTTGATTCTAATGATTATGATGATGAGGTGCAACACAATGAAGCAATGCACAACATGTTTGAATCTTACTTTAAAACAAATGAGAATGATGATATGCATGCATCTTGTAATGAAAACGGAGATCATGAACAATTTGAGATGGATGAAGATGAGATTCTATTGCGTCAAAAATCAATCTGCGGATGATGTGATGCGAGTACCAAGTGATTCACCTGCATGGAAACATATTGAAGACCAATGGCCCGAGTTTAAAACGAATCTCGTAATTTGAGATTTGGCCTTGCTATGGATGGCGTAAATCCTTTTAGCGTTCAAGCGTCAACTTGGTCCACATGGCCAGTTGTTCTCGTTAATTATAACATACCTCCACGGTTGAGTATTAAAATGGGACACTTGTTATTGGCTTTATTGATTCCAGGAAAGTACAAGGCCAAGAACATGGATGTGTATCTTGCACCTTTGGTCGATGAATTGTGCATTCTTTGGAATGGTATTCACGCTTACGACATCTCGAGACCTTCACAACAACGGAACTTCGTTGTTCGCGGAATTCTAATGTGGACTATATACATGACTACCCCAGTTTAAGCGAATGTTCAGGTATCTATATAATGAATTTAATCTATTTTAGGGTTTAACATTTGAGTATATTTAACGAAGCTTATGTTTAATTTGGTTTATGGACTATGCAAGTTTAACCACATCGGGTTACAACACATGTTATATTTGTGGACCACTTTTGGAGGGTCGACATAGCACAAATATGTTAAAAAAAAGTGGTGTACGAAAATCATCACAAATACTTGCCGCCTGATCATCCTTTTTGAAGGTTGAATAGACGAGGGCGAGGAGATAATCCTCTAACTACACCACCAGCCCCACGCATGGGAGTAGCGGAATGGCATGGTGAATGGCTTAAACATCACGACGTTAATTCTTCATGGAATGAATCCATTGATGGTATGAAACGGTTGTCTATTTTTCATAAATTACCCTATTGGAGGAATTTATTGATAAATCATCTATTGGATCCTATGCATATTTTCAAAAATGTCGGTGAATCCTTATGAACCACATCAGTGGCATAAAAACAACTTAGTAGCTCGTAAAGATCTACAAGCGGCCGATGTGAAAAGACCCTATTGAATTCAATACACTGAAGGTGGAGATGAGATTCTACCTAGTGTGCCGTGGATTCTTACAAAAGACAACTCTCATATGTTAAACATGTAATAAAACAAATGAGAACTCCAACAGGTATGCACATTCTTTATGCAAATCATTTACCAAAGATGGTAAGTTAAGTGCATTGAAATCACGTGATTGGCATAAGATGTTGCAATTCATACTTCCACTTTCTATTCGAGGTCTCTTCAATGATGACGTACGAAATACGCTTTACAATTTGTCATCGATGATTAGGTTTGTATATTTTTTTAAGCACTTGTATAAATATGTGATATTTCAATTTTTTTATGTGTTAAACAACCTAATGTACTATCAATCTTGCAGGTGGATTTCTTCAAAAGAAATAAAAAATAGTGAATTGGATTCCATGAAAATCCAAATGATCAAAATGGTATGTTTGTTGGAAAGAGATTTTCCAACTTCCTTTTTGGATATACAAGTTCATCTTCTAGTGCATTTGGTCGAAGAAGTATCAATTGCAGGACCTGTGCACACGAGATGGATGTTCTACCTTGAGCACTTTATGAAAGTTTTAAAGGGCTTTGTGAGAAAAAAGGCTGTGAACAATTGAAAAAGATTATCTATGTTAGATATAGGGGTCTTATGTTTTTTATTTCAAGCATCTAGGTGTAGGATGTTAATAGGACCAAATTTGGCATAGATGGCAAATTACCCATTTCCACTTGTAATGCCACTATTTAGCCAAAATAGAGTAAGAGGCTAAACTCGTGCCAATTAGAGTGTAGACAAGTGTAGTACTTTTGTTTGATGAAACTTAAGATGTCCAATAGGATTTAGAGGTGGAACCTTGAGGGGTCCAATAGAATTTGAGGTTTGTCTGAAAATGGTCCAATAGAATTTAGAGGTGAATGGATCAATGGTCCAATATGATTAAGAGGTGGCAAAAGTGTGGTCCAATCATAGTTAAGCATAGTGGTAGCTCGTGGATCTACTAGTATCATTGTACTTCTCATTTGGATCTAATTGATTTTGGGATTGAGTGGATTTTGTGAGTAATTGGTTTTCTAGAGAGCTCTCTACCCGAGAGCTCATGATGATTTTCTCTCTCATCCCGAGGAGAGCAGCTTGTTTTTACTTAGATTATTTTTGGAATACTTCCCACACGTGTGAGTGAGAGTTGGAAGTGATTGAATGCATGTAGTTGTGTGTTTTTGCCATAGAATCAAAGATAGATCTTGAATCTCAATCTAGTCTTGATCTTGGTGCATCTACACACCTTAGGAGATCACAAGTACATGTTGTGGACAGTCCACACGTGTGAAATCAACATGGTATCAGAGCCTACCTAAGGTTACCATGCATTTTGATCCATTTAAGTGAAAACTTTTCATCAATCTTGAGCTAGAAATTGTCAAGATCATTTTCCTAGCTATCTTGTCTAATTTTGGATCAAAAGAGATCAATAGGGCATTGATTGGATCTGACTTGGTACTGTACGGAATTAGGTGCTCATACATGTGTGAGGAACATCCAATTTCAGATTGAGAGTTCTCTCTCATGCTTGATCCATTTATCTTGCTTGATAGCTTGTTTTGAAGCTATTTTTGTCTAGTTTCTGATGCAATCAGTTTCATTCCTTTTAGTTGAGCCAATCAAAAGTTATAAGCTTCTGAAGAGGGTTAGGTAGGGCACCTAGACCTAGGTGGACACATCTGGTTTGGTCAAGAGATTGCTTGTTAGATCTCTGTTCACAATTGTATGGTTACCAATCTCATCTATAAGTGGTCTAGACATTGTTTTGAGATCATAGCCAATTTGTTTCATGCAATATCACTGAGTTTGAGTCAAATTTGGTTACTTAGTGTATTCTCATGTGCTAAGAGTAAATGATCCTAACTTTGTCTATAGTCCATCATTTGATGTGGAATAGATCTTGTTTTAGAGAGATTCGAGTAGCTAGTGATAATCAATTCACAAATAGTTGCAAGATCTTTCATAGGAGGAGATAGTACTTGATTATTGGATCCTACTAAGAGTGTAGCAACATTTATTGTTCATCATTGGAGTTTTCTTCACTTCAAATGGCTTCAATGAGTTCATCTTTGTTGGAACCAAGTGAAAGATTGTCCACTTCAAACTATTCAATCTGGAAGATGAGGATGGAGTCCATCTTGATCCTTCAAGAGGTGATGGACATAGTTCTTGGCCTTGAAGAAGAACCACAAGTTCTTCAAGAGGTTCAAAAATACAAAAAGAGAGCTAGGATGGCTCTCCACTACATTAAGATGAATGTCTCTAATGAGATATTGAGGGAGATAGGTACTTGTACAACAGCCAAAGAAGCTTGGGATTGTCTCAAGACTATCTATGAGGCTAAGAACACCTCTAGGCTCCTCACTCTTAGAAATCAAATCTTTCAAAGTAGCCAAAATAGTGATGAGAGTGCATCTAGTTATGTTTTGAGAGTAAAAGATATTCATAGAGGGCTTGCTTGCATTGGTGATTCCATCAATCAAAATGAGCTAGTTCAAGTCATTCTCAATGGCTTGAGAAGTGAATTTGATAATTTTGTCCAATCCTATGCCATTAAGGAGGAGCTACCAAGTTTGGAGGCTCTCCAAAGTGTGCTAATTTCAGAAGAATCAAGACAAGAGTACAAGCTCTTGAGGATGGACAAGCTTTCTCTCACTCATAATGATGGCAAAGCCCTCTTTGCCAAGGACAAGCACAAAGGGAGGAGCAAGAACCAATATCAACAATCCTCAAGCAAGGAGAAAGCCAAATCTAAAGACAAAGATGAGGAGGAATATGATTCCTCTAATGCTTCATCATCCAGGCTCAAGAAGAAGAAGATTAAGTGCTTTTATTGTGGCAAGAAAGCCATTATGCCACCAATTGCTTCAAGAAGAAGAATCAACTCAAGCAAGCCAACATCACCAATGAGAAGGAAGACACTATTGCAAGTGATGGAGAGGGATCTCTTATGGTCTCTAGCTTCTCATCACTCCTTTCAAGAAGAACGGCTTATGGTATATTGATAGTGGAGCCTCTTCACATATGTGTAGCTTTGAAGGATTCTTTCTCTTCTATTGCACCTTATGATGGAGTCAAGAAATCAATATACACTACAAATGATTTTGAATGTCCTATTGAAGGCATAGGGAACATTCCCTCAAAGATTGCATCCTCTAAAGTTCTTTCGCTTTCTAAAGTGTTTTATGTGCCTAAGCTTACTAAGAATCTCATTATTGTTGGCCAATTGCTTGATAATGGCCTTGATGTAAAACTCAATGTTGATACTTGTACTATCAAGAAGAATGATGAGATACTTGCATTAGGATCTAGATTTGGAGGCATCTATAAACTAGATCCAAATGAATATGTGAATTCTTGTAATGTTGCTCTTGTGAATAAGCTCTATATGGCATAGGAGGTTGGGACATACCAACTACAAATCCATGCTCTATATGATCAAAGAGGCCAAAGCTATTGGCTTGCCAAAGTCATTCTCCAAGAAGATCAAGCCTTGTGAGGCTTGTGCTATTGCTAAATCTCACAAAAAGCCATTTACAAACTCTTCTATCAAAAGCAAACATCCTTTGGAGTTAATCCACTCGGATGTGCATTTCTTATCAACTGTAAGCAAGGGAGGAGCCACTTGTTTTGTTACTTTCATTGATGATTTCACAAGATTCACTTGGATATATCTTCTTGCTTCTAAATCTATAGTGTTTGATCATTTCCTTATTTTCAAAGCTTATGTAGAGAAGCAATTCTCATTCAAGATTAAAGCTCTTAGATGTGATGGAGGTGGTCAATATATCTCCAATAAATTTCATGATTTTTGTGAGCTTGAAGGCATTAAAAGAGAAGATTATGTGCCAAAGGATTTGCTCAAATCCATGGCCTTGATTATGAGGAGACCTTTGCACCCGTTGCAAAGATGGTGACAATAAGAATTCTTAGTTCTCTTGTTTGTTTCTTTAAGTGGAAGGTGTTCCAATTAGATGTATCCAATGCTTTTCTAAATGGTTATCTTGAGGAGGAGATCTATATGGAACAACCTCAAGGATTCATCAAGGATGAGTTCAAAGTGTGCTTTCTCTTCAAAAGTTTTTATGGACTCAAGCAAGCACCAAGATCATGGTATTCAAGACTTAATTCTTTCCTTATCTCACTAGGATTTACTCTTAGTGACTATGATCCTTCCATGTATCTAAAGTTTGTTCATAGTAATATTGTCATTCTTCTAATTTATGTTGATGACATTATTCTTTGTGGAAGTTGTATCAAGCTAGTTGATGAAACTAAGCTAGCACTTGGATGTGAGTTTAAAATGCAAGATCTAGGAGAAATACATTACATCCTAGGCCTAAAGATTGATTTTTATGAAGATCATGTTTTTATATGCCAATCTAGATATGCTCACTCTATGTTGAAAAAATTTCATATGGAAAATTCTAAGAGCATAGATACTCCAATGGAGCAAATTGTAAAAGATCCTAATAAAGGTGATAAAAGATCCTTCAAGGACATCACACTTTTTAGGAGTCTTGTAGGCTCCTTGATTTGGCTTACCATTACTAGTCCCGATTTAAGTTTTTGTGTGCACAAATTGAGTCAATTTATGCAAGATCCTAAGATTCATCATTGGAAGATGGCCAAGAAGATTCTAAGATACGTATCTTCATCTTGTGATTATGGTCTACTTTATAAAAGTGAAAATCTATCCATTGTTAGCTACTCGAATTCAGATTTTGCAAGTGACAAGATGGATCGAAAGTCTATTAGTGCATACACTATCTTTCTTGGAGGCAATCTAATATCTTGGCTTTCCAAAAATCAAGATACTATATCTCTCTCTTCATGTGAGGCCGAGTACAAAGCACTCACTACAACCACCAAAGAGGTGCTTTGGATCAAGAGATTATTATTGGAGCTAAAGTGCATCAAGGAATATGATCTACCAATGATCAAGTGTGATAATATCTCGGCCCAAGCTCTTGCCAATAATCCCATATTTCATGCAAAAAAGCAAGCATATAGAAGTTGCACACCATTTTGTGAGAGAAAAGCTTATTGGAGGAGAAATCTATTTGAAGCATGTCAACTCGTCCTCTTGTATTGCCGATCTACTCACCAAGCCTTTGAGCAAAAGTGCTTTAATCAAGCATAGATCTAATCTTGGAGTTATATCAAGATCAATGCTCAAATCTTCATAGATAATTTTTTAGGAGGAGTGTAAAGAATTGAAAAAGATTATCTATGTTAGATATAGGGGTCTTATGTTTTTATTTTTCAAGCATCTAGGTGTAGGATGTCGATAGGACCAAATTTGGCATAGATGGCAAATTACCCATTTCCACTTGTAATGCCACTATTCAGCCAAAATAGAGTAAGAGGCTAAACTCGTGCCAATTAGAGTGTAGACAAGTGTTATACTTTCGTTTGATGAAATTTAAGAGGTCCAATAGGATTTAGAGGTGGAACCTTGAGGGGTCCAATAAAATTTGAGATTTACTTGAAAATGGTCCAATAGAAGTTAGAGGTGAATGGATCAATGGTCCAGTAGGATTAAGAGGTGGCAAAAGTGTGGTCCAATCATAGTTAAACATAGTGTTTGCTCGTCGATCTACTAGTATCAATGTACTTCTCATTTGGATCTAATTGATTTTGGGATTGAGTGGATTTTGTGAGTCATTGGTTTTCTAGCTTTCTCTCTCTCCCCAAGAGCTCATGATGATTTTCTCTCTCTATCCGAGGAGAGCAGCTTGTTTTTACTTAGATTATTTTTGGAACACTTCCCACATGTGTGAGTGAGAGTTGAAAGTGATTGAATGCATGTAGTAGTGTGTTTTTGCCATAGAATCAAAGATAGATCTTAAATCTCAATCTAGTCTTGATCTTGGTGTATCTACACACCTTAGGAGATCACAATTACATGTTGTGGACAATCCACATGTGTGAAATCAACAAAGGAAAGGCCAGAAGGTAGCATTGTAGAAAGTTGGCTTGTACAGGAATCTTTGTTTTATATCACCAAAATAATCTCACAATTGCATCCTGCAAGTCCAAAAATGTGGTGTGAAGAAGAAGATGAATATGTTAAGGGTGAAGTACCACAAGGAAATGGTGTGCAAAAAAGAATTTCAACTCAATTAAAAGAGTGGACAAATGGAAAAGTGGACTTCAAGGTATGAAGAAGCCAAAAAGGAAAGAAACATAACATTGAAACGAAGAAGAAATATCAATCGAAGAAGAAGAAGGGCATTGGAGAACGACGAACCTTTGGAGCCTTTACCTTCAAAATTCTCTTGTGAATGGGTTTTTGATACGATGCTAAAAGCATCTGAAAACGAAGAAGAAGTGACCGAATTAGAATGAGAATTTGTTCGCGGATGTGGATGGAAGGTTAGTGTAATATTGTTTTTGTGAAGTTTTGTTTTTGTACTACTCAATATATGAATAGCATTTCTAATTACACACATTTGTTTTTTTTTTTGTGTCTTAGTATACATCATACACTGCCATGTGGGCATATGGACATCATTACCGTGTTGAGAGAGTTGACAACAAGCAACGTACATATGATTGTGGTATAATGGCCAACTTTCAACAAGAGAGTCGTTCTAGTGCGAGAGACCCCAATGTCATTTTGGACGACCTAGACTATGTCGGCACATTGCAACATATTTATGAAGTCGATTACGAGACTAATGGCAAATACTTTATTTTTGACGTAAAATGGTTTAAGGTCATCTATCATGGAAGCAACGCCACGATTAGAAATAATAACTCAAAGTTTTTTCTAATCGACTCAACAAAATGTATATCGATGGACTCTCATGACACTTTAGTATTGCCACGACATTGCGAACAAGTGAGACTCCAAAATTTCAATGTCATTAATATTTGCAATCCATTTATGTATCAATCATATAAGACTAACTTGATTTTTTTTAATTCTTTGGCAGATTATATTCCATTTAGTTTGAATAGACCCAAGATGGTGGTATGTGATCCAACTTAATGCAAGAAAACGACGTGTGTTTGAAGGAAAAGATACTATTGAATTGGATACACACGACGAACCACCACCCAATTTTGGCGACGTTTTGGAAGAACCTGAACCACTCATCCAAACTCCAAATGATGTCGAAATGATGGGAGAAGA
This sequence comes from Diphasiastrum complanatum, assembly GCA_029204225.1. Taxonomy (NCBI): domain Eukaryota; kingdom Viridiplantae; phylum Streptophyta; class Lycopodiopsida; order Lycopodiales; family Lycopodiaceae; genus Diphasiastrum; species Diphasiastrum complanatum. The sequence continues at coordinate 4,970,901 of CM055114.1, forward strand.
AGGTACAAATGAAAATGATGAAATTCCTACGATTGTACAAGACCAAATTGGGGGTAATTTGAGACCCCCACGTTTGGATGAGATAGAACTAGAAAAAAGGAGATTGAATTTGAGGGTAACTCACATCATCAAAGAGACACGATCGAAAATTTACGATTATACCTAGACCTAGATTTAGATGAGTGTCAAGGCTTGTGTAATGATGAAAATGATGTAAATGATGAGAATGATCTATGATTATTCTATCATTTTTTTTTTTTTATATTCATCGCAATACTTTTTATGTATAGTTTTATAAATAGAGTTGAATGTGATAATTATAATACCCGAACCTTGCGGTTATGTCCTATTTCAGAATGTCATCGCATATTCCCTCCCTGCGGCATGTAGGTTTTTCCATGCAAGTTGGAAAGATTAGAATCTCGCCTTTAACGGGAGAAAAGTAAGGGCTACACACCTTCCTAGGATTGGAGATTTTAATTATTTACATTTCACCTTTGCATATTAATTAATTGCTAGTGTATGCGATAAAATACGATATTGCTTTGAACAAAATGAAAATTATGAATTACATTTAATTTCTTACTATGTTAGATAACGTATTCTAATAATAAAACAAATTGAAACAACACAAACTCACCGGTAAAATCACTCAAAGCTTAAGTGCAAACGTGCAATTGCACGCTCTTTAAACGCTTGCTCTCTTTTTTTTTGAATATTTTTGTCACATGCACAAGCAATTAAAAAATAACACTATATTACACAATTGAACCATTAATATAAGCAAATTCAAACATACAATTACCATCAAACACTATCTAGTCATCTACTACTATAAATCTTAATCAAAACACACTCACACACATACACAGACACTCATCCTCACTCACTCTCTCTCTCTCTCTCTCTTTCTAAAAATCCAATATAAATTTTATCAAACACTATTTATTTATCTATCACTCTTAAATACCCTAAACTAATGCATAATACAAAACACACACACACACACACACACATTCTCTCTCTCTCTCTCTCTCTCTCTCTCTCTCTCTCTCTCTCTCTCTCTCTCTCTCTCTCATCTATCATTCTTAGTCCAAAATAATTATAAATCTAACAATCTATTACTACCATAGACTATGTATTTATCTATAATCTTAAATTTTAAATCAATGCAAAATGTTAAACACACACACACACATCTTTTTTTTTTTTTCTCTCTCTCTATAAATTTAACAATCTATTACTACCCAACACTATCTATATCTATTTGTCTATTAACCTAAATTATAGATCAATGCAAATTTTAAAACACATACACATCCTCTCAAACACACACACTATCTTAAATAATTCTAACAGTATATTATAAACAATATTTATAATTTTTTATCAAACACTATTTATTTATCTATCACTCTTAAATACCTTAAACTAATGCATAATACAAAACACACACACACACACACATTCTCTCTCTCTCTCTCTCTCTCTCTCTCTCTCTCTCTCTCTCTCTCTCTCTCTCTCTCTCTCTCTCTCTCTCTCTCTCTCTCTCTCTCTCTCTCTCTCTCTCTCTCTCTCTCTCTCTCTCTCTCTCTCTCTCTCTCTCTCTCTCTCTCTCTCTCTCTCTCTCTCTCTCTCTCTCATTTTTAGTCCAAAATAAATATAAATCTAACAATCTATTACTACCATAGATTATGTATTTATCTATAATCTTAAATTCTACATCAATGCAAAATGTTAAACAATATCTTAAATAATTCTAACAATCTATTATAAACACTATCACAATCTATTATAACACTCTCTCTCTCTCTCTCTCTCTCTCTCTCTCTCTCTCTCTCTCTCTCTCTCTCTCTCTCTCTCTCTCTCTCTCTCTCTCTCTCTCTCTCTCTCTCTCTCTCTCTCTCTCTCTCTCTCTCTCTCTCTCTCTCTCTCTCTCTCTCTCTCTCTCTCTCTCTCTCTCTCTCTCTCTCTCTCTCTCTCTCTCTCTCTCTTTCGCTTAAAACTTTCTTTTTTAAAAAAGTCTCCAAAATCTTTCAATATCTTTAACCATACATCTACACTTCACCTCTTCTCTCTCTATCTCTCTCACAAATTACAAATCTAATAATCCGTTACTATCCTAAATATTACTAATAATCTATCACAAGACCATTCAAAACCATTTTAAATCAACCAACCTCAAACAATGATCTTCAAGCACTGATCTTGAAGCACCCTCAAGCACTGATCTTCAAGCCCTCAAGAACTAATCGCCCCCAATCACCCCGGAATCTCTCCAAAGATGCTCAAATCTACAAAAAACAAAGTGAAAGAAAAGATGTTGGATCGCACGAATTGGAAGATTGAGACAGACGTAGGAATCCGACGGCCTCCAAACACGTTGGAATCCGACGTCTGTGCCCATTCAGGCCCGGACAAATGTGCCAGATGTCGTGGACAAGCTTTTTGGCTTGCCGACGTGGACGTCGGAATTCGACGTCTGTCAAATTTCGACATCCACGTCGGATTACAGGTATTTTTTTAAAAAAAAAATCTGTGACAGGTTATATCCATGTCTGCAAGTCGAAATCCAACATGTTGGACTCCGACATGCCTTTGAAAAGCTGGTTGCCGCTCATATTTCCCGACCGTCGGATTCTGATTTTCGGATTTTTTACTGGGACGTCGTATTTCGACGTGTCGAATTGCGACGGACTATGAAGTTTTCGGACATACGTCAAAAGCCCACGTCGGAATCTACGCAATATGTTATTGTGAACCCATGGATGTCATGTTCTCTTTGAGAGATTTTCTAGTAATGACAAAAAAATGGAATTGAATGTGTTGCTTCTCTTAGCCTAGGATCTAACTTCAAATGTTGACCCAACCTATTAAAATCTTGCAGCAAAAGACGTGAGATCTAGCTCACAATAAAAAATCAATCAACTTGAATATAGATCTAGCCTCCATCTAGTGATGAAGCACTAACAATTTTGATGTCAATTTCTTCCATGAGTTTCAAAAGATGAAAACACTCTAGGATCTCACATACAACTCAAACACAACTCACTTGTGTGATATGATGTGGCTATGACCTCAAAAACTCGTCTAAAACAATTCTATCTTTGATTGACAATACAAAATGAGACTTTTGATGAGATTGAATAGATGTGTGCCCTCTTTGGCATATCCCTCAAGATGGGGTGCACTCCCTACCTCTCTAATTGCCTTTCACTCTCTAAAATCAAATCAAATTGAATTAGCCACTAAAGCATCACACTCTACACTTCAACACCTCTCTAACAAGCTATCAAACACCAAATTTGGATCAATCCTTGACATATACCACCTGAATGAAGAAGGCTGATCTCACACATGTGAGTCCTCTGGTATGTACAGGGCTCATCTAAAGCAAATCAAGCTCGATTTGATCCACCTATGATCCAAAATTTGTTTGATTGCAATCGAGATTGTATTCCTCTGCAAAATCCGAGTTCCTTCAAGCAATTACACTCAAGAATTGAACAAGCTATGATGAATGCACACTGACCTCCACTAATACCATATAAAGTTTTAGCATGTGTGAACTTTCCAACACACCTTTGAAGGATCTTATGAGGTGTTGTGATTGCACATGAATGATCAAAGAACAAATTTACTTGACAATTCAAGACAAGAGCACAAATGCATATCATAGACTAAAAAAACTAAGTACTCATTATGAGAGATAATGTTCAAAAACATTTCTAAGTGTTTACTATGAAGAAACTTGCTTTCTATCGAGTAGAGAGAGAATATACAACCAAAAGCTCTCGAGTAGAGAGAGAAATATCTATTCTCATCAAAAGTTACAATATGGAATGCTACCCAAACCTCTCATCATGAGGCTCGATTTCCAAGATGAATTTGCATGTGTTCAATGGTTGATCCATAGCTCTTAGTTGACTCCTCTATCATAGATCCACATGTAAACTACATGCATGATGTTGCATGGATTGCATGTCACTTTCTTGGATGAACTAGACATATGTATATCATGTATTCTACATTGCATGTACATTCTACCTAACTTTGCATGTCACCTAACATTTTGCATGCTAACATAACTAAATCTACCTAACACAAACTTGACCTATTCTACAAGTTCATGTGCTCAGTTCACATACCTTAATTATGTACAATGAAAACAACATGGGCATAGCCCCCAAAGTCAACATAGAAAGATATGTTTTACCATTCTTCACAAACATTTCCAAAGTCAAAAAAAGACTTAAAGTAGATATTAACAATGCTTCAAATGGACTACAACTACATTCATGCGTGTCCAAATGACTCCATATTATGCAAATCAGATGTACATGAATCAAGAACAAGTTGCCCTAAGTGTGAATGTCCAAAATATTGGCATGATGTCCAAGGAACCAAAGTTTCATCAAAAGTTGTGTGCTAGATTCACATATTGTTGTGTATCCAACACATGTTTCGTTGTTGGTGAACTATTGGATTGGCATGTTAGAAATAGATCCATTGTCGGTGTCATGAGCATACCATGTGATAGCATGGCTGCAAAATATGAAAATAAGTGGCCCATATTTTATATAGGGCCTAGACATTTGAGACTTGGGTTGGTCATGGACGGTGTTAATTTCCATAGCCATTGGTCTTCTATTTGGACAACGTGCTTCGTGATGTTTGTGAACTACAACATACCTCCATGGATGGCAATGAAAATAAGTCATCTTTTATTATACTCATCATTCCAAGTGTTACAAGGTACAAAATATGGATGTATATTTAGAACCTATTGTTGATGAGTTACAAATTCTTTGGAGAGGGATTCTCATGTACGATATTTCATGTCCTATCATATCTCAAGATTTTGAATCAAAAGGTATTTTCATGTAGACGATGCACGATTATCTTGGATTGGGTGAGTGTCATGGGTTTCATACTTTTGGATACCATGCTTATAATCTATATGAAAGTGATATCCCTGCACATTATGCAAAACATCCTAGGAAAGTCATATATATCATTTGAATATATTTCAATTGACCATAGACTTCGAAGAACTCATTTTTTTGAACAAAGGATAGATACACAAGAGTCTAAATAAACTAACCATAAAAAATAAAATGATCTCATAGATTGGTTAAGTGGAGCGAGATTCTTCACAAAAATCGATTTTTGAACGAGATATCATTAGATTAAGATATATCCAAATGATTTATTTAAGACTGGTTTCAGGACATAATTTGGTCACTACGAGTTCATGTCTTACCTTGTGGTTTAACTAATTCTCTGGGAACTTTCCAACAAATAATGAACACTTTATTTTGACCTTTCTTTGAGAAAGTTTGTAGTAGTGTTTCTAGATGATATTTTGATCTATGGTAGAATACTACAAGAGCATGTAAAACATTTTGTACAGTCTTAAGGATATTAAGGCAAGAGAAGCTTTTCACTTAAGAATCTAAGTGTGAATCCTTTAAAAACGGAACATCTTTATCTTTGTCATAAGATCACAGCTCAGGGAATTAAGATTGACGAAGAAAAGGTAAAGATGGTAGTGGAATGGCCAATTCTTGGCATAATTCATGAACTCAAGTCTTTTTTGGGTTTCATTGTGTTCTTTTGAAAGTTTATTGAAGAATATTCTAAAATTGTTGCACCTCTGAATGATGTTTTAAAGGGAGTAAAGATTCGAAAAGGTAGGCCTAGCCCTCCAATAATATGGAATGAGAAATCAAATGAGAATTTTTGTAAACTCAAACTTCTAATTTTTATCAACTCCCATATTGGGAATAGCAGATCCAAATATCCCTTTTGTCATTGATACCGACATGTAGTGGGTTTCTTTCCTTGCCTATCCTCAACCCAAGATCTAGTCAATCTAGCATCAAGGAGATGAAGTTAGTTGTCATGCGTAGATTCTTTCCCATGAGTAGACGTTCAACTTGCTTTATTGAAATGAACATGTAAAATGAATCACAAAGTACCACTATATATAGTGGATATTAGGGCTTTGGTCTCAAATCCTATTGGCCAATTTCCACCTCCCTTATTATTTGAAATTTGAAATTTGAAATTTGGGGGGAGCCCTTTTTTATTCACTAACTTGACTATTAGGCCTTGTGACATTTAATTCCCGCAAAAAGGCCTAAAGTCCTTTTATTAACTTTTAACTAATCAAATAACTATGTGATCATCGGGTTGGTTTGGACTTACACGCAGGGTGCCAAATCTCTCTCACTTATTAACTAGGTTTAGGTTTTCCTCAATATCCGCAAACTGTCCAACATGGCCAAGGATTGCAAGAAAGACTTTTGGCTTCACAGGTTTGGGAATATTCAAGGAAGGTAGAGATTTAGACTCCACTTCATCTTCAAGCAAGACCAAGAGCAAAAAGGATAAAAGCAACTTGAAGTGTTTTTCGAAAGACCACTTTGCATTTGAGTATTTTAAGAAGAAGATTGCACAATCCAACCAAAATAATGTTACTAATAAGGAGGCCAAGGAGCATGAGGAGAGACATCTGCATTCTCATCATCCAGTTTAAAAGGTGAAGATCCATGGTGGAGTCACTTCCCACATGACTAGCCAAATGGAATACTTTTCTCACATTGTATCTTTTGTGGATATAGGAAATATATTTGTACAACAAATGATGTGGAATGTAAAGTAGAAGGTGTGGCATCTATCCCCATTTGGTTCAATACATAGATTCTTATATTTCTCTTTATTAAATCTAAGCATATGTTCAAAGATTTACAACTTCGCTAGAAAATTTACGATCTATGCTTTTCCTGCTTCAGGTAGCTCTTTTTTACTCTTTGTGTGTTAGTCTCATCCATGAGCAATTAAGACTATTCAATTGTTGCGAGGAGTTTAAAAACATTTGTCTCAACAATGTCAAGGACATGCTTGCATTGTTGTGGGCTAAAGGCATTGCAGCTTACACAGATGTTGGGTTAGAACTTTGATATCTTGATTGTAATATGCAGAATCAAGATTGACATTAAGAAAAACTGCATTTTCATGTGTGTGGATCCTTTGTGCAAAAGGTAAGTATTCTACATGGCCACTCCATGGACCATGACCAATAGACTTCAAGTTTGAATCGACTCACTACAACTACATGCAAGGTTGTTTCTTAGCTTTGGCCAATTTTTTCTTTTCTACTCTCAATTTCTTACCACGATGACTAAAGAAAAGGCAAGTCTATCTCATTTTCAAACTTATATTGAAAAAAATGGTAGGTTAAATATGGAATCAACTAATCGATTGTACATCTTTGCCTCTTCTTGAAGAGAAATGACCATTAGAGACCAACTTAATCACCTTTCTTTCTTGTGATTGATAACATTGTAGAAATGTCCAGTTTGTATAGGGGAAGGGCACCAATCCAGGGCATTCCTCTTCTTGAGGCATCAATGGAAGTAGCTCCAGGGCACCTCAAGAAGAGCAAGGCCTGATGGTGTAGACTAGGCCGAAATTTTTATGTCAAGAAAACTACTTGAACTTCTTGTCGCTTTCAAAACTAGGTGAATTAATAAAGGCTCACTTAGATCTAGAGTGAATATAGATCTACCCATTAATGTTATCTTGCATTAGAGGAACCTTACTAAATCATGAAGGTTTCTCTGAGCATTTCAGAAACTCACAAGGTGTATGGAGGCACATTGTGTCATGCAAGTGCTCCATTGAATGCAAAGAAATTTTTTTGGCAATGCCTTTGAATGTGGTCTCAGGCCCTTGAACAATCATTGATCAATCAATCTAATCCAGAAAAAAGAATTCTGCTCAAGGCCGAGTCTAATCTCCCATTCAAAACCCAAATACTCAAAATACCCGCTAAATTCAATATTTAGCGCCTCAAAATACAAAGAACCTTCAAAAAAAAAATATGACACTCGAATTCAATGGAATCTGAAATTCAAATATCCTCGAACCTCCTCCCTCCTCCCTCCTCCCTCCTCCCTCCTTCCTCCTTCCTCCTCCCGCTCCAGCAGCTTCTTCCGATTACAAATACCATCATCACACCTTTGCAGACACTTGCAATTTTTGCTGCTCAATCCAGATCTCAAAGAGCAGATATTAATGAGCCAAACACCTCATACCCAGAAATTGCTTCTTCTGGTTTTGGGTTTTGACTGCTGATCTCTTGAAAATCTGTTGAAGCACAAGCAGCATCACTATTAGATCGTGAGACTGATTCATTCTTTCGGTCTGAATTATTGATTTTCTTCTTGGCTTTGATGGGGATCTTACTTGCGGCATAGGTAGGTACCGAGATTAGAAGGTCTCATATGAAAGCCTAGGGATCTCACCAATCCAGTTGGGAGGGTTAGATCAAATGGCTACATTCCCAGATGGACGAGAAAACTTTGCATCAGAAAGCGGCTTTGCTGAATTTGATGGTAGCAATTTTAGCTCAGCAGGAGCGTTGCATCGGACCAGCTCAATGTCTGGTGATGACTCGCCTAGATCGGCTTTGTCCGACATTACCCACCTCTTTCTTTGTAATGTAAGTTTCTAACTGCAGTGTTTCTAGACATGCTGCAATTCTGCTATGCCCTTTCACTATGAAGCCATTGGTATTCAAATCGACAAATTGATGATGGATGAGCTGTTTGATAGTGTCCTTATTCTTTGTTGCTAATTCTTTCACAACGGACTTTTTCTTTTCGTAGTCTTTGCATCGAGTTGTTGAGCATTTCACATTTGACATGGAACCTGGTATTGAATGTGATCAGATAAATGGAAGTGCTGCGGCGATGGAACCATCTTTTGGGAATGCGACTGCTTCGGATTCGCCTTCTTGGGAAGGTGGGAGAAGAGGGGGGGAGCGTTACTACAGCGCAGACAGACCTTCATCAAGAATCACCAGAAAGTCCAATCTCTTGTTGGGCTTCAGATGACAAGTTGCTAAACCGAATCTCCTGAATATTATTTATGTTCCACAGCTTATTCTTGCAAGAGGAAAGATTACCCAAACAATTTGGTTGAACTTAAACTCAACCTCAAGAACAAGCTGTGTGGTTAGATAGGAGAATCTTCCCTCCAAGGGGAAGACCCATCAATAAAACCTAGTCTGTCCTAGCCCTTTTTCTGTCCACAATTCCATTGACAAAGAACTGCCATCAGTGGTACCATTCCATTTCATTCTGGATGAGCTGAGTCCCTTGCAAGTGTTTGGGCAATCTATTTTGCAGGCTTAGATGCATACTCCATTGACGTGATTAAGGATCTTCAGCAAATCGAGCTCATCCTCTGCTGTGAAAGTGCAGCATATCATTGGAGCTTCGAAGAATTAAGTGGCTTTTGGCCGGATCAATAGATCTCAGAGCCATCATTAAGATCTCTTATAATTGTCTACTTCGGTACAGCTAAATCAGTGAACGAGTGAATGTTGTGGCTGGTGAAGACTTTATTTTCATGAAAAATGCTCAATTTGACACAACAGCAACCTGCTTATTCCTGTTGATGTTATTCTAGTCATGGTTTATTATCATGCAAGTTTGCATTCATGGCTCAAGGGCTAGCCATTGTAGATATATCAAAGAGTTAAGACTATTCTAGCAATCAAAACCGTAGGTTGAACTCTTCTATTTGATGGCCTATAGAATTTTGGTATGAACCATATTTTGGATCCTAGAAATCACATGAAAATAGATGTCATGTTTGAAATATGAAGAAATCTACACCTCATGAACAAAAAGAGAAGCAATTGATTAAAGACAAAAAGCCCCAAAGTACAAAATACCAAGGGAGTTAACTTCAAGTGATTCTACTACTAGAATGGAAGCCCCATGTGAGGTTAATTTGAGTGGGGAAATCGGCAAAGTGTAGGAATGGAATCGGGATAAAAAAAACGTGTGATGATTTTTTACATAAGAATTTATGCCCTTCTATGAGTAATTGACTTCAAAAAACCTAAGCTTTAAAAAATGCAGTTTTTTGGGATAACTCAAGATGTTTTTCGAGCATTGGTTGGCCCCAAGTTAATGTACTCCAAAGTGAGATCCCCAACTTACGAGGCATATACACACAAACATTGAAACTACTAAAACTTTGATGAAACTTAGCACATCATGCAAGGAGGTGCAAGGAGGCTATTGCTATTTTTATGCTTATTAGCAGAAATTTTGCATATATTCTTCGTGTAGGAAAGACAACATTGATGGATAATGGAATGTAGAAAATCAACAACTGTAAGCTATAAGCAACAAGATAGTTAAGCACAACAAGACTCAACTTTGATCGATTACCTTAGCTAGAGATGGACATTTGGGATGTAGTGTTGAAAAGCTTGCATTACAGACAAAGACACTAAAAATGAGACCACTTACAAAACACTTGATCGATTACCTTAGCTAGAGATAGACATTTGGGATGTAGTGTTGAAAAGCTTGCATTTCCGACAAAGACACTAAAAATGAGACCACTTACAAAACACTTGTGGGTGTACAAGAACACCTACTACAAAGTATCAAGAACACCTACCTACACGGTTCATGTCCAAAACCCTCATCATAATAAACCTATCAACTAATGTGACATAACTATGACACGTGTCTTTTGCATATATGATGAGGATGATGTGTTGTTGCTCAATTGTATTCCTAACATCTCCCAATGCTTAAACCTTCATCTGGCATACTTAGAAGAGTTTGCATTCTCAAATGAATAGCTTGCCCAAGAACCTCGGTCATGATGTCAACAAGCATAGTTTTTGTAGGACAATAGATAGATTGATGATCATGTTCTCCACTTTGTCTCAAACAAAATAATAGTGGATTTTAATGTGCTTGGTCCTTATGCAAAAAGTTCCCAGTTTTCACGAGGGCTAATTTGCATGTATTGTTTGTAAACATGTTCAAATTGGTTTGGCCATCCATAATCATTTTAAACTTGATTCACAAGAACAATATAGTCGTGCATGTTGTAGTTGGGAGAACTACGTACTTAGCCTCGTTGTCGGATACGACAACATTATCCCAATTAATTGGTCCTCATAGCATGAATTTATAATTGGATTTGGACTGTATGTTATCACAAGATCCCCACCTAGATTGCGTCCAAATTGTGAAAAATGCAAAAATAAGCTTGGTAGAGGCCAAAAATCTTGTATATAGATAAACACACATGTGTGGAGCCTGTTCCCACGTGTGAAAATAGTGTACTTGTCATGTACCATAATCATATAGGTTGTACATATGATTTAATTCAAGTTCTAGTGGCTAAAAAGGCCAAAAACTAGTTTTCTAGACATATGACACATGGCATCAATCTATTAATTGCATGAGCCACATCCTTTGGTTAGGTGTCATATCTCATGTGTAGAGGACAGCTCACATGTGTGGAATAAGCTGAAGTAGGCGAATTTTGACTTCTAGAAGATTTCCAAGTAGATCTCCATATAGAAGGAAAATGGACCAAAAGTGCTCAAAATAGAAGGTTTTGTCCAAGTGTCAGTTTTGCATGATGAATCATCATATGACAAAGCACCTTCACACATGTGGGATCAGAGGGATGATCAGTACCACGAGCTCCCACTTATTGTATATATAGAGCCACATTTGGCCATAATCAATGTGAGACACCAATCTTGGTTTTGGAAGCAATTTTGAGTGATTCTCTCATTTGTCTACATTTGTTTTGATTGTTTTGAGGTTCTATCAATGTGTACTTGATTTTCAGGTTGGAGTCCGTACCCTGACAAGGTTTCACACGTGTGAAACCATAAAGTACACTTACCTTCAATTAATGATTGTTCTTGTTAAGATTTTGTGTCTAGAATTGATCTAGATTGATCTTAATCTGAAGTAGATTGATAGATCAAGTAATCTGACAACCAATCCCTCTTGAGGATCAGATTAGGATCCACTCTTGGTCCTTTTTGTACTTTTTTCCACATGGTATCAGAGCCTAGTACATGAGGTTTTGTTGAAATTGATAGGGTTAATCCAAATCAAAGCCAAAATTAGCAGTTTTTTGGAAACTAGTCAAGGTTTGGGTAGCGAGTTGGATTTGATAGATATTCTCAAAAATTTTGGACCAGAACTTGTTGTGGGCTGTAGGAACCCTTTTCACACGTGTGAGGCCGTACATCTCCGGTTTTGGCTAAGAAAATTCAAAAATTTGTACAATTTGACTCACACACCCAATTTGAGAGATTTTTGGTGCAAAATCAAGCATTTTCTATAGAGAATCTAATCTCTTGATTAGTTCTTGGATTAGATCAGCCAAGAAATTAAATTTGAAGCTTGAATTAGGTGCATTAATTGATTATCTCTTATTTTTTGAGTGCATGTTGAAGTTGAGAGAGATTTTGCTAAAAATCATAGATTAAGGAGTAATATGCAAGGTGAGAGGTTGAAATCCATTGCACCATCACTCTAGATTTGTTCAAGAGTGATAGGGTCAAGTTTAGAAGCATCAATTTGCTAGAAAACATGCTTGGATCTGTCCTCCAAGTGAAGCCTTTGAGAGTTTCTAGTGCATATAGAGCATCTATGCAAATCTTTTGTAGAATTTGACATAGATTGGCTTAAATTGAGAGTTCTAGAAAAGAGATTGAGATCCAGGTCTCATTATTCAATCCTACTCAATTTGTTTGAGTGTTTGTGAGGTTTGAAAAGAGTCATTAAGGTGTCTATGGCAAATGTGTAGAGAGAGATCCAATTTTCTAAGAGTTCCTTCCTTTGTAGAAGGCAAGATCTAGAAGCTCATTTTGTGTTGTTATTGGTGGAGAATTTGTATTCTCCTAGGTGATCAAATCTTTCTAAGTGGCATTAGCTCTTTGAAGCACAATATCTTAGTGATAAAAATCACAGCTTTTGATTTTGAATTTCATTCCAAGTCTTAAAAGGTAGAGTAATTGGTGGAATCCAATAAGAGTGATTAAATTCAATCTGTTGAGCAAAAATTGAAATAGTATGTATGAAACTCAAATTAGTTCTATTCAACTTTCTTTGTGAGAGTGTGAGGGTCAATTTGTGATCCCATTTGATGTCTAGAATGAGGAGGAGTCCATATCTGAGTATTCATGTATGGTTGAGATCTTTGTGAATCTCTAGTTGTCTAATTTTTAAGCTTTGTGAAAAATTGGTGGTATAGCTTGTTTTCATCAAATCAAATTCATTCTAAATCTCAAGAGTGAGATTATTTGGGTCAAGAGTGAGTCCAAAAGAAGTGATTAAGTTTGATTTTCATGTGTTTGAAACAAATCCATCTTTTGTTCAAGAATCTCAAGTGTTGAGAGAACTAGTCAAGTGAAAAGGAAAATCTAGGTGTCAAATCTTTTTCATATCCATTTGAACTTTCAAAAGAAAGAGTCATTAGTATTTAATGAGTCCAATAGGAGATTGGATCTGATTTATTTTGTGATTTGATTCAAAGATTGTGTGCTTTTGTCTTAGTGATCAAAGCAAAGTTTCCAAGTGACTAGTCATTAGTGTGAAGATTGATTCTTAGGTTTGTGAGCTAGATCTTTTGTAGATCATTCTAGATTGTTAGAGATGTTCAAATCTATTCTCTTGAAAGTCACAAATTACATTTGTAGAATCATATCACAGTTTTTTATTCACATGGCATCAATAGGTGGCATCCTATTGAAGGAAGAAAGGATCCTGAGTGCAACCTTTGTGGCAAGGGAGGATATTTTTTCTCAAGATGCTACAAAAAGAAGACCAATCCATCCAAGGAGAACCAAAGCAAGGGGTCCGAGGTGAAGGATGGAGCTTCAAGTTCAAAATGCAAATACAAGAAGGACAAGTCCAAGGAAAGGTGTTTCCTTTGTGGAAAGGTTAATGGACTTGCAAGATTTGTCTTCAAGAGTCCATCACAACACATGTCAAATCTTTTGAAATTTTTCATTTGGAAGTGCATTTTTTGGTTCAAGATGCAAAGATAGATGACACTTTCATGAAAGTAACTTGGATTTATTTCATGTCCTTGGAAAGTATTTTGCTTGGAACTTTGGACAAGTTCAAACTTATGGTTATTATCCAAGAGAAATCAATCAAAAATAAGGAGCAATCACAAAACGAAAATAGTTTCATTTATGCGCTCATGTCAACTTATGAAGAACCATTTTGCTTTGAAGAGATTTTTGTATCTCAAAGGTGGATTAAGGCAATACTAGTTGAGGTGATGCCTTAAAAGATAGCAAAATATGTTTTCCTTGTAAGCTTACATTAGTTATGAAGTCAAGGAAATGGAAATATCTTCATAATGTAGGATCTTTTGGTTTCAATAAGATCATGAATGATGTGTTCATTCATAAAGATGAAAATTGTAATTTTTCAATCTTAAAGGCAAGTTGTAAACTTCTTATGAGAATAAGTGAAGCATCCAAAGTGGACACTTATATCCATAAGCAAGTAGTTAGCCTAATTGAGATGGAAATGCCTTTTGATTTCAATAGTAGAAAAATCATGCCAAGTTGTGGTGATTTTTGGACTTATGTTTCTAGCATAAGTAATTTTGATAATCATAGGAAGTGCATATTGTGTGGTCATAGTTGTTGTGATCATTATGAGACATGGAGATCTCGGATTTCCATCAATAAGGAGCACCATGAAGAGGATCTTAAAGAATCATCTCAAGGTTCAAGTGTGCCAAGGATTGAGGAGGAGAGATCTTCTCAAGTTGTGATTCCAAAAAGAAACTCAAGAAATATGGTTGATTCCATGTGGCTCACATTTCAAGGGAAAGAGGAGCATATCTCATGTGGTATACATCACATACTTATTTCTCTTATGTCATTTGATAAATCAATCTGCTTTAGTGAGATCATTGCATCTCAAAATTGGAGTAAAACCATACTAGTTGAGTATGAAGTCTCTCTTGAGAACATAGATGATGTTCTTAAAAGGTTGAAATTGATTTTAAATCAATTAGAAAGCAAATGGTTATCTCATCAAATGTATGCTCTTGAGTCATGCAAGAGCAAAAGTGATTTGTTCACTCATAGTTTGAAAATTTGTATTGAGGCAAATTGTAAACTCTTTATGAGAGTAAGTGAATCATCTTCTAAAGACACTTATCTCCATATGAAGTATTTAGCCTCATTGGATCAGAGATTAGCATGGTAAACAAGCATGAAGATATGATGCAAACAGTTTGTTATTATAGCATGCATAGTCTTGCCAATTTGGATGAGTCTAATTCTCTAGATCGTGGTAACATGATGTTAGATCTTTGTGATCCTAATAAATCAAGAAGAAATATTTATTTTCTCATGAAGAAGCATGCACATGAAGGAGGAGCAAGCCTCAAAGTCAAGCATCTACATGAAATTTGGAAGGAATCAATTTTGGAGGTGCTAGGATGGTGCAAAGCTCTCAAGCTCATCAAAGATGTCAACATCAAAGAAGCACTATCATGGATATGGTGATTTCAGATCAACATCAAGCTCATTGGCTGATCTTCACACCTTTTGAACCAACAAAGACCAATTCAGCCCATGGAGTCAAGTTCAAGATCATCACGTTTCCATCAAGCTAGATTTACCAAGCTAGATTTTTGAGGAGTGTGAAAAATGCAAAAATAAGCTTGGTAGAGGCCAAAAATCTTGTATATAGATAAACACACATGTGTGGAGCCTGTTCCCACGTGTGAAAATAGTGTACTTGTCATGTACCATAATCATATAGGTTGTACATGTGATTTAATTCAAGTTCTAGTGGCTAAAAAGGCCAAAAACTAGTTTTCTAGACATATGACACATGGCATCAATCTATTGATTGCATGAGCCACATCCTTTGGTTAGGTGTCATATCCCATGTGTAGAGGACAGCTCACATGTGTGGAATAATCTGAAGTAGGCGAATTTGACTTCTAGAAGATTTCCAAGTAGATCTCCATATAGAAGAAAAATGGACCAAAAGTGCTCAGAATAGAAGGTTTTGTCCAAGTGTCAGTTTTGCATGATGAATCATCATATGACAAAGCACCTTCACACATGTGGGATCAGAGGGATGATCAGTACCACGAGCTCCCACTTATTTTATATATAGAGCCACATTTGGCCATAATCAATGTGAGACACCAATCTTGGTTTTGGAAGCAATTTTGAGTGATTCTCTCCATTTGTCTACATTTGTTTTGATTGTTTTGAGGTTCTATCAATGTGTACTTGATTTTCAGGTTGGAGTCCATAGCCTGACAGGGTTTCACACGTGTGAAACCATAAAGTACACTTACCTTCAATTAATGATTGTTCTTGTTAGGATTTTGTGTCTAGAATTGATCTAGATTGATCTTAATCTGAAGTAGATTGATAGATCAAGTAATCTGACAACCAATCCCTCTTGAGGATCAGATTAGGATCCACTCTTGGTCCTTTTTGTACTCTTTTTGCACACAAATAACCAATTATATTTTCCCTTGCTTTTGCCTCTCTTGAAGAAAATCTTGCAATCAATGATATCATGTATGTAGTGCATGCTTTGCCTTGCAAATGACTATTTTTGGGTTTGTTGTCTGTGTATACTCAATTCCCATACACACCTCTTCGCTTGTAGGTCCACTCCTATCAATGGTTCTATTTGTGTCATTGTGACACTTTGGGATATATCTACATTCATGCTTCTTTCTAACTCTCAAGATATTGGATCCAACAACCTATACACCTTCAAATCATCACAATACCCAATCAAAATGCACTCCTTGTTCTTAAATTATAATTTCGTCCTCTCACCACGTATGTGTATGTAAGTCTTGCATGCAAAGACTCTAAAGTTGGAGATGTTTGGTTTCTTTTCTAGCCATGTCTCTTCTGGCAATTTGTCCTCCAATGCTCAACAATGTGAGCAGTTTATCACTTGTACAATTGCCTTGATTCCTTTCTAACCTTTTGGCATGAATCATTGTTCTTGACATTTTCATGATCTTTATGTTTCTTCTTTCTATTGTCCCATTTTGTTATGGGGCGTATGATGTTGTACTCACTAATCTGATTCCTTATACTTTGTAGGAATCCATAAAATCTTAAGAATAGTACCCCCTCCTATTAACTATTCCAATCTTGCTTATGAATAGGCTTGTCTCCCTCTCAACCCACACTCTAAATTCTTGGGATTCATAGAAGGTTGCTGATTTTGCTTTGACTAGGCTCCTAGAATGATTATCTCTAAAGGAGATAAAGTGCTCTGTATCTACATACCTATGTGGCCCAATATGTGGTGCCACAACTTTGCTTTCAACTCACTTCCCTGAGCTGTTAGTTGGTGAGTTCCTTCCTCTTCATTAATAATAGAGCTTTTGATTATTCTCAGTCATCCAATTGATAGAGGTTTCCATCTCTAGTTCCCTTCGCAATTTGCCTTTTTCCTCCTTTTAGAACTCTACACTCTCTATTTCCAAAGTTCACATGGTATCTTTGATCATCAATAGATCTTCATTGATCACATGGTACCTCCCATCTTCATTGATCGTCTATTATACATTGACGAGAAGCTTCTATGAGGTTGAGTCGAGGTACCACCCTTATACTCATGGCCTGGTTCTTTATAGTAATGGCAAAGGAGTTTGTTCATGTCTCTTTTCCCAAACTAGCATGTGTAACATTTGTCTTCCTTTTCTTGCTATGTAGGCCTTCTCTTCATTATTGTCCTTTACTTTGATTTCCTTCTCTTTTCTATAGGTTCTTGTGGTCCATGTGGCCATGAACAAGGCATCACCGTCTTCAAGATCTACACAATCGCTTTTTGCATGATGCTAATTGTCACAACTCAGAATCCAAATCATCTTATTTGTCCTCCATTTGACCACAAGAGATCCGATACATCTACCTTGTTCTTTTTTAGAAATGGATGTTCTAGTTGTTTCAAGTTTCTCTGCAATGGAATGAATTTGATCCATATGCGCTTGCAGGGTTAGTCAGATGCAAGGGCACCTTAGGGAGGTCTGGTGACGTGATGTTATCTTCAATTGAGCACAACTCTTTCCGCCATTTTTCGGTGTACTTCTAGAGTACTCCAAATGGGAGGGTAACGTTTTCTTGAAGCACATCTTCCCATATCTCGGCTCCTTCTACAGTTGGGTTATCTAGGATTTGATCTTTAGGAGCAATTGCAGTCTCATCCTTATTATCGGCTTCGTGGATGAGCTTTTGATATTTGTCTCTTAGACGGATCTCTTCGTTGGGGTTAGGATAGACAATTGGTGTGGTCACTGGAGCGGGTGGCAGCTTTTTGGTTCATCTTGTTGTAGCTTCGCTAGCCTGCCGGTGTTGGGCTCGAGTCATGACCCTAATTGGGATTGTCTCTACTTGGATAGAGTTAACAGGAGCTGCGAGATTGGGTTGTTTTGGATAGTCTTTGATATGGTGCTCTATGCCACAATTGTCACAAAGAGGTGGATATTGTAATTTATCAGGGCAACGAATGCTAGGATGTCGTCCAGCACACATAAAACAACCACGTAAAACTGGCATCGGTTGCGCAACATATGCTATAGGTGTGGATGATACTGAGGTTGATTGGGGTTGTATCCAGGCTATGTCATAGAGTAACTTGCTTCTGCTTGATAAACATTGACATGGAGATCCTCTACATATTAGGTAGTAGGATCCGACATAGGTAGTATCAACCATGTGAGACTGATTGACTACAAATGGTTGTCTGGGTTGATAAGAAACTGGGCCCATTGGCCTGGGTTGGTATTGTCCTAGCCTCGGCACGGATGGATTTGGATTGTAATTTGGTGCATATTGTTGAGGTCCAGGTGGCCTATAGGTGCGATACATAGGTCGTCTCGCTTGTGGAAAATATGTTCTTGCGTGCGGGCACTCATTGGCGGTGTGGTTTTGAGAACAAATAGGACACCACACATTTTCACAGACTGGAATAGTTTTTTCAACGACATCCTTCAATACCTTTTGGAATTATGAGGTTAGCTTCTCCATCTGAGCTTGTTGTGCTTTTTGCCAACCCTCAAGGTATTGAAGGATATCAACCTCACTAGATAAGGAGATCCTTCCACATGGCAAGTCTCATGCTTAACTAGCCTCTTTCCCTTCTTGTCGCGAAAGTCATAGTCCTCGTCAGACCCTTCATCTTCTTCACGGATGATGGTGTCATTCAATCGCTCGTACGAGTCTGCGGGGTTCAACTCTCTACTAATGGCCTTGGGTAAACCGACTAAAAAAAGTTTAATGGCCATTTTTTCAGTTACATGATCATCGACACACTCTACTTTCAGATGCTTGAACTGCTCGATGTAGGTGCGCACGGACTCTTTACTTCGCATCTTGATATGCATCAATTGGATGAAAGGACTCTGCATCAGTTTGTAGGGTTTGACCTGTTTGATCAGTGATCCGGTGATGGTTTCCCAAGACGTGTTGTCTGGGCCTTAAAGGTTTAAAAACCACTCTTTTGTGTCACCTTGTAAAATCATGAGGAATAAACGTACCTTTTCTGTGTCAGATTCGTCCCCATAGAATTTACAAGCATTGTTGAGATCTTGGAGGAATCGTGTTGGATCTGATTCTCCATTGTACTTAGGTGCGTCAATCCTTGGAAGTCTTTTCTCCAACTGGATTGGGGGATTGGATGGTCTTGCCATGTTGATCTGAATGGATTATCACAAGACCAGACAAGTGGTTTGGGTGGATGGATGAGGGCAAAGGTATCTCCCTAGTCTATGGCTTCCATCTAGGTCATGTCTAAGGCCGGGACCCTACTAGAGATGCCTATGGCTTATTCCAACTAGACGTGTCAGGATTATTTTGTCGATGGTTGATGAGTAAGTAGCCGAAGTGATGTGATAATAGGTTAGATCGGTCGCATAGGATGCATACCAAATAATGGTTTAGTGGATGACGCTAGGTTTCCGATTGGTATTGCCTTCAGTGGAACTAATTGGAATTTTATTATTATTATTATTATTTTTTAATATATATACCTCCTCTAGTACTCTTGTAGTTGACAAGAATCAGGGCATGACTCGCACAGATAGGGTGAAAAATGAATCGCACAAACAAGTTGAAAGAAGAATTGCACGCGAGGACTTACTTACTCGCACACGGTGAAAGATGACTTGAACACGGGAACTTACTTACTCGCACACGGTGAAAGATGACTTGCATAGACAGGGTAAAAAATGACTCGCACACACAGGGTGAAAAATGACTCGCACAAACAGGGTGAAAAATGACTCGCACAGACAGGGTGAAAAATGACTCACACAGACAGGGTAAAAAATGACTCACACGCAAGAACTTACTTACTTGCACAGACAGGGTGAAAGATGACTCGTATATGGGAACTTACTCGCACACGGTGAAAGATGACTCGCACATGGGAACTTACTTACTCGCACAGACAGGGTGAAAGATGACTCGTATGCGGGAACTTACTTACTCGCACATGGTGAAAGATGAGTCGCACACGGCAACTTACTTACTCGCACAGACAGGGTGAAAGATGACTCGCACACGGGAACTTACTTACTCGCACACGGTGAATGATGACACGCACATGGTGAAAGATGACTCACACAGAAATTACTTGCACACGACTAGTAAGGTAACAAAAAAATTGTAAATGGCTATGAACACTAATGAAAAACTTGAAAAAACCACTGAAGTCGAAAAAAATAGCCAGAAAAATGGCTGAAAAGGTCTGAAAAAGTTTGAAAGCAGCTGAATTATTGATGAAACACACCTCTAAAGTGTGAAAAACAGTAGGAAAACTTCTGACAACTGAAGTTGTAAAAAATAGCCGAAAAAGTGTTACAAAATCTCGAAGTTGTTCAGACCTCCATCACTGTAAGAAATCTGTGGGATGAGTCTGATGGGCGGATTCTAGATGGGCTTCACTCAGAAAACAGTCCCTTCACCACATTCAAGAGGAACCGCTTGGAAACGAGCTGTCAAAGAGCTAAA
Organism: Diphasiastrum complanatum; assembly: GCA_029204225.1. Lineage (NCBI taxonomy): Eukaryota > Viridiplantae > Streptophyta > Lycopodiopsida > Lycopodiales > Lycopodiaceae > Diphasiastrum > Diphasiastrum complanatum. Next base: position 4,991,782 of record CM055114.1, read on the forward strand.
AACTGCAGTTCAGATAAGAAATGTGGGTTAATATTCTATAAAAAAAACGTCCAAAAGCTGCTCTCCTTTCTCTTTCGAAAGCAACAGGCAGCAGATGCTTCTAATAGGTGCGTTGGGATGGTTGGCAATGTGAAAAACGTCCAAACGCTACTCTCCTTGCTCGTACGAAAACTGATGCGCTCCCTATCTGATAAACACTTGAAAATCCGTCTAGCGCCACAGATAAACACCTGAGAAAACAAGAAGAGAAACACCTGATAAAAAGAAGATTTCTTGAAGTCCTCCTCTCCTTAAAAAACGCGTGGCTGCAGGATGGCATGGAAGGCTGAAAATGCGTGTAGCTCCAACACGGCTCGAAACGCGATGGATGGCAAAGTAAACCCTGCTACTACAGATGCACGCTCCCTACAGATGTACGCTCCTCTACATCTGATGTACCAGAATCTGATGGATAGGCCCGTGGACAGCCACAAGAAGCCCGTGGCATGCAAGAGGAGTCTAAAACGCTTTACCTCATGCTTTGGAGTAGTAGCGCATCGAGATCAACTGATCGATTTGTATGACCGTTGCCCACCTTTTCCTTGGCAGCCGCAGCTATCTTTATCCTCTCTTGAGTGCTTGACTAGAGTTACGAAGATGTGAAAAGTCTAAAACCTAGTGAATATGCTTAAAGAAGATGCGAAAAATAAAAAGGAAGCGAAAAGCACGCACATGCAAAGCAACAAGCAAAAGACAGCAACAAGGATGTGAAAAGCCTAAAACCTGTTCTGCTTCCTCTTGGTTATAGAACCAATCCTAAGCAGCTGGCCATAAGAAATAACTGAAGTTTATTTTGTGGAAAAACTTTGCCATAAACCCTACATGATTCAGAAAAGATCTTGAGAAATTTGATGGGATTAGATAACCCATTGTACTTTGGTATATCTAAACGAGGAGACCTTCTAACAACAATTGGTGGTGGATTTATTGGTCCTCCTTCAGCCATAATTCCAAATTATGTCAATCAGATAATGAGATTGGATCTAGATTTTTCAAACAAAATCCTATCACAGATCAGATCAGTAAAATCTCTATCACTTGAAAATAATTAGATTTCTAATTTTTGGAAATTAGATCTTAATCAAGCGATCGCGACACTAAAATGATGATTTTTTCAGAATCACTATCAAATTATAACAAAATGGTTTCAAAATTTGACAGAGGCTAGATCTGGTAGATCAAATCCTAGAAATAGTATAGGCAAAGGTTATCTAGGCGAGGGTTATCTCAGCGAAGGTTCTTCACTATCATTTTTGATGAAAAAATCACTGATTTGACTGTTGTCTAACAAATATGATAAAATAAACCTTCGCTGACCTTACAGTATATAAATCTGACATAGATTGATATGTGGTAGAACTGGCGAAGGTTCTTTCTAATGAACAATAACGGTTTTGTAACTTGGTGAGGATAAAAATAGACTTTTTTCAAGATCTTGATAGATATAACCTTCGTCAAACTCACAAATGATGATTTGCTATATTTAGAATTCTCAGAAAACTCAACAAAGGATTTGGTGAAGAATCAAGAGTAATACTGGTATATTTGCAAAAAAGAGACTTTTTTGACACAAATATGACAATATGACAACTGACATTTGGGCAACCTTCGCCCAACTCACTAATTATCAAAAATAGTAAGTGGGACTGACACAGACTCTAGCAAAGGTTTAGGCGAAGGTTCTTCTCAGATAACTGATATTTTTGCAGAAAGTTGTAAATTTTTCACAAAAGGTTACCAGCAACTAGATGAACAGTTCGTTTGGCCTTCTATTTTTGGTATTAGTCTTTGCCGACCTGGTAGTAGATAGATCTGAATCACACCTATGCATGGTGAATCGGACGAAGGTTCTTTTTCTGTATTTTTTGGTTTTGATGTTTTTTTGGTGTTTTTTGATGGTTTTTCTTATGTTTTTGCAAATCTGCTGGGAATTAATCTTCACCCTTTGATTTGAAGGTTCTGTGAGTGAAGCCGAAGCTTTTTGCAACTCAACAAAGTTTTCATGTAAGAGGATAAAAAGTTATCAGATCTGATGACGATTTTGACTCTTTTTTGCTTAAATCTGACAGAAATGACCAATTTTTGTTATTTGTTTTTATTTCTCAGATCCAAATGGATCTTAAGAAATTACAATCTGAATAGCTTCCCATGCTCAACAATCAGATTAGATTTCAAACAAGATCCACTCAAATCAAGCAAAATCAACCTCAATCTAACCCTAAAATGCAATTTTAGCCCTATTCATGCCCAAAAAAGGTGCCTAATGCAAACTAACATCCATTCAAACATGCTGCAATTTGAGAAATTGGCGTAGCTCCCCGGCAACGGCACCAAAATTATAATGGCTTTATTTTCTATCCTATCATCCAAGCACACAAGCATCAAAGAGATGAAGTTAGTGATGAGAAGTTCGCGGTTGCAAAACAGTCGCGAAGGCGAAGCCACCACGATTCTCTTGTGGTTCGGATGGAGTTCGGATGTGGTCGTTTGACACTTCCAGCTGAATCACTCCTACAGTCCTCCTGAATGTAGTCAGGCACTGTTGATCTACGTTTATAAATAAATGCAGCATTCAACAAATTCAACCAATGTGCAGAATTGAAATGAATGGGAGAATCAGACACACAAATAACAGCAAACACATTTGCATTCAAGATCATACAACGTAAAAAAAGACATGTGCACAATGGCTACAAGATCATCTATTGATTTTCTTCTTATTCTTCAATCATTGCATGCATATCCAAGCAGTGCGTTGGCGTGAAAGAAATACAGTTCTCTCAGAAATGGATGTCTCGCTTACTAACGGACTTGTGGATCACTATGGATCTTGATCACACAACACGTCTCACACGCAGGCAGACTTCTTGTCTATATTTTGTCTTGATTGCTTACTAAAGTCAGACTACTACTCTATTCTGTCTTGTGTCAAGTATCATCTAGTAAGTATATAGTCGCTCTATGAATCTTAAGATTAGAGTGATTAAGCATCTACAACTAATCAGAGAATTACAAGAGTGGCAGATTAGCCACGACCTAGAGTGTTTCTGCTGACGTCATGCCATCAGGTCAGATATCTATACTTTTGGGGTACTTGTACGATCTTTGTTGATACTCTTTGGAGCATGAGGACAGAAAAGGTTTCGCGAAGTTTTTCGTGTCGTGTCGTTGGTATCGTTTCCATCGTCTGACTTTCTCGTGTTGGACCGCAAAAGATTCTCATTCACGAATCTTTCGTGTTCGTGTCTTTTCGTCAGGTGTTCGTGAAACCTTCGTGCTTCGTGTCTCTTGACTTTCGTGTTCACGAACATCTTCATCAGATAGAGGGCTGAAAGCTAGAAAAGCTTTGTAAATAGAAACGTTTTGTTTATTCAGCTCCCTCTCAAAGCATGATAGCTTTACGGTCCCGAGACTGCTCCTCTGTCTCTCAAAGAGTTCTTTTTCCAGGGCTTTGGTGAAGATGTCAGGGAAGCTTGATGCCATAAGAGAGCCTTCTCCACCACTTGCAATATAGTCTTCTTTCTCATTGGTGATGTTGGCTTGATTGAGTTGATTCTTCTTCTTGAAGCAATTGGTGGCATAATGGCCTTTCTTGCCACAATAAAAGCACTTGATCTTCTTCTTGAGATTTGAAGTAGAAGCATGAGAGGTATCCTCCTCCTCTTGTCCATCTTGTTCTTTAGCTTTGTCATTAGAGAAGTGATGGTGTTGCATCTTACTCCTCTCTTTCCCAAGCTTCCTTGGATGTATACCAATAACCAATCTCCCTCAATATCTCATTAGAGACATTCATCTTAATGTAGTGGAGAGCCATCCTAGCTCTCTTCTTGTATTTTTGTACTTCTTGAAGGACTTGAGGCTCCTCCTCAATCCCAAGTACAATGTCCATCACATCTTGGAGTATCAAGATGGACTCCATCCTCAACTTCCATATTGAATAGTTGGAAGTAGACAATCTCTCACTTGGTTGCAACAAGTATGAACTCATTGAAGTCATGTAAAGTGGAGATAAATAAAAGTGATGAACAAAAAATGTTGTTTTTCTCTCACTACAGGATCCAATAATGGTGTGCTACCATCTCCTATGTAAGATCTTGCAACAAACTGTAAGATGATTCTCACTAGCTATCTCAATCTCTCCAAAACTAGATCTACTTCACATCAAATGATGGAGTATGGGCAAAGTTAGGATCAAACACTCTTAGCACGTGTGAAATACACTAAGAAATCAAATTTGACTCAAATACAATGATATTGCATGAAACAAAATGGCTAAGATCTCAAAACAGTGCCTAGATCACATATAGATGAGATTGGTAAGCATTCAACTGTGATTTTGGATCAATCAAGCAATCTCTTGACCAAACCAAATGTGTCCACCCAGGTCTAGGTGCCCTACCTAACCCTCTTCAAAAGCTTATAACTTCTGATTGGCTCAACCAAATGGAATGAAACTGATTGCATAAGAAACTAGACAAAAATAGCTTCAAGACAAGCTGTCAAGCAAGATAAATGGATCAAGCATGAGAGAGAACTTCCAAACTGAAATTGAATATTTCTCACACGTGTCTGAGCAACTGATTTCGTACAGTACCAGGTCAGACCCAATCAATGCCATATTGATCTCTTTTGATCCAAAATTGGACAAGATAGCTAGGAAAATGGATCTCGACAATTTCTAGCTCAAGATTGATGAATAGTTTTCACTCAAATGGATCAAAATGCATGATAACCTTAGGTAGGCTCTGATACCATGTATTTTAATCTTGTTTTAGAGAGATTTGTATAGCTAGTGAGAATCAATTCACAAATAGTTGCAAGATCTTGCATAGGAGTAGATAGTATTCCATTATTGGATCCTATTGAGAGTGTGTAGCAACATTTGTTGTTCATCATCTGAGTTTTCTTCACTTCAAATATCTTCAATGGGTTCATCCTTGTTGGAACCAAGTGAAAGATTGTCCACTTCAAACTATTCAATTTGGAAAATGAGAATGGAGTCCATGTTGATCCTTCAAGACGTGATGGACATAGTTCTTGGCCTTGAAGAAGAACCACAAGTTCTTCAAGAGGTCCAAAAATACAAAAAGAGAGCTAGGATGGCTCTCCACTACATTAAGATGAATGTCTCCAATGAGATATTGAGGGAGATAGGTACTTGTACAACATGTACTCTCTACTTCTCAAGTTATTGAAAGTAGAGATGTTGTCTTTCATGAAGATCAACACTCATCTTTTGAAGAGGCCGAGATCAAGAAGTATATGGATGCATCACCAATTACTCCTTTTGAAGAAAATCATGATGTGATGGGGTCGAGATTTGAAGAAGACTCTCCTCGGATTTTCTCACCAAGAAGATTTATGAGAGATAGATCCGAGCCTAAGAGGCTCTCATATGTTGACAAAAGCAAACAAGTGGATCTTGATTCCACTAATTATGTTTTTTATGTCTCTCATGAAGAGCAAAAGAATGTACAAGAGGCACTCAGTACCAAGGAGTGGTATGATGCCATGAAGCAAGAGTATGATGCATTGATCACCAACAATACTTGGGAGCCTGTGGATACTCCATCCAACAAGCATGTGATTGGTTGCAAGTGGGTATTTCAGATCAAGTTCAATCATGATGGCACCATCAACAAGTATAAAGCAAGATTATGTGCCAAAGGACTTTCTCAAATCCATGGCCTTGATTATGAGGAGACCTTTGGACCCGTTGCAAAGATGGTGACAATAAGAATTCTTATTTCTCTTTCTTGTTTCTTTAAGTGGAAGGTGTTCCAATTAGATGTATCCAATGCTTTTCTAAATGGTTATCTTGAGGAGGAGATCTATATGGAACAACCTCAAGGATTCATCAAGGATGAGTCCAAAGTGTGTTTGCTCTTCAAAAGTCTTTATGGACTCAAACAAGCACCAAGATCATGGTATTCAAGACTTAATTCTTTTCTTATCTCATTAGGATTTACTCTTAGTGACTATGATCCTTCCATGTATCTAAAGTTTGTTGCTAGCAATATTGTCATTCTTCTAATTTATGTTGATGACATTATTCTTTGTGGAAGTTGTATCAAGCTAATTGATGAAACTAAGCTAGCACTTGGATGTGAGTCTAAAATGCAAGATCTAGGAGAGATACATTACATCCTAGGCCTAGAAATTGATTTTTATGAAAATCATGTCTTTATATGCCAATCTAGATATGCTCACTCTATGTTGGAAAAATTCCATATGGAAAATTCTAAGAGCATAGATACTCCAATGGAGCAAATTGTAAAAGATCCTAATAAAGGTGATGAAGGATCCTTCGAGGACATCACACTTTTTAGGAGTCTTGTATGCTCCTTGACTAGGCTTACCATTACTAGGCCCGATCTAAGTTTTTGTGTGCACAAATTGAGTCAATTTATGCAAGATCCTAAGATCCATCATTGGAAGATGGCCAAGAGGATTCTAAGATATGTATCTTTATCTTGTGATTATGGTCTAATTCATAAAAGTGAAGATCTATCCATTGTTGGCTACTCGGATTTGGACTTTGCAAGTGACAAGATGGATCGAAAGTCTATTAGTGCATACACTATCTTTCTTGGAGGCAATCTAATATCTTGGCTTTCCAAAAAGCAAGATACTATATCTCTCTTTTCATGTGAGGCCAAGTACAAAGCACTCACTACAACTACCAAAGAGGTGCTTTGGATCAAGAGGTTATTAATGGAGCTAAAGTGCATCGAGGAAGATGATCTACCAATGATCAAGTGTGATAACATCTCGGCCCAAGCTCTTGCCAATAATCTCATATTTCATGCAAGAAGCAAGTACATAGAAGTGGCACACCATTTTGTGAGAGAAAAGCTTATTGGAGGAGAAATCTATTTGGAGCATGTCAACACGTCCTCTTGTATTGCCAATCTACTCACCAAGCCTTTGAGCAAAAGTGCTTTCATCAAGCATGGATCTAATCTTGGAGTTATATCAAGATCAATGCTTAAATCTTCATAGATAATTTTTTAGGAGGAGTGTGAAGAATTGAAAAAAATTATCTATGTTAGATATAGGGGTCTTATGTATTTTATATCAAGCATCTAGGTGTAGGATGTTGATAGGAACAAATTTGGCATAGATGGCAAATTATGCATTTCCACTTGTAATGCCATTATCGAGCCAAAATAGAGCAAGAGGCTAAACTCGTGCCAATTAGAGTGTAGACAAGTGTAATGCTTTTGTTTGATGAATTCTAAGAGGTCCAATAAGAATTTGAGGTTTGCTTGAAAATAGTCCAATAGAATTAAGAGGTGCATGGATCAATGGTCCAATAGGATTAAGAGGTGACAAAGTGTGGTCCAATCATAGTTAAGCATAGTGGTAGCTCGTGGATCTACTAGTATCATTGTACTCCTCATTTTGGATCTAATTAATTTTGGAGATTGAGTGGATTTTGAGTGTTATTGGATTTCTAGCTTTCTCTCTCTACTTGAGAGCTCATGGTGATTTTCTCTCTACCCGAGGAGAACAACTTGTTTTTACTTAGAATAATTTCTTAATACTTCTCATACGTGTGAGTGGAAGTTGGAAGTGATTGAACGCATGTAGTAGTGTGTTTTTGCCATAGAATCAAAGACAAACCTTGAATCTCAATCTAGTCTTGATCTTGGTGCATCTACACACCTTAGGAGATCACAAATACATGTTGTGGACAATCCACACATGTGAAATCTACATTTCTAAGAATTCTTCACACCATAACTTGATTTGGTCACTTGCGAAAAGTTTGAGAGCTTAAGCAAGAGTGTTTTTAGGTTGGTTTGAGTTTGTAATCCATTCTTAGTGTGTACAAAGTGTTTCATGTGTCTCAATCTTCCTTTCTATGCTTGGAAACCATCCAGGTTCAAGATAGAAGTGTTTTAGGGTCCTAGGATCTTCTGAGATCTCCTTATCCATCATTTGTTGAGAGAAAATTGAGTGCTAGGTGCATTAGGAAAGAACCTAAAAGTTGAAAAATCATTATATTCATGGCTTCCAATGGTGGGATCATGTTAGAAACTAATGATAGGTTGAGTTCTTCAAACTACCCTACTTGGAAAGTGAGGATGGATTCCTTACTTGAGTTGAAGGAACTCAAGGACATAGTTGCGGGAACTGAAGAGAGACCACCCACAATTCAAGAGCAACAAAGATTTAATAAGAAGGCTAAAATGGCTCTTCATATTATTAAAATGAATGTTACCAATGAACTTCCCATGGAAGTTGGTAAGTGTCAAAATGCAAGTGAGGCATGGAATGCCTTAAAGAAGCTCTTTGAATCAACGTCCACATCTAGGGTATTGATGTTGTGGGTATTTCCTATACAATAATAAAGTAGTGGGTCCGACCACTAAAACTACTTTTGGCCAAGCCTTACTAAGTGGGCCTCATCTCAGTACAGTAGATCAATAAGTGCGAGGCACTGGCTTCCTGCATGTATAAGCCTAGCCCAATGAGCACACTAGTTAAATAGATTAAGTTGTGTTCTAGTGACTTGGGCCTTGGGTGCAAATGAAATAAGTTAAAGGCCAAAGTCTAAGTTACAAGGTTGCGTCAATTTGTTCTCAATCTAAGGATGAAACTCTCTTGTTTTCTCCACTCATCTACTCTCTCTCTCTCTCTCTCTCTCTCTCTCTCTCTCTCTCTCTCTCTCTCTCTCTCTCTCTCTCTCTCTCTCTCTCTCTCTCTCTCTCCGTTGGGATCGAATAGTTTTGGGTAGGTGTTCGAGCCCCCAAAGCCTTTCTCAACCTGGGCATTCTCTCTCTCTCTCTCTCTCTCTCTCTCTCTCTCTCTCTCCGTTGGGATCGAATAGTTTTGGGTAGGTGTTCGATCCCCCAAAGCCTTTCTCAATCTGGGCATTCTCTCTCTCTCTCTCTCTCTCTCTCTCTCTCTCTCTCTCTCTCTCTCTCTCTCTCTCTCTCTCTCTCTCTCTCTCTCTCTCTCTCTCTCTCTCTCTCTCTCTCTCTCTCTCTCCCATTTTCTATGCAGGTGAAGATGGGATTGACACTTCCAGCGTTCGGACCCTATGCTACAAGATGACACAACAATGGTGTCATTGTCGTGGAGTGCCACACACTCGTCTCGTCGCATAGCACTTTTGTCCCACTCTCTCTCTCTCTCTCTCTCTCTCTCTCTCTCTCTCTCTCTCTCTCTCTCTCTCTCTCTCTCTCTCTCTCTCTCTCTCTCTCTTCCTCTTTTTCACTATTTTTTTTTCCAAAAATTGGATTTTTGGGGGTAGTTTAGTGTGGTCAAGGGGTTAGTTGTGTATTTTTTCCGTGATTTTTTGCTTGTATGTATGTGCTTCCATAGAAATAAAAAAAACTATAAAAATTTAAAAAACATGAAAAATCTGTTTTTGGCGGAAAAAAAGACAGGAAAATATATAAGATCTAATAACAATTTGTTCATATTTAAGTAACCTTCGTAGAGTCTTCTGAAGTTCACTGAGACAAGGACACCGAAATATCTACGAGAGTTAGTTCCCAATCATTTTGCCAAAATAGCCAAAAAAAATCCAAAAAACAAAACTTAAAAAAAAAATACTGTTAAGTAACCTTCGTAGAGTCTTCTAAAGTTCCATCTCACTGAGACAAGGACACAGAAATCTCTGCGAGAGGTACTTCCCAGTTTAACACCAAAAAAATAAAAACTAAAAATCGAAAAAGCACCTAAGCCTCGCTGGTTGGCGACTCTATCTTTTAGATAGCCTCCTCCTACGATTGCTACGGTTCTATTCCCTTAAGAAAACTAAAAATTGGATTAGAACCTCACTGGTGAGCGACTCTATCTTTCAAATAGCCTCCTTCCATGACTGCGACGGTTCTATTTTTTTTTTTAAAGATCGTAAAAAAAAATCGTAGAAAATATTTTAAAAAACAAAGACCGTAAAAAATGTATTCTCACAAAAAAAACCGTAAAAAAACATTTCGGAGTCTCAATTATAGTGCTTTTGGTATTGACTGAAATTGACATTTCCATTCGAAAAACAAGTAGTACTTGTTTGAAACCCCAAATTACCTGTTCATAAATTATAGATTTTTCATTCGGTACTGAGACTACCAAATTTGGTATTATTGAAGTACTAATTTTGGTACATTTGTAACTGTCTGAAATTACACTTAAGTCTCAAAAACATCTGTGGATCTTTAACATTGTATCCATCTTTAACACCTTTAATACCCCTTCACTCTTAAGCAAAAACTAAAAACCCTCGAAGGAGCACAAACTATAACTTCATAGATCATGCTGGAATGAATATGTATGTGAACACATACTATTAATGTTGCAAGGAGCACAAACCCTGACAACAACTAATCTCCTACCCTATTTGTGACTCAAAAATCATGCTGAAATCTGGTTGTGAACTTTTACAAATACCAACATAGGATTTACAGGTTAAAGAATGTTTCGGCCTTTCAACGTTCATCCCAATAAATTGTGAAAAAAGTGGATCTTGAATGGATCTAAGATCCCAAATGTTCTGGCTAAGATCTTTGCACAACAAGCTACAAAAGCTAGTCTAAATGGCATCCTAATGCTATCTTTGATGCACAAGAACTTGAACAAGCATTCTAAGAACTCAAGCAGCTATTTAAAGGTACTGAGGGTGACCAAAAACAGCAGCATACCAGCCCTACAACAGTATCCTACCACTTTTGTAAAGCACCTAAGATCATACACAAGAGCTTGAAGACAATACACACAACAATGCCCACAATGGAGGAAGAAACACTCACAATGATCTATTCATCTCATTTGATTCTTCTTTGATGCTCTTGACTAGCTCCAAATTGCCAATGTCCAACTGGTGCTGATGAAGCTCAATAAGATCAATCTCTTGATCTTCCTCTTGACCATCAAAACCATTGAACAAAACCTGTTTTCTAGGACCATAAATGACATCCATTCCATGAAGACAACCATCCATATGCATAACATCATCTACACAAGAAGATGTACCAAAACATGTGAGTAAAGCCAAGTTTGTACCTTCCACAACTTGCTTACCCTTCTCATCATATGTAAGCCTTAATGTTGGCTTTTCCCTTTGCCTTGAGGATCTTATTAGAACTTGACTTGGAGAGGCATCTCCACCATCATCATCGATACATCCATCACCATCAAGAAAGTTAGGAGAAACAACATGAAGATTGTTAGTTTCATCAACATCAACTTTCTTTGGTACATTGCCTTTCTTCAAAGATGACATCTCTAGAAATGAGAATTTTTCTTGTTGAAGGAATGTAAACCTTGTAAGCCTTGCTTACTTCACTATAGCCAACAAATATGTCCTTCCTTGATGAAGGATCTTCTTTAGTTCTATCATCAAGAGTGATGTTAACAAAACAAGTACAACCAAAGATCCTACAATGCTTGACACTCGGCCTTGTACCATAAAGAACCTCAAAAGGAGTTTTACCATCCAAGGAAGCACTTGCCCACCTGTTACAAAGATAGTTAGGACATGCTAAAGCTTTCCTCCAAAAAGACTTAGGAATTTGCATGTAGTCTCATTGCCTTGGCACAAAGGATTCTATTCTTCCTCTCAGCCACTCCATTCTGTTGTGGAGTCCTAGGACTAGTGTACTCCCTCTTTATTTAATGTGCTATGCAAAAATCTTTGAGCTTAGTTGAAGTGTATTTCCCTCCACTATTTGATCTTTGTATTGAATTGGTTTTCCATTTCATTCTTGAACTTGACAATTGCAGCAAACACAACAAACACTTCATCCTTGTTTTTATAAAGATAGACCCAAGTATACCTACTAAATTCATCAATGAAAGTTGCATACATCATTGCCCCACCATTGCTACTTGTACTAGAAGAATGAATATCAGAACGCACAAGTTGGAAAACTTCTTTAGATCTAGAATAAGCAAGTCTATGAGATTTGGACAAGGCAAAATGTCACAAACACTATTGTTTGCAACAAGACTTTTAGGGAGACCAAGAACATGCTTTTTCTTTGCCATTACCTCCAAAGATTTGAAGTTGGGATGGCCCAACCTCTTATGCCAAACTTCTTGGTTTGTCAACTACTCCCTAGCCATACATCCTTCATGCTTAGAGATCACACATGCATCCAGTTTGAAAAGCTTCCCATGCCTTCTTCCTTTAGCAATCAAGGATCCACACTTACTTATCAAACAAGTATCTCCAATGAACTCAACATCAAGTCCCATGTCAATCATTTGACTAACACTAAGCAAGTTCTTAGTGATTGAAGGAATGTACAATACATTTTCAAGATTAGCTTTCCTATTTGTTGACAACCGAAGAGTCAAACTTATTGTGCTGCTTCCACGATGTCTTCTTCTTCCTCATAGGAAGGCTAGAAGTTATTTGGCTGCAAGCAGGGGGTCGGTTTCGGAAAGACCTCTGATGTGGACGTTGTGAGATTTGTATTCTCGTTTGGCTTGTTCTTCCATTGCCTGTGAAACCATCTTATTGTTTTTTGCTTCAATATTTTTGAGCATATCGGCCCAACTTTTTGTCGAGGTCTGAATTTTCTCCTCCAATGCTTTGACTTGATCAGGGTTCACCAATGGAACAATGCTTAAGACTGCCATTTGCATCTTGAGAGTAGTATTTTCCGTTTCAAGTAGATTTAACTATTCCTTGAGTGCAAGCAAATCCACCTGCAAATTACTTATGAATGTCATCAATCTCGAAAGGGGTAGAGCACTGCAAGTGCCACAAAGATCCTTGAGGGGAAAAGAAGATGGCGATGATGGTGATGGTGAAGGCAATGGTTTTTCGTTGCCTTTTCGATGTGTGGTGACCCATTCTGTGTCCATGGCTGGAGCAGGCCAGGAGCACAAGAGCAGACCGAGAGCAGTGGCAGATTTCACATGCACGAGAAGATCCGCTTAGCTAATAAGTTGCAATGGTTAAAAGGCTTGTCTCAACATAAGCCAACACTGCCCTTGCAAGACAAGCAGCCGCCAAGCTGTCTTTGATAAATTACAACTTGTTGTTGAAACCCCAAAACAATAGCGTTGATAGAATGATCACCTAAGTCACGGTGCCTCAAAAAACGTATTGCTACAAAAACAAACCTTACTTTACAATCCTGAATAACAGATCAGTGCATTGGGTGTCTAGAATTCCAAAATTGAAGCCATTCGGATTAGATCATTCCTGAACCCGCATATGCCTTTCTTCCATCAGACTCCACTTTCTTTACTTAGCTGCAAGGGTGGATCAGCATGAGGGCAGCGATTATGGATCAGCATGAGGGCAACGGAAGGCTATGCAGCCATCACGACCTTCAAGAGAGAGAGAGAGGAGAATAGATGAGTGGAGAAAACAAGAGAGTTTTCTCCTTAGACTAAGAATAGATTGAGAGTCTCAAATGAGTACAAATGGTGCCCTATTATTCTTGGGGAGGCCCTTGCCCCATTCATCCTATTGGCTACTTGAAATGGGAAGGATTGCAATCCTAGCCTTTCAAAGAAACACAAAAGATCTAATGGTGTACAAAGAAACACACCCCACCTACCACCATTTGACTTTGACTCAACCTTGTAACTTAGACTTTGGCCTTTAACTTATTTTATTTGCACCTTAGGCCCAAGTCACTAGAACACAGCTTAATTTATTTAAGTAGTGTGCTCATTGGGCTAGGGCTTATACACGTAGGAAGCAGTGCCTCGCACTTATTGCTCTACTCTATTGAGGTGGGGCCCACTTAGTAAGGCTTGGCCAACAATAGTTTTAGTGGTGGGACCCACTAGTTTGTTATTGTATAGGAAATACCCATAACAGGGTCCTCAGTCCAAAGTAGTGTTGGTCCCTTAGCACTATGCATGCATTTGTCGTGGAGGAGTGCTGTTGTCGGCCCGTTTATTGTTGGGACATGGATGCTTTAGGAAAAGGTGGATATAATTCGCTTACATAAAACATGAGGCTTTATTTGATGATGGTGAGTAGCAAGAACTCGAACTTGCCATATTTTCAATAATACCCATAAGGGTTTGGTGGCCATTCTGGATAACCTTGTTCATTGACAATTGGGTAGTCAAGGCATTCCATCAGAGTATCCCAAGATAAGTCTTGTTGTGGATTCTCATAGGTTGTCCCACTGTCCTAGACTCTCCCAATTCGTAATGTGGATATGACGTGCTTGTTTGACTAGTTTGTCTATCCAAGTATTCGTGGTATGCTTTAACCTGACGACTTGCCTCAGCAGTCAATATCATAAAGTGAGGACAAGGCTTTGTCATTGTAGGCACTGGTGCTTGCTGGATTAGAGACCTATTGGGGATTGGATTCCCTAGATTTGGCTTTTTGAGAATGGATATACCCCGAATTGGCGTTAATTTGGAAGTCCTTTGAATTGTGGAACAATTAGACTTTGGTTGAATCTTGCTCGCTGAAGGGCAATCATCAGCTTTAGTCTTTCCCTGGTCATTGTACTTACCATCTGAAGGCTGCATGATTGCACTTGTCTGTGGACATTGTGCTGAATTACCTTCAAGTTGCCCTGTTAATGCTAGTCCCTTTTACAAGTAGAGGTGAGGAAGTCCATTAAATCCAAGGTAGAGCCTCCAAATGTCCTCCAAGCAACCTGCAAGCTTCAAGATGCTCCCCAACTCCAAGCTAGGATGCCTCCACCTGCAAGAAAGGATCTGCAATCCTCCAAGGATCTCTCCTCCACCTGTGTCCCTACTCTTTAAACACAAAAAAAGATAACAAGCTGGCTCAAGTATTCACCACCCAACCATAGCTAGATCCAAGCTCCAAGCAAGACCTATCTAGCACCCTCTTGCTAGCCATAAACAAATCACAAGCATACCATAACACTCCATAGCATACTCAAGATCCAAACCCTACTTATGTCCCATACCATAAGCAAGATCCAGACCTTAAGCATACTACCACAAGAAAGCACTCTACACACTAGTAGCAACACTAGAGCATAAGCAAAGCAAACAAGAGAGATCTCTCCTCCCAATGGGTGCCCTACTACCCTCATATAGATGGCCCATGGACCCCTCCAATGCACTATGGAGTTCCATGCTCATCCAATGAGAGAGAGAGAAGTCTAGGGGAGTTAAAGAATCTCCAAGAGCCTCCATAGGCTTATGGAATGTCAAGAGACTCCTTCCATAACCTATGACTCTTTGAATGCCTTTCTTGTGGGAGTTGGGAACTCAATGGACACTTTAGAAGGGCGCCCTCCTACTAGGTCCCATTGCCCAAGTTGTGCAAGTATACTTTGATCCTAGACCAATAAAGTGATATGGTTCAAGGTTGAGGCCCAAGGTTTAGAAAAATAGTCATCCAATGACTTTCTAACACCTCTCTAGGTTCCATACCTCCATCCAAGGCATAGACACCTACCTGTCCTTAACCAAGGACACTAGTACCTTAATCTAGGACACCTACCCTTAATACTAAATGTACCTCTTATCCAGGGGTCACGTGACTCCATACCTCTGAAGGTATAGTCACTTGCTTGCCCTTATCCAAGGGCACATACCCTTAATCCTAAGGGTACCTTGCCATTTAGGCCCCAACAGTAAATGGGCTAATAGGGGTCTGAAGTACTGCTAGTTACATGGGTATGTAACATTCTCCTTTGTAATTCATCAATAATAAATCTGGGCATTGAGTGCACCAAGGGTCTTGATAGAACTTGTCGGAATTCCTTGGTTGCCCATTTCTTGACTTCCTCAGCTATCATTAGCTTGATAGACTCTATCAGCTCTGTTTTCTGTGATGTTGATGTTGCTTATCTGCTCGAGGGTATCTCTGTGTATTTTGGGACTTTTGTCAAATCGTTTTATTCCTCACTCATTTCATAACCCGGTGGCACTAGAATTTTTCTTTTATAGTGCATTCTATCGATAGGTGGGTTGATCAACATAGGTGCATGTCGGTCTACATAAGCCAAATGCCTCCTAGCTATTTGTGAATCGGGCAATCTTGGCATGGATGATTAACTTCGCATTGTGCACAACAATGTTCATATGTTGATGCATCCCCTCGATGTGAACATTCGGCTCCACGATGTTTTCCTCCTCATCCATAGCATCTTACCAAGTGCAAGACACCATCGCCTCTAAGTTGATAGGCATACACCGGTTACGGATGCCCCTTGGGACCTTTCACAAAGTAGATTGGTAGGTTGTTATGGTCCTCCATTGAGTTCAGTGACGTGCAAGATGATATAACCAAAACTTCCACCTTGTCACTGGTTGTAAAATAAACTCATGATGTTGATGGATCAATGTGACATCCATCCTTCGGATGAGCTCTTTGTCGGCTTGATTTGGCTTTTGATCATTGAATCCTTGGATCTTAGTCTTCTGCTGCACTCAATCTGCTTGACTTTGCTGCACTTAGTTGCCTTGCATAGGGTTCCATTCTTATTGGATCATCGCTCGTTGTTGACTCTTGTTCCTTTGATTCCCCATCTGATGATTCATCAAAAACGATAGGAAAAATCCATCATCCCGTGTGAGAGTTTCATCATGGAAGCATCCTTACAGAGTTGTGCAAGTGATGCATAGGATGCTAATTTTGCCATACCAGATCTGATCTTTTTGGACAGTCTAGCATACTGTTTTGCCATGATGATCTGTTTACAGTTCGGACAATCCTTCACTAGATGGAAGATCCGATAAGTGTAGTCTCGGATGGTTTCATTAGGGAACTTTTTTAGTTTAGATAATCTTGCAATGGCGGTCTCCATAGCTCAACACTAGAATGTCGCAAAGTAGCTGGTTGGTGGATTGCTTCAAGGTCTGCACAATGATGATGGTATTTTGATTTTTTTTTTTTTGGAGGAAAAGAGAAAAGAGTAAGTGAAAGATAGATCAGTAAAAATGGAAAAATAAAACCGGAATGGATTTAACAGATGAGAGGGCTACACTATCAAGAGGAGATGGAAGATGAAATAGAGATGAAACAGAAGAGTGATGGATGGTATAAATGATGGAGGTCACCAAAGAGGCTTGGGCTCAAGTTTTTGTTTTTTATTTTAAAATATTTTTTACGGTCTTCTTTTTAAAGTTTCTTTTACGGTCTTTTTTCTAAAAGTTTTTTTTTACGATAACGTAGCCTGAACTTATAAACAAAAAAAATCAAAATACCAATAGATATGTGATCCAAAGTACCAAATTGGTACTCACCAATTTCAAAACGAGTATTATAAAAGTACCAAATGAATCAATATAAGACACAGAGGTTACTTGCATCTTGATCTCAGGTGTTAAGCAAATCCTCTTGATTGCTGTCAACTTTGTATGGCATGTTGTTATATATGTTCTCATATACATCGGTGGATGATCAAAACATGTTATGATATCCAGGAATAGGCTCCATGAGAAACCAGATTACTCTCACCAGGTGTGAATAGATCATTACCGGCTGTGTCTGGTCTAGAAGGTTGTATGTATTGATCATGCCTTCAACTACTCTCCCTCCTCTAACAATTTTGTTGTGCCATGCATCCTTCCGTGTTGTTGTTGTCTGGTACATCGCCTTGGTGCATTTAAGAAGATAGAAATCCTCTCCTCTCTCTGTTGCTTTGACCACAAAATTGTCCCCAATGGACAGCAAGTCACATAAACTATCAAGGTTCCCCTTATACATGGGCAAGTTGGCATCATTATAGATTGGCATGGATCCATAAGCACCGTCATTATCTCCAACATCATTGTCTTCATCGCTGCTAGCTACCTCTGACTCTGGCAATGACTAGATAAACAAATATTTTCACTCTTCCATGTGTTGTCTGTTTCTGCATCTTTTCCATTGCCCTGCAATACATGAATTGCATAAACATGACAATGTGCAACATCGTAGTGAGCATGGACTATCCTGGGAATATCCGTCAACACAATGGAATGAGTGTGAGTTTGTGATGCACTGACAATCCCATTTCACATCACGTTGCACCTCATCCTTGTTGACTAGCCAGAAAACCCTTCTTGTACTACAGTTGTGACCTTCTCCTTTTGGCCTAAATGTTTCTTTCAGATATGCGACCACATCTGCTGCACATTTCAAAGGCCAGCCGTCTGGTTTCAACTCCTTGTGAGTGAGAGTTCTCTTGATGACCGCACCTACTCTGTCGTGCTCGTCTTTTCCATGGCCTGAGACAGAAAATTTATGCATCATTTGCAGACCTATCAAGTGATAATATCTGGCCAAAAAGTGAACAAATTGTTAGATTTTTTATTTTTATGTAGGCTGCAATAAATAATGCTTGCAAATAGTACCCATAGTTCTGAACCTGTTATCTTGTCTGGTACCAATTTGATACTATATTCGGGTGTCCGTATAGTCCCAGTTTCGTACTATATCTATTAGGGAAATAGTACCAAAATTGGTACTCCAGAACAATGTATTTTGTGTGAAGATTATTAAAATATTATCTTCCTATCTCGAGTTTGGGGTCATGTCCATGATAATTTCCACTAGATTTCATGTCGTACATATAAGGAGTGTGAATTGAACACATATCCTTCTAGTGTAGCTCGGATTTGAGTTATATAGGTTCAATTATGATGACATGCAGATGTTTAGATAGCATGCAAATTCTTACTGTATGCATGCAAGCCACATGCAATCAGTGCATGCAACATGCAATTGTGATCTACACATGTCTAGGCAATTTTATGAGTTGACATGCACCATACATGCATGCAGTTACACATGTGGATCTCTGGTAGGTAAATTAAGTGGACTTTGCATGCAACTCCACTGTAGGAATTCGAGTCTCTCTCATGTAGGGAAAGCTGGGCATGTTTTGCCATATTCTGAATATTGAAATTTTGGTGTTTTGGACTCATTCTCTCTCTACCTGAGTTTTCTATGTATGTTTTTATCTCTCTACCCGAGAGTAGTCTCTTTTTCCCATACTGAACACTTAGAATTATTTCTGACATTCATTTCTCATAGTGAAGAGTTAGATTTTTTCATCAGATGTATGACATTGTGCTCTTGTCTTAGATTTTTTAAGCATACTGTTCCTTGATCAATCTTGTGCAATCACAACACCTCAGTAAGATCTTGTAGGGTGTGTGGTGAAGTTCATACGTGCTAAAAACTTTACATGGTATCAGAGCTTCATGCTTTGAAGAGGTGAGGGTATATACATCAGATCATCAGTGTTTTTGCTTGCAGGAACTCGGATTTTGTAGAAGGATTCAAACTCGCTGAGAAACAAGCAATCTATGGATCATAAGTGGATCAAATCAAGGCTGATCTGATCCAGCGGAGCTCTATATAGATAGAGAGCTCACACGTGTGAAATTAGCCCTCATTAATGAGTGCTACTTCTCAAGGAATGATCCAAATTTGATGTTCTATAGCTTGTTGGATAGGTATTGGAGAGTAGAATGTGTGCTCTTGTTTCTAAATCAATTTGATTTGTTTTTAGAAGAGTTTTAGGCAATCAGGGAGTTTGAGAGGGTACTTAACTCGTGGGATATGCCAAAGTGAGCACACATATGTTTTTTTCACCATTTTCATCAGTTTCTTTTGAATCTTGGCATGCTATGATGTACTCTGCCTCTATTGAAGAAAGCGCAACTGATTTCTGCTTTCTTGAGTTCCACAAAATCGGTCCCCTTGCCAAATAGAAACAGAATTCGGAGGTAGATCTTCTTGTAAAGATTGTTTCTCCCGAATCTGAGTTGGAATAGTCTCATAGGACGAGTGGGTTGATAGCATTTTTATCATAGCATAAGATGTGATCTAAACTTCTCTGAATATATCTCATCACTCTCATGTATGCTAAATATGTCCTAGTACACAATATTGCATACATTTAAGATCCTATTAGTGAATGATAAGGGTACTTTGCTATGTCGAGTACTTCACTATCAGAATCAGCACAAGTAGGTTTAGTCATTACTATACTTGGATCCATCGGAGTGTTAATGGGTTTGCAATCAGACGTATGAAATTTTTCTAAAATGCCTTTTAGATATGTCTGCTGGCTAAGGTAGATCTTCTTCTAAAGCCTATTTCTAATAATGTGAATTCCTAGCAAAGAATTGACAGCTCCTAAATTCCTTTGATCTACGTAAAGAGCTATGTGAACTGAATTAGTGCCTATATGCTTTGAATAAACATTATAATCAGCTGAATTGTTTGCAAATCCCGAATGAGATAAGAGTTGATTCTATCGAACCATGCTCTTGCGGCCTGTTTCAGACCGTAGATTGCTTTGTGTAGCTTGCACACTTTGTGCTCTTGGACTTTGACTTCGAATCCTTTTGGTTGGAAGTTGTACAGCTCCTCTTCGACATTGCTGTTGAGAAATGCTGTCTTGACATCCATTTAGTGTATTTCAAAGTCTTCCGCGACTACTAATACAATCAGAGTCCTGATTGACTGCATCTTGACGATAGGACTAAAATTTTTCTAATAATCCACTCCTTGGACTTGAGTGAATCTTTTAGCCACCAACCGTGCTTTCCATTTGGCAATGGAACCATCAGAGTTGATCTTCTTCTTGAAGATCCACTTGTTGTCGATAACTCTCTTGTGAGTGGGGAAGTTGACCAAAGTCCAGGTCTGATTCATCAAAAGTGAGTTGTACTCGCTTTCCATAGCTTCTTGCCACTTCACAGCATCCTTGGAGTTAATTGCTTCGGCTAGGCTCTTTGGTTCTTCTGATGAAGTCTAGAATGATTGAGGTGTATAGCTCTCAAGGACTGTTTGAGTCCGTGAGGATCTGCGGACGTTTGGTTGACCAGGATGTGATGATGCTTCTTCTTGAATTTCTCCAGATCTGCTCGAGCTATCTGAATATGGTCTGATGATAGGTATTGTCGGCTGTTCGGCTTCTGTAGTTAGTTGTAGTTGCAGGTTCTGCAGAAGGAACATTAACGTTGGAAGAATCCATGCTGCATCAAATAGGATGAAATGATATAGCATCGTTTATCGATGGTTGTTTGAAATCATAGTATGTACGTTCTTGAAATATTACATCCCTAGAGGCAAATACTACATTGGTGGATGGATCATAACTATAAGCTTTATGTTCATCAAGATAGCCAATGAAAATACATTTATTTGTCCTATGATCCTGACTCTTCCTAAGTTGTTTAGGAACAAAACATATACAACCAAAGATTTTTAAATGGTTGACACTAGGCTTGTGTCCATGCCAAACTTCATAAGGAGTTTTGTTGTTGATGGCTTTGGTGCTGGATCTGTTATGCACGTAACAGGCTGTGGCAATAGCTTCTGCCTAGAACTTCACAGGTAGGTGTGCTTGATGTAGCATGGATCTGGCTGAGTTGAGAAGAGTTCGATTCTTCCTTTCTGCAATCTCGTTTTGTTGAGGTGAATAGGAAGTGGTGAATTGTCTTCTAATATCATGTTCAGCCAGGTAGTCAGACATCTCGTTAGAGATGTATTCGCCGCCACCATCGGTTCGAAGTGCCTTCACTTTTGTAGACGTTTGTGTCTCAGCCATGGCCTTGAATTTCTTGAAGCATTCAAATGCTTCAAATTTGTGCTTAACAAACATGACTGTAGACCATCTAGAATAATCATCTATGAAAGTGAGAAAATAGATTGCATCTCCTAAGGACGGAGTTGGCATTGGACCACAAAGATCGCTATGTACAAGACCCAATACATGCTTTGTTTTGATGGAATGTGATTTTGGAAACTTGCTTCTAGAGTGCTTTCCATAGATGCATGATTCACAAAAGAAAAATTTCCTATCTAATGAAGAAGGGAAATTCAGTCCATCAACTAAATTATTACAACGCATATAAGAAAGTGATCTTGTATTCACGTGTCCAAATCGACTATGCCACAGAACAACATTGTCATTTACATTTTCATAAGAGATACTAGCTAATGTAACTGAATTAGAGACTACGTAAAGATTTTCGACTCTAGTGCATGTTGTCAGAGTAGTATCTTCCTCGAGTATTGTACATTGCTCAGATGAGAAAGTAACAGTGTAGCCCTCATCAGTTATCTTAGAGACTGATAACAGGTTCTTTGATAACTGAGGAACATGAAGAACGTTAGGAACACAAATAGATAGATCATTTTTTAAGGTGATTTTCATTGTTCCTTTGCCTTCCACGCATATGGTGCTTGAATCTCCAAGGTAGATGATTTGATCTCTAATATAAGCTGCATACTCGATAAACCATTCCTTGCGAGAGGTCATGTGTTGGGTAGCGTCGTTGTCCAGGTACCAACTATCACAGTCTTTGTTGTTGTTGTTGTAAGCCATTAACAAATGTGTATCTTGCTCCTTGAATTTCGCCATGTTGGAGGAGTCTGGCTGCTGCTGCTGTTGCTTCTTTGCCTCATTGTAGATCCGGATACGACACTCCTTGATGTCGTGATTGGCTCTCTTGCAATATCTGCAAAAAAGCTTCTTGCACGATCCACCATGCTCACCTTGAGTGTGAGGCTTCTGCTGTTGCTGCTGCACTTGATTCTTGCCCTTGGAATAGTCTTTCTTCTTGGTGTATAGAGCCATGGATTTGTCTTTGATGGACATGCTACTAGTCTTTCTCCACATTTCTTCTTGAGGAAGATGACCGATCACCTTTTGAAGAGTGAGGTCGGTTTGTGTGGAGAAGTGTTCATACGACTTTGGAAGAGAAGAAAGCAAGGTCATGACGACATTATCATCTTGAATAGAACATCCTACAACTGATAACTGATCCAACAAAGAGTTGAAGTTGTTGATGTGAGAAGTGATGGCAGTAGAATTAGACATGCTAAGAGTAAAGAACTTTCTTCTAAGATGTAATCTAGTGGTTACATCATGAGTCTCATAGAGATTTGATAACAAGTCTAATGCATCTTTAGAGGTTTTCACAAAACCTATAAATGATGATTTACCTGATGCCTACATGTTCCAAATAGACGCTACTCCTAGATGGGCTGAAGAGATAATATCATTTTTGTCAACCAGAGTAAAGGATCCAACTATGTCTAAAGTCGATCAGCGCAAACTAATTTTGAAATCTAGACTTTAGCTTCTAATTGCCGGAATAATCAAAAGATGTATTAATGAGGATGAGGTAGAACAAATAATTTCACTATCGCATGAAGGCGAAGGAGGAGGACACTTCTCATTTGACAATGCCGCTAGGAAAATATTATTAGTCGGATACTGGTGGCCGATGTTATTTAAGGACACATTCGCACAAATCAAAACTTGTGATGTCTGCCAAAGAATCAAGACTCCTCAACGGGCTGATTTTATGCCTTTAACTTCAATAACCGAAGGAGAAGCATTTCATAAGTGGGGAATTGATTTTATAGGACCAATCAGCCCAGCCGCCCGAGGTCCTCAATCCAGATACATCTTAGTAGCCAATGACTATGCTACAAACTGGGTAGAGGCTAGAGCAACCAAACAAGCAACCACAAAAATTACAGCCAAATTTCTGTACGAAAACATCATTACCCGATTCGGTTGTCCAATAGAGTTAGTAAGTGATAGAGACACTCACTTCTTCAATGACGTGGTACAATCACATTATTTTAATGTTAGTCAAGTCCACTTGCATTTACCTCCATCAAGTGGAGGTTAGCCCAATATTCGAAAAAATTAAGTGGAGTTATTCTTTTTTCATAACATTTCAATTCATGTTTCTTGTAGAGGTTAGCTTCATAAATATTTTACATTCTAAAAGAATTATGAGACTCAAGTATGTAGTATTGGACAGAAGGCATACATCAAGTGAAATTTTTATAAATTCATTGTCTATGTTCACCTTTTTTCACATAGGATTGTGTAAAAATGTAAGGTAGTTGATGCTTATTGAAAGCAACACAAATATATTGTTCCTCGTGAATAAATCTCATGCATGAGACATATATGCATTTTTGATGATTGGCAAGGATTGTCTACCAAACTAAAGCAATAAAAGCTGCCCATTTTTGGCCCAAAATTTGAATCTCATTTGGTTTGTCTAGAGACGAGGCGAGGACCGGACGGACGGCAGGCCCAGTACGTCCTTCCGAAGTTCAGGGTCAAAACAGGGCTTCGGGGACACTTTGCCGGGATGGGACCTGAAAACATTCGGAATGGACAGAATGGTCCGGGAATACAGTCCAACGATTCGTGATCCCGATACGATCCAAGTTCCAGCCTCCAGGCCTTTGATAAAAAGATATCATTTTATGTACAAAATCCCATAGTAAACCGGGATATGACTGACAAATTATCACCATATCTACGATCCAATCGCTAAATATTTTCCTAACACTCTTACGATCCATCTCAAATGTATGGCATGCCAGCCTCCAGAACTTCAATTTTACAAAGAGCGATTCCGAATTTTGCAGCCCAATGAACGCTATTATACATGTCGATTTGAAGTCGAATTGGATGCTTGATTCTAATCTTTCAAACAGAATATGTACCACTGAATTCGTACAAAGAAAGTTCTCAATTCCATGTCGTTCATCTATAATATACATCTTTGGCATCTATGCTGGCCCTTGATAACTGCAAATTTGTGGAGTTGTCAAAAGCATCACAGTAGCTATCGCTATCTCGACTGATACATTTGGCATATTGAATGCACATTCGCGCTGGGAATCCTACTTGTGAACGTTAACGAAGCCTTTGTAGTTTACAGTATTGTGGCAATGCACTCGTGGAAGATTCAGATCATCGAAGATGAACTGGTATTGTACAAGGTCAGAAATCGTGATTTGCATTGCTTTCTTGTTTGTTTTTGCTTTTCTCCTATTGAGGGATCGTCCCGCGCTAGCCGTTGAAGCTGTAAGTCTGTCCTTAGACAGAATTGAGCTCGATAGAAACCAATCCGATATTTATTCTGATCGTTGTTGTAGCAGTTTTGTTTCCTGGGAGGACGCTATCGAAGCATGCCAAGATTCTCCAATGGCTCTTAGGTTAGATGAGCTCAAGCAAAGCTTCATCTGAAGCCCGTCAGTAGGTTAGACTTCTTGGCCATTCTGCGTAGAGGATTTGCCCGTCTGTGGTGAGCCGTTGCTCTTCTCTTCCCAGTTCGGCAGAAAGACGAGTCCGAAGTAGTCGGATTCGTAGAAGACGATTCATCCTTGACAGGAGCGTCCAAAATCTAACAATACATCATCATCGATTGAAACAACCATTATATTCAAGTTTTTGCAATTCGATTCAAAAGCATAAGCATCAAAATTTGGACGTTTAGAGAGAGTGATTCTCTAACAGAAAAATTAAAAGATAATTGTGTTTTGCTGTAATGATCACAAACATGTAGACGACGTTGATGCATATATACAGGAAATAATTATGTTACAGAATCATTCCCTAGAATAAATAATATTTGCCGTAATGACCAAAATTTCTGAAGAGGACGTTGATGCAGATATACAAATAGGATAACGGGAAAAACAAAGATCCATCATCATTTCGTAACATGTTTACGCAGCCGTTTCTGCTTATGAAAAACTTACATTAAATAGGAAGAGGCGAGTTATGTCCAACAAAGGTGGTCTAGGCGAGTCGTCATCCGAGAACGAACTGGTTCGCTGCAAAGCCCTTATCGAAGTTGGAATGGTTTCTTCGAAATCAGCAAAAACGTTTTCTGCCGAAAAGCTCTGTCTACTTACTGCAGCCATTTGGACCAATGGACAGACTATTCTTCTTCCTTACTGGCTCCCGAGCGTTCTCAATATCACGCTCACATCAAGACGAAGGATTCAGCCGTGCTCACATGAAAATCAGGGATTCAACCGTGCTTTGTTTCACATAGGCCAAGAAAGCCCTTCGGTTCTCGGACAAATGCTAAGAAAATACTTCGAACGGAATAGAACCTCAAAATGAAGCATAAACGAACAGACTAGAACATCAAATGAGCCTGATCGAAGAGAGCAAAGCCTCATATGAAGCCTGATCAATTAGCGCAGAACCTGAAATGAAGCCTGATCAAACAGAATAAATCCTGAAATGAAGCCCGATCGAAGAGAATAAAACCTAAGATGAATTGAACCTCCAATGAAGCCTGATTGAACAGAACAGAGCTTCAAAGGAAGTCTTATCGCACAGAATAGAAACCTCCAATGAAGCCTGATCGAACACAACAGAGCCTCAAACGAAGCCTGATCGAACGGGATAAAAGCAGAAATGACGCCTAATCGAACAGATACAACCTGAATTGAAGCTTGAAATCGATCCCCAGGCTCTGCTTTCTCACGGGAATGGGCGAAATTCTGCAGCAATCTGATGCAATAATTGTCGAGCCTTCGTTTGACAAGATCTGCGGGATCAGCTGCCTGAGAGAGATTGGTTCATAAGCCCAACCTCACCTAAGCAGCTCAGATCTGTGCTATTTTTATAGCAGATAAAAGAATAGTATGAG
Organism: Diphasiastrum complanatum; assembly: GCA_029204225.1. Lineage (NCBI taxonomy): Eukaryota > Viridiplantae > Streptophyta > Lycopodiopsida > Lycopodiales > Lycopodiaceae > Diphasiastrum > Diphasiastrum complanatum. The sequence continues at coordinate 5,018,167 of CM055114.1, forward strand.
GACTATCGTGAAGATCATCAATTCCAAAGAAAACTATTTTACTCCAAGGCAAGCAGGTTAGCAATACGAGATTTTTTCTCTTTGATTGATTAAAAAAATGCAGAGCTTAATTAGGTTATATGATTGGGTGGGTAGCCCTGAACTCCGGTTTCTATAATACTCTGCCTCTCCTTTTGACTACAAATATCTTAACATTCAAACAATCTAGTGTAGTTACTATCAATCACACAGAAAATCAACAAAGTCTCTTTCAGTGTCATTGTTTTGAATTTTCAGTTTCTGTGTATCCAATGGAGTAAAAGGTTTGACAAACATCATGGTTTCTTTAGCTTCACTACAATATGGGTAAAGATGTATTGATCATTATCTTAATGCTTACATGTCTTTTTTGTTAGGTGAGTTTTTTAAGGTGAAGATTGTGTTTTCATTTTTAACCCGTTTTTCATGACGCTAACATGTCATTTTTAGGTGAGTTTTAGATAAAGATTGCATTTTCTTTTTCAAGCCTTTTAAGCTGTAACACTTTAAAAAAAAAAACTTCGACGTGCAAGGCAAAGGTGATTGAGATCTTTGTATTTACCTTGACTTTATCATATTGCAAAGGTATTTGATTTTCATATGTATAATATGTACACATGGACATATTAGGCCTCACCAAGATTGGAGCACAAAGTTCCAAGGTATCAAGTTTGGCAAAAACATCACCCGACTTTTTCCCATCTAAACTAATTTGAGGGATTATCATCAAAATTTTCTTTTTGAAATGCTATTGCATTAAAATCAAATGGTCTCTAAACTCATCAAGCTCTCGTATGCATCTATACACACCAATTTGATTTAAGTGGATTGTAGTAAGTGTATTACTAGTTTGTTGTGAAAATGAAAGTTGAGAGATGCTCCTAAGGCAACTTGATCTTGGGGCCGCTTAGTAGACACAAAGCTCAGAATGTGGCCAAGCTTCTAACATGAGAATGAGCTAGTGCATTGAATATGTTGGGTTGAGTCCCAGGCTTGTGGATGAGCCAATAGCTTAACTATGGAGTTGAGCTAGGATGTAAGGGACACTACAATTGCACCCCATCCTCTTGCTCTCTCATCTATGTCATTCCACATTGCTTTCATTGGATTGGGCAAGTTTTATTGAGCAATTAACTATTGTGTTCTCTCTCCACCCTTTATCCACGAATTAAAGGGGAGTGAGAAGGTTGCCCTCTGAGCCTGTTCCGTCGAGGAAGGGCCTTTGATCAAGGGTGGTAGCCTGAGGTAGAAGGTCGGCCCTTCCCATGGCAGAACGGTCGAGGAGGTGTACCTTCCTCAACATGAAAGTCTTTTTTAATATCTTTTTTTTACATGCACCTTCCAACATCCAAAAGGTGCATGTAACAAAAACGAAAGGGGGGGGAGGGGCATTGATTTTGCACATGGAGGCACCTCCTTTTCTTTATTAGAAAGTAAAAAAATGATTTTAAGCATTAGTGTGTCCTATTTCTCTCATGGTATCCAGCCAAAAATGGCTAATTCCATTCGATCCTAGCATGGAGTAGATTTCTTAGTTCTAGGATTCGAATGTGTAGAATCTTCATAAATTCTTTGCTGGAAGATTGTAGTAGACAATATTTTTTGTTGTAGAGATATACAGAACAATACAAGAGAGAAGAGGCACATTTAATGCTTATTGAAAATCTTAACATGATTTATGCACATTGGGAGGAAATCCTCGATACCGCATGAAGGCATGTCCAAACACTGCCTAGTCATGCTTGGTGAAACTCATCAAAGATTCTTATAGCTTGTGATCAATGGCCAACCAATACTGGATATTGTGAAGAAAAAGGTTGATACAGCCCTGATTCTCCATAATTCAAGAACGCTAGAGTTTTAGCTTGTTTCCAAGGTGATGATTGCCCCAAAGCAGTTGTTTGTAGCAATGATAATCAATACTTTGCTAGCATTGCAAGATGAAGCCCACGATGAGTATTTTAGTTCTTACTATCAATTTTGAGTCAAAAAGCATGAAAAAACAAGCAATTTTGACCAAAACATAGCCTAGAACCGTAAATCATGAAAAGAACCTATAGGAAAAATAGTAATAATTCTTCTTCAGAGAACACGATGAAAGTTTGAATAAATCAAACTAATATCAGTGTCTTCAATTGGGTATGTTTTTGGTCTATATACTAATAGAACAGTATTTACCTTGATTGAATAAGCGTGCGGAATTAAGAGACAACTTAGGACAATTTTAGACAAACAAAAACAATTGATCAAAAACGAATTTATAATTCTGAATCTGATATATCTCTTGTTGTCTTATCTCGCTATTTTGTCTCTGATTGAATGAGTGAGAGTGTTTTACAACGAGCAGTGCACATGTATTTATATTGCTACAGAACAAGCCTTTTGGCCTTCAAATTTTTAACAATAGATCTAACTGTTTACGATGGTTGATATTCAAATGAATGCTCTATTTACAGGCTCGAATAATTTTTGTTCGTGAATTATTCGTGACAATTTATCTCTTTGTCTAAGCTTTTGTTTCGCAAATTGTTCGCAACATGTTGTCTCTTCGCGACATCTTCATGTTTCACGAATTGTTCGCAACAGTTGACAAGTTTTGAGCTTGAAGAAGAATCCAAAATATCTTTCGAATTGTTCGCGACAGGCGATAGTTTCATGACAGGTGAGGTTTGAACAAGAAACAAAATATTTTGCGAATCTTTCGAGTCACCATAAGAAATCTGTTCACGAATCTTTTGAGTTACCACAAGAACATTTTGCGAATCTTTTGAGGTTGAACACAAATAGAAATTTTTTGAGTTCGAGATTCGTTTCTCATCCTTTGTCAAGTAAACTGTGCACTTTGTTAGTAGAATTGAGATCTGTCTAATCAAGTGTTCTACAGCTCTCTCTCAAAGTGGGCAGTTGGATTAATTCCAATTTTCTTCGCTGCTTCTCGAATAAAGCTTTATTGAGTGGCTTTGTAAAGATATCAGCTGTCATTTCCTCTATGGGTATGAAGACTATCGTCAGTATCTTCTTCTTGACTAAGTCCCGAATTACATGATATTTGATAGCTATATGTTTCGTTTTCGAATGAAATACAGGATCTTTTGTAAGATAGATTGCTGAAGTGTTATCCATTGACAAGACATAAGATTCAAAAATAGATTCATCAAATCCTTCTAACATTTGTTTGATCCATATCAGCTCGTTTGCCATCTTGGCTGCTGCTACATATTCAGCCTCACAGGAAGATTGAGCTACCGTTGTTTGCTTCTTGCTTATCCAGAGTATGGCCGTGCTAGATACTAGAGTACAACATCCTGAAATACTTTTGCTATCATCCTTCATGGATGCCCAGCTTGCGTCACTGTAAGATTCGATCTGAAATCCAACTTCCTTCGAATAACACAGTCCATAGTCTTTCGTTTTCTAGAGATATTGTAGTACTTTCTTTGCTAACTTCCAATGCAACCCTGAATTCTGATTATATTGGCTCAGCCTGTATACTACAAATGCTATATCAGGTCTGGTGTTGGTTGCAAGATACAACAATGATCCAATCAACCTACAATAGGGTGTATTGGCCATTCGCTTCTCTTCCTCGAGAGTCTGCGGACAATCTGCCTTGTTCAGTATTGTTTCAGGTATTATGGGAGTATGCACACCTTTGCATTCGAGCATGTTGAAGTCTTCAATGATTTTTTGAGTGTACTTTTGTTGGTGAAGATACAACTTACCACCTTCAAAGTCTCTTTTGATCTGCAAGCCTAGATAGATTTTTGCTTCTCCTAGGTCAACGATCTCAAATATTTCAGAAATGTCTCTTTTGACATTTGAAATTAACTTATCTTTTCTTGAGAAGATAAGCGCGTCGTCAACATAAACAACTAGAATGATTATTTCATTTTGGACATGCTTGATATAGACATTCGATTCAGCGAATAGAGGTTCGAAGCCTAAGGAACGTAGTGTTTCATCCTTCTTTCTATACCATTGTCTGGCTGCTTGTTTCAGACCATAGATGCTTTTATTCATGTGACATCCGTATTTAGGATATTCTTGGCTTTCAAAACCAAGTAGCTGGTCCATGAATAAATCTTCTTCCAATTTTGCATGCACGAAAGCAGTTTTCTCATTCACAACATGGATTTTCAAATCATGAGCCACTACATAAGCGAATAAGAGACGAATTGATGTATGTTTGACTATCGGTGAGAAAGTATCAGTGTAGTCGATTCCATATTTCTGTGAAAAACCTTTTGCAACCAACCTTTCTTTGTATCTAATGTTTTCTCCATCAAGACCTGTTTTTGATCTTGTAGATCCACTTACATTTGACTGGTTTTCTTCCATCAGGTATAGGTGCAAGTGTCCATACATTGTTCTTATACATGGATGACATTTCATCCTCCATTGTTTGAATCC